>SJYA01001158.1:1253962-1411420 GCA_006410615.1 Neotragus moschatus | reverse complement strand
GGGTTCAATCCCTGGTTGGGAAGATCCCCTGGAGAAGAAAATGGCAACACACTCCATTATTCTTACCTGGGAATTCCCATGGACAGAGGAGCCCAGCAGGCTTCAGTTCATGGAGTTGCCAAAGAGTTAGACACAATTTAGCAACTAAACAACAACAACAACCCCTTATGTAAAGGATCAAAAAAAAAAACCCCTAAACATAAAAAGAGAGATTCAAATGGTGGTTTCCATAGGCTGGGGGACAGGGAAATAAGGAGATGTTTATCAAAGGACACAAACTTTCTACTATGAGAAGAATGTGTCCTGGAGATCTAATGTAGAGCATAGTGATAATAATAATACTGCGTTCTTTACTTGAAAGTTGCTAAGAGAGTATATCTTAAACATTCTCACACACCAAAAAATGGTAATTATGAAACGTTATGCAGGTGTTAGCTAATGCTATGACTGTAATCAGATTGCAATATGTAAGTGTATTAAATCAATACATAGAGCTCCTTAAACTTACATGATGTTATACATCAATCATATCTCAATAAAGCTAAAGGGAAACCCCTTTGCTGTGTGAATTAACTCACTCTCTTTTGTTCTATTTAAACTTAGTATTATTCTACCACTTAGTTTTAACAACAAAAGGAAAAGGTAAGTGAAGTCACTCGGTGGTGTCTGACTCTTTGTGACCCCATGGCCTATAGCCTACCAGGCTCCTCAGTCCATGAGATTTTCCAGGCAAGGGCACTGGAGTGGGCTGCCATTTCCTTTTTCAGGGGATCTTCCCAACTCAGGGATGGAACCCGGGTCTCCCATACTAACAACCAAAAGCAGTTGCAAACAAGAGTTCTGCAGTTCTTCTTTCTCATGTTAGTTTTATATCACAAGAAAAGTCAAGAAGAATGTTTTCCAAAGTTTGTGGTAAAGTCTATGGTATATGAATTGCTCACCAGTATCTCACACCCATGCAGACATTACTAATCAATCCAAGTGTTCTTTACCACTAAAGCCCACACTCACTTAATCCTTCTCAACACAGAGCTCCAGAAACTATACTGCTCGATCAGATTTGATGTGTGAGTTGTAGCCTCTTCTCCATACTAGAAATGTTATACCTGAAATCAGAAATCAAGTTAATATAATAAGAAACACAAGTTTAAACCTTATGATGGCACGCACCACCTATGAGGATTAGTCTTAGAATATAATTGCAATCAAAGAACTACAGCCCTGAAGCAAAACAATAATTTTTGAATAATTCAAACTTTTTACTTGCATTCTCAAATACCATGAGTGAGATATAGTGAGCTCAGGAATAACTTCTTTTAAATTTTCACTTTTTTCCCTCCGCTTCCTTTTTATACAACTTCTGCCATGGCTCACTCATCAAACTCTTCAAAATATTTGTCATCCAACCTTGTAACAGGCCCTACTCACTCTTCTTTTCTTCATTTATCATTGTTATTTAGTTGCTAAGTCATGTCCAACTTTTTGCAATCCCTAATTTCCTTCAATATTGTATTACCAAAATTCAAAAAGCCAGTCTGGAATGACACAAAAGGGGTAAATACTGAAAGGGTAAAATCATCATCATCTAAAAACAAAAGGAAGGGGGAAAGACTGGGAATGCTCACACTTTAGAAATTTTGGATAGATCTAAGCTATGGTTTTAGGCTATTACATCATCCTTCCACCATTCCAAGAATCAACATCTCCCATTATTAATACTGGACTTCACAAAAAAGGTCTCAACAAGTCAAATCTAAGAGCAGCTTTGGCATAAGTAATGGCTTTTTAAATTTTATTTCTAATTGGAGGATAATTGCTTTATAATATTGTGTTGGTTTCTACTATCCAATGTGAATCAGGAATGGCTTTTTTGAAGCTAATGCTCAGAATTCACCATAGAGCCTGTGTTGGGGCAGGAGGAACAGTTACTTCAAAGGATGGGAGCTTATTTCTGCCTGTATAGCTACTTTTCTCTCACATTTCCAATATAATAGAAAATGTGGAAGAAGAAAAAGAGGCTGCTCAAGAAAGCCAGTCTTGATTTCATTCATTAAAGGCACCAAAAATTAAAGACAAGTAAAAATCCAATTGACTTTTACCTCATCTCAAAACAGAAATGCTCTGAGCAAAAAAAAAGATTTTTAAAAACAAACAAATAAAGGGATGGAAAGTATAACCCAAAGCCATCATTTCCATAACTTTAAAGGAATCTTGATCTTTCCACTGATATGCAGAATTTTTCTTCCAACTTTGGGTCATAAAAATTTTCACACTGACATCCAATTTTATTTGAACTCTAAAACTTTTCTGGAATATGTACTCCACACAGTTGTGAACCCCAGGATTAAGCATCCTTCACCAGGGTCATTTCTTTAGTTTGAAACACCAAGCACTTATACTCTGATACTGTGAGAGATGAGGAAGATAGAGGTCTGGGGTAAACAGAGCACCAAAAAGCTCAAACAGTGTCAGAAGTAAGACTTTAGAGGACACAGAAATATTTAAGTTTAGGAAGGCAATGTGCAGAGATTCTGAAGTCCACCAGGCAGACTTGGAAAGAGACATATATTTAAATCCGCCACATGCTCAGTAGATCTCCACCCACCCAGTGTGGTAGGCACCCAACACAGGACTCCATAGGCTACACCCCACTACTTCTGAGGATAGCTCCAGCAATCCTTTATCTTCCATCCTGAATCAGCTTGCTCTCCTGATACCGAAAGGTTTCATTCCATCATTTCATACACATGTTATGACTTTACTCCATGTGTGCATACATTCTCAGTCATGTCCAACTCTTTGCAGCCCCACAGACTGTAGCCCACCAGGCGCCTCTGTCCTTGGAATTATTCAGGCAAGAATACTTGAGAGTGTTGCCATTTTCTACTGTAGGGGATCCTCTCAATCCAGGGATCAAATCCATGTCTCTTGCATCTCTTGTACTGGCAGGATTCTTTACCACTGTGCCACCTGGGAAGCCCCTTACTCCATGAGATGAGGTCAAAAGTTTATTCCATAATACCAAATAAAAAAGTTGGTTTAAATCCAATATTCAGAAAACTAAGATCATGCCATTCAGTGCCATCACTTTATGACAAATAGATGGGGAAACAATGGAAACAGTGAGGGAATTTATCTTCTTGGGCTCCAAAATCACTGCAGATGGTGACTGCAGCCATGAAATCAAAAGATGCTTTCTCCTTGGAAGAAAAGCTATGACAAACCTAGATGGCATATTAAAAAGCAGAGACATTACTTTGCCAACAAAGGTCTGTCTAGTCAAAGCTATGGTTTCTCCAGTAGTCATGTATGGATGTGAGAGTTGGACTATAAAGAAAGCTGAGTGCTGAAGAATTGGTGCTTTTGAACTGTGGTGTTGGAGAAGACTCTTAAGAGTCCCTTGGACTGCAAGGAGATCCAACCAGTCCATCCTGAAGGAAATCAGTCCTGAATATTCATTGGAAGCACTGATGCTGAAGCTGAAGCTCTAATACTTTGGCCACCTGATGAAAAGAACTGACTCATTTGAAAAGACCCTGATGCTGGGAAAGATTGAAGGCAGGAGGAGAAGGGGATGACAGAAGATGAGATGGTTGGCATCACTGATTCAATGGACATACGTTTGAGCAATCTCAGGGTGCTGGTGATGGACAAGGAAGCCTGGTGTGCTGCAGTCCATGGGGTTGCAAAGAGTCAGACACAACTGAGTGACTGAACTGACTGAAGATCAAAAATGACACTTATTAACATAGTAATAATAACACTTTAAAATTCTCATGATGAAAACTAGAGAATGTTTTGGAAAACACAAAAGTAAAGTTGA
The DNA here is from genome assembly GCA_006410615.1 of Neotragus moschatus. Classification (NCBI taxonomy): domain Eukaryota; kingdom Metazoa; phylum Chordata; class Mammalia; order Artiodactyla; family Bovidae; genus Neotragus; species Neotragus moschatus. Next base: position 1,407,597 of record SJYA01001158.1, on the reverse strand, counting down.
ACAAATAGAAAGACTCTCCATATTATTAGATAGGAAGATCCAACCTCATAAAGTTGTCAATCCTCCCAAAGTTAATTTTTAGCTTAATGAGCTCAAATAAAATGCCATCAAGTTTTTATTTTCTTGGAGATAAAGTTGATTGTAAAGCTCATTTGGGAAAGCTATGAAAAAGGGAGAATTGTAAGAAGTAGGAGGGGTGAGTTCGTTACAAAAACATTTTTAAACCTTTTATTGGTGCATGAATAGACACAAAGACAAATGGAACAAATAAAAAACCCAGAACTAGACCTAGTAACATATGGAAATTTGGCATTTAATAATTGAATTTATATAATTGAACTTTTTCATTAATTCAAATTCAGCATCTCAAATGAGTAGGCAAAGGATGGATGTCTTAATAAGTTGTATGGGAATAACTGGTGAGTCATATAGAAAAAGACAAAATTAGACCAATTCCTCACTCCACACACCAATATAAATTCTTAGTGGGTCAAAGACTTATATATAAGAAAATGAATATAAGTAATGAAAGAAAACATGGATGAATCCCTCTAAACCTAGAAGTAGGAAATACTTTTCTATGACTCCAAATCTAGTTACAATAAGGGGAAATTTTGGTAAATTTAACCCCAAACTAATTTAAAATATAAATATTTTTATACTCAAAAATATAAAACTTCATAACTAAAAACCAAAAAATGACAAACCAGAGAAAAGCAGTTGCCACTTTTTGCATGGGTATGGTACCCCACTCCAGTACTCTCGCCTGGAGAATCCCATGGACGGAGGAGCCTGGCAGACTGCAGTCCATGGGGTCGCTAAGAGTAGGACACAACTGAGCGACTTCACTTTCACTTTTCACTTTCATGCATTGGAGAAGGAAATGGCAATCCACTCCAGTGTTCTTGCCTGGAGAATCCCAGGGATGGGGGAGCTTGATGGGCTGCCATCTATGGGGTCACACAGAGTCAGACACGACTGAAGTGACTTAGCAATAGCAGCAGCAGAATGAGTTAATATTCTCAAAGTAGAGAATTAATAGATCAAAAAATTATAGAAAAAAAGACAAAAAATATGAAATCAGTTCACCAAAAAAGTGACTCTTAACCCCTACAAAAAGAAGCTTAATCCTTCTCATAATAAAAGAAATGCAAATTAAAATTATACTTACCAGTCAATGCCAAGTGACAAAAATCTGACAGTTCAACCTCTTTAAGCAAGGCTGGAAGAAATAAGCATTCTCATACCATACTGGTACAAAAGTACAAAATGGAATGAACCTATGGAAAAGAAATTGGCAGTATCTAGCAAAATTCATCAGTGTTTACCTTTTGACTAAGCATTTAGAAAGCTTCATTTCAATGGCAAAAGTAGCAGAAGATGTATACAAAAGGCTATGAGTTTCACCATGATTTAGTACAGTAAAACTCTGTAGACAAACCAAAAAACTATCAAAAACTAGCTCAGGAGTCACAAACTACAGCCCTCAGACCAAATCTGCAGGCCTGTTTTCACACAGCCTTCAAGTTAACTGTGGTTTTACACTTTTAAATAGTTGCAAGGAGGAGGAGGAGAAGGAAAAAGAGGAGTGGGAGTGAGAAGGTGCAAACCTGTTTCTACTGTATCTTTATAGAAAAAGTCTATTGAACCTTTGACTGGATGAATGAATATGGCAGGTCCACACAATGAAGAAGAATGTGCACATATGTGCTGTGTCATTTCTGACTCCTTTCAACCCCATGGTTTATAGCCCACTGGGCTCCTCTGTCCATTGAAGTTTCCAGACAATAATACTGGAGTGGGTTGCCATTTCCTACTCCAGTGTTAGATAGCAATCACAGATAAATGCAAAAATGGATACATGAAAACTTATTCCCATCTAAGTGTATCCCAATTAAGATTTCCTAGAAGGCAGGAAGAATGAGGACTAAAAGTAATAACTGCAATGGATTGAAGCACATAAAATCTGCCTAAGTGAACAGCTCATGATATCATTAAAGGAACAGAAAACAGCACACTGGTCACTTTTGGAGGATGTTGTTATGGACTGCTTCTGTTCCTCCAAAATTCTTCTCTTGAAGCCCCAGTGTTCTCGCATTTGGAGACAGGATCTTGCCCTGATCTGGCAGGACTGACATCCTTTATAAGAAGAGAGCCCAATCTATCTCTATACCAGGCATCCAGGAACAGTCACATGAGCATACAAACAGAAGGTGCCATCTGCAACCCAAGGGGAGACTCCCACAAGAATCTGAACCCTGTCAGACCTTGATCTTGGACTTCTAGCCTCCAGAACTGCAAGGAAATAAGTTTCTGTTGTTTAAGCCAACCAATGTACAGCATTTTGTTACAGCAGATTAAGTTAATTGATACAGAAGTCAAGGAAACAACTTATTTTGAAACTGGCAAAAAAAAAAAAAAAAAAGAAAGAAAGAAAAAATCAAGCATTTAAACTGACTTTCCTAAGCAATCAAATCATTTACTAGGAGATACCCCAACTAATAAGTGAAGAAGGAATCCTCAAATTAGAGTATCACCAATTCTGCCTTCCCTCATTAAATAATGCTTCTAGGCAATGGGCAGCAGTGGCTACCACCATTACAAAAAGAGTAACATGACATCACAAGCCTTCTAATAAAAATAAACATCATCATTTATGGGGTGATCTTGAAAACACCAGACCTTTAACTTATTAAGCCTTTAAATCTGATTATCGATTTGCAGAGAATACAGAAGAAAGAAAAGTGCTTTTAATGACACTGAAGGAATAAAATCAGCAAAATTCTGACTGTGGGAAATAGTACTGAAAAATAACCAGACCAGAACTGCAAAGGCAACAACCAAGAGAAAACTGGTAGGTGAAAAGAGACTTAAGATACCAGTCCATCAAATTAAAATACATAGGCCTTATCAGGATCCGAAGTCAAAGCAATTGTGAGAAAACATATCTGAGACAACTGAAACATTTTGACATTAAATTGTATTTGAGAAGATGAAACCTCACTCATTCACATATTTAGCACATACAGTTTAGAAATCCACTAGGTACAAGGCACCATCATCAGTGAGAGACAGTGAAACGAGACAGTTACTATCTTCAGCAAACAGCAGTCCATCCAGGGGCAAGAGCACACAGGCAAGTATAAGAAAGTACGATAGGCTAGAAGCGCAAAACACTTCTTTGGAAATTCGAAAGAGAAAGATCACTTTCACCTTGGGACACCAAAGAAAACTCCCTCGGGAGAGGCATGTGATACAAAGGAAATTTTAGGTTCCCAGTTACTTGTAGACTTGAGCATCACTAACAGACCTAATTAATTCAAAATAACCCAATCTTTCTTCCCCAGTAGAGAGGTTTTGCCAGAATTCTGTGGATAGCCTCATCAATTCTAGTATTTACAGAGCCCGAGTAGAGCCCACTTATTCCAAAAAGAAAAAAGAAATGAACGTCAGCAGATACTGACATCTGATGGACAGTCAGCCTGCTGCATGGATTTCTAAGAAAATATAAAATTATGTCAAACTGTGCATGCTATGTGCTGAATCACTAAGTCAAGTCAGACTCCTTTGTGTCCCAGTGGTCTTTAGCCCACCAGGCTTCTCTGTCCACAGACTTTGCCAGGCAAGAATACTGGAGGGGATTGTCATTTCCTACTCCAGGTGATCTTCCCAACTCAGCGATCAAACCCAAGCCTTCTGCACTAGCAGGCAGACTCTTTACCACTGCACCACCTGAGAAGTCCACGTACAAATGCCATTACCTATGGGATGGCCTGTCCCTTGATTTCTCCTTTTTCTGCAAAATGCATCCCCCTCCCCCTACTGAGGCTGGGGTCGGGATCGGGGCCTGAAGTCTCATCTACATTACATGACTCCCCACTACCACAGCTGATTGGATCCAGTCTGGATTAATTCAGCTTGTCTCTCACAGCAGTAGAATTGGGGCACAGTTTGAGCTTCTTGTGCAGCTCAAACTGCAAAGACAGACATTTTAGAGTTGTGAAATGCCTCATCCTGGCATGAATACATGAGAAGAGGCAACTGGTTAGGACAGAGAAAAAACAAACAAATAAGAAGAAGCAACCAGAAGTACAGCAAGATAGAGCATTACCAAGAGGGTAACTGCCTTGGTGCCAGAAGATTTTTCTAGTCCTTGGATCTAGTCGCTGAGATTCATACAATAAATTCCCCTTTGTTTGGTTAAGCTAGTTGGAGTATTTCTATTACCTGCAACCAGAGCATTGATACTCACAAGGGACCAGAGCAGGGGTGGGGGATGTATATAGCATAGACTGTGTATGGGAGAAATCACTTTGTTCTACTTGACTAAGCAAACGAAAGCAAACCCACACAAAAGCAACAGATCATGAGCTGTCATGTCCCAGCACTCAACAGCAGGCCCTGTGTGCTTCTGTGCAGGGTGGGGTGGGGCTGGGGGGCCTCTGACAGTCTGCACCCCACTAGGTCCAGAAAGGCACTATGCCTTCCACATGCTGGTGATCACAGCAATTTGACAGCAGAGGCTAATGAATCCCACAGTTGGGGTTGGGATGTTTTTGTCTGCTTCAGCAGTGGAGAAAGCCCAGCTGGCTTCTTCATTCAGGTACTGGGAAAAAAGAACACAGGAGGAAGCTGCTTTCCTGGGTCAAAAACAATTACTAAAAAATTCTATCCAGGGGCCACTTTCAAAAACACAATGTACACAGTAGGTAGGAAACAGGGAGCTGTGAGCAAAAACTTCTGAGCATCTGTCCCCCTCAGAAAATAAATCTTATCTCTACTGAAATATAATTTCTCTCCCTTTCCTTTGCTTCTGCTTCTATGACATGGCCCTCGATCTTGTCTGTTTCCCGAGCTTTCTTACCTACATATCACAGTTATTTGTCTTCACTCTTCTACCAGAAGATGAACACTCTGAGAGTAGGATCTAGGTTAAGTTCATTTCTAGACTTACCGAAGGGCATAGCATAGTGCCAAGGACAGCAAACATGCTTGGTGATAAATGTTGAAGGACATAGGCTCTGCCACTGACTACCTGTGTGATCTTGGGAAATTTTCTCAATCGCTCCATGCCTTATTTTCCTCACTTATATAAGAGAGCAATAATAATCCTTTGTTCTCTGGATTGTGATTAAGTGAAAACTAAGACATATGTAAAATGTCTTGCACGAGAGAAACACACTACAAATGACAGCTAATAGGAGGTTCTAGCCTGAGCCTGAGCAGCGCAGAAGCAGACTGCACCCTTTCTCTCTCACACATTCCATTATCACTGTCATTTGTTGTTTAGCTGCTAAATTGTGTCTGACTCCTTGCAATCCCAGGTAGTGCAGCTTGCCAGGCTCCTCTGTCCATGGGATTTCCCAGGCAAGAATACCTGTTTTTTTTATTTCAACCCCAGAAGTACCCCCAGTAGCTAGGCTAGGTAGAAAGCAACCACAATTACTAAGTATACATAATAAATAAACAGTAAAGGATTGCATTGTGCCCAGCTTTGAAATGTGCAAAAACACTACCTGCTTGTGCCAAGTTAGGGGCGCTTCCAAGTGCCTGACGCTACATTCATCACCACGTCCCAGAAAGATGCTGACTGAAGGTTCTCAAAAACTTCAAAAGACTCTTGCTATAATTGCATATTCATTAGACAAATTAGTTCTCGATTATTTTTAAAACCATAACTTGAAAAAAAAAAAAAAAAGACCAACAAAGAATTCAAGAGAATTATGTAAGAGTGGGGTTTAGAATATAAAAATGTAGAATACTATTCATTCTCTCTGAAAGAATCCTTAAAAAAAAAATTGAGGAATGGAGAAAGGAAACTAAAAATAAAAATCCACACAGAAAAATAATATCTTTAAGAAGTTCAATGCTTTGAAACTATACAGAATTTTTCTATTAGTTGGGGCTGAGAGGAAATTTACAAAGTGTTTCCACCTCTGATGAGGAAACATCTTGGGAAAATAACAACTCTCATCATCATATTACATTGGCTGAAGTGGTGATTAACCAGTGTGACCCCTAAAACAAGTATCTTCTGGGATCTTTTTCACTGAGGAGATGCAATCTGGTAAAACAGACCAGGCTCCAGTCATGTTTTTCAGACTCCATTATTCCTGAAATAAGCAGCTGCCATTTCATCCAGATGTGTTAACAGGGTAGAAAGTCAGGAAAAGCAAGCAAAGACATCAACAGCACATCAGATGGGTCACAGCTTCCTGCCTTGAGGTGCATTACAAAATGGAAAAATAGGTCTTAGAAACAAGGCCAGGCGACATTCGCCACGACAGGGGCCATGAGGAGTGCAAATGCTGGCATGCGCCATGTGGGAAGGTTAAGTGACACGCTCCATTCCTGAGGCCACATGGGTGCAATATTAAGGTATAAATTAAAGAGCCCAGCAGCAGTTCCTGCTACTTGCCAGTGCCCACTGAGGTTGATCATTTCACCATATGCCAAAGGCTGGCTGCCTTGCTACCTGGCAGAAAAATCTTGCAGTCTGTTCCAAAATCAACCCCATCTTCCAGGATTACAAACACACTGCTACATTCTAGAACTAGAGGAGGAGGTGGAAAGTGGAAAACATGCTCACAGAACTAAATTTATGATTACAAAGTGCAGCTAGAGCTCCAAGGGATAGAAACATAAAGCCATCTAAAGAAAATAAAGGGCATTATTTACACTGGGGAAATGAGAACAGGCAGAGAATACCAGTATTTCTAGGTAGTGTTGCATAATGGTTAAGAACCCTGGCACTAGTGTTCAAAAGATTTAGATCTGAGTCCAATCCTGCCTTTTTCTAGCTCTGTGACTTTGACTTCAGGCAAATCATTTCTTATTCCAAATTTCAGTCCCCTTGTTTGCAAAACTGGAATAAGAATACCAGGACAGTATCACAAGATGAAAGAATGTGATCCATGTTGCCTCTAGAATTTAGTAAGCACTTTAATCAATAAAATTCTTGCTATTATCAGACACAATAGTCCAAAATATATCACACTGGTATGAGAGGGCTGTCGTACAGTGCCACAGACTGGGTGGCTTAAGCCAAAGAAATGTGTTTTCTCATGGCTCTGGAGGCATCAGTAAAGTTGGTTTCTCCTGGGGCCTTTCCCCTTGGCTGGCAGATGGCTACCTCCTCGCTGGGTGCTCACATGGGCTCTCCTCTGTGCACATCCTTGTAGTGCCTCTGTGTGTCCAGATTTCCTCGTCTTAGTAGGACAACAGGTGGACTGGAACAGAGCCCACCCCAGTGACCTCACTTTAACTTAATCACCTTTTTAAAGTCCCCATCACCAAACATAGTCACCCTCTGGAGTAGTAGGCTCTAAGGCTTCAAAAAATTAAGTTAGAGGGTATACAGCTCAGCCCATAACAACCAATGTAACATGGGAGCTGACCAATCAGAAAAGATGCTGCTTTACCACTGGCCAATAAGAATAGATGCTGACTGTACAAAATCAGCATAGTGAACTGATGCAAGCAGGCTACTGTTACTGTTGTGATTTGTATCATTCACTGAGTTTTATTAACACTGCCTCCACTCAGGGATAAGTCAGGTTTTTAGGCAATGGGATCCAGTGTTCCTGAAAGGTGAGATTTCAGAAGGTCAAAGCCGTCTTCAACCAACAGGAGCTCCTATACCCTGCCTGTTCCTGGACCTGGACAAATGCCCAGAGCCTTGGAAACTACCTTGTGAGGTGAGGCAGGAATCAGCAGGCACAGGGCAAGAAAAGGGAGGGCCGAGGAGACAGAGATTTGAAATCGAAGACTAAGAGGAAGACTTATAAGTAGAGACAGGAAAACTTTCATGGAAAAACTAATACAGCCCAGATGGGGGAAGCCTCAGTAGGCCCATCTCCAGCTTTGTGTCTAGTCTAGGGCTGATCAGTCAGAACTTTCACAAGGTCAAGATACATTCTTCATGGCATACCTCCTGCACACCATCCTACTAAAAGATTCTTTCCTTCCTCCTTACTCAAAGGGGCCATTGTGTCAGAAGTTTGTAGAAAAAGAAGACGAAGGAAAAAAACTAATATAATTCCCCCATCATATTCTTCTACATCATCTCCTTCGCTCCTTCTCCTCCTCGGTCAGCTTTTATTCTGTGCTTATCATATGCAACACTGTTTCTAACTTATGCCTTCATCTTGTTGTTCAGTCACTAAGTCATATCCAACTCCTTGCGACCCTATGGACCGCAGCACAGCAGGCTTCACTGTTCTTCACTATCTCCAAGAGTTTGCTCATAGTCATGTCCATTGAGTCAGTGATGCCATCCAACCATTTCATCCTCTGTCATCCCTTCCTCCTGCCTTCAATCTTTCCCAGCATCAGTGTTTTTTCTAATGAGGCAGCTGTTTGCATCAGGTGGTCAAATATTGGAGTTTCTAATCTCCATTAAACGGGGTAAACTAAGTTACACAAAAAGACAACCTACAAACCAGGAGAAAACATTCGCCAACAATGTGACCGACAAGGGCTTAATTTCCAAAATACACAAACAGTTCATACAACTCAGTAACAAAAAAGCAAACAGCCCAATGAAAAAATGAGAAGAATTAAATAGACATTTCTCCAAAAAAGACATACAGATGGCACATGAAAAGGCACATGAAAAGATGTTCAACATTGCTAATTACTAGAAAAATGCAAATCAAAACTACAATGAGGTACCACCTCACCTAGGTCAGAATGATCATCACCAAATTGTTGTACGGCAAATAAATTAACACAACATTGTAAATCAACTGCATGTCAATTTAAAAAAACATTAAAAATGAAAGGTTACAAATAACAAATGCTGGAGGGTGTGGAGAAGAGGGAACGCTCCTACTCTGTTGGTAGGAATGCAAATTGATGCAACCATTATGGAGAACAGTATGGAGGTTACTCAAAAAACTAAAAAAAAAAGCTACCATGTAATCCTGAAATCCTACTCCTGGGGATATATCTGGAAAAGATGAAAACTCTAATTTGAAAAGATACATGCACCCCAGCATTCATAGCAGCATTATTCACAACAGCCAAGACAATAGAAGCAACCTAAACGTCTGTCGACAGGGGAATGGATCAATGGAATGTTACACGGCCGTAAAAAGAACAACAGTGCCATTTGTAACAACATGGATGTACCTAGAGATGATCATACTAAGCGAAGTCAGAAAGAGAAAGACAGATACCATATGATGTCACTTATATGTGGAATCTAAAATACAGCAAAAATGAACTTATCTACAAAACAGAAACAAAGAACAGACTTGTGTTTGCCGAGGGGAAGAGGGGTGGAGAAAAGATGGATTAGGAGGTTGGGGTTAGCAGATGCAAACTATTATATACAGAAAGGATAAACAAGGTCCTACTGTACAGTACAGGGGACTATATTCAACATCCTGTAATAAACCATAATGGAAAAGAAAAAGAAGTATCTGCTACAGAACAAATTACGTATTTAAACCCACAGTCTCTACCTCCCTCGCAAGTAGCATTCTGTGCTTGGCCTTTATAACAACCTCACCCCTCCCTCACCTACATTAGCTTATAAATACCCTGAGGGTAGGGACCATGTCTGAGTTATTCATTTGTTAAATCCACTACCTAATAGTGCCTGGCTTATCATGATGTATGTAATAAGCAAATGTGAATGAATGTTTATAACTAAGGAAAAATCACCTCTCTTTATCATTCTCATCAGTAAGACATGTGTGAAATATTTCCCCTCATGGCCCACTCCCACCTTGCCTGCTTCCTCAAGTGCTAAGTGGGGGTAAGGTCTTCCCCGCCCCAACCCCACCTAGTGGCAGCCTCCTAATCCCACTTTTGAAAGAGCAGAAGAAAGGCTCCTCTAGAGCTGGGAAAGCTGTGAAAAGGCAGAGTCATTTAGGGCTGGTTTGAAAAACAAATTTTTTAACATCTGGATCAATTTTGAAATGTCCTTGAGTTTCAGTTCAAGAAATGGGAAGCAGAACAGGGGCTCAGAACACCAATTACTTGCCCCTTTGTTTCTCCCATTTCTTTGAGAAAAGTGTATTGAGCTAACTCTAGCATGCCAATGTAATAATGTACTCAACATTTGGGTAAATTATAGATTAGCTGCAGCAACTCTTCAGCTTTTTAAAAGAATCTTCCAAATAATTTTTTTTTTCAATTTTAGTGCATTTTGTTCAATGTCCTACAGTTTTGAAAAATACATCATAACAGAACTGATAATGGTCTTATGCATTTTACCCCCATTTAGTCTAATTTTCTTCATGTTTTTCCCAACCACTCTATTAAAGCAGAACAAGTCGAGACATGAAGACAAAAAGAGAGGTAATGAAAGAATTACAGATTTAATTGTCACTCAAACGTGGAGATGGTAGATGACAACCAAGGAAGGTTTACTTGGGAGAAGGTGTTCTCTCTAGTTATGACCATTTTGGTGTTGCTGTTATTTAACACCCTGGCTATGTGAGCAAGGCTCTTCTGGGTGTGGAGCTCTGGGGTCTGACCTCCATGTTTCCTGGCAGCTTTTAAGAGGAAAGTGTACAAGATAGAGGGTCAGTCTAAGCCCTGCCATTTGTTGGCTGCATGGCCTTAAAAAGCACATTGTCAGAAAACAAGCAGACAAACCCAAATTGAGTCATTCCAAAAAAAAAAAAAAACTGGTCAGGACTCTGCAAAAATGTCAATGTCATGGAAGTCAGTAAAAGGCCGAGGAACTATTCTAAAGTAAAGGCATCTCAAGAGATGTGACAACTGAACTCAATCAGTGATTCCAGACTGGATCCGGGGTCAGGGAGAAAATGCTTAATTTATTAAACTAAATATTAAACCAGCTGACAAAATTATTATTCTTCTGTTTATTGATGTGTTATTTTTTCAAATTATTTAGAAAACTGACCTAATTTTGGGTCCAGCAAAGCATTTACCCTGCCCTAAGTAGATCCCAAATGTTTCTCATTAGTATTTCCTAAATACCTACTCTTTTTTTTAGTTTGTTAAAATTTATTTTTAATTGAAGGATAATTGCTTTACAGTATTGTGTTGGTTTCTGCCATACAACAATGTGGGTTAGCCATAGGTATACACATGTCCCCTCGCTCTTGAACCTCCCTCTCACTCCCCACCCCGTCCTACCCCTCTAGGCTGTCATGGAGCATGGAGTTGAGCTCCCTGTGTTATACAGCAACTTCCCACTAGCTATCTATTTTACACCGTAATGTATATGTTTCAATGGTACTCCCTCAATTTGTCTCACCATCTCCTTCCCCAACTGTGTTCACAAGTCTGTTCTCTGTGTCTGTATCTCTATTCCTGCCCTGCAAATAGGTTCACCAATAGAAAAAAAAAAAATGTCCTTTTCTTTATAGAGCTTCTACTGGGAGATGAAAAATCTGAAACGATAACACATCAATCAACAAAAGCATAATAATTTTGCCAGTTGATCCTCCAAGATTGAAGGCAGGAGGAGAAGGGGACAACAGAGGATGAGATGGTTGGATGGCATCAAAGATTCAAAGGACATGAGTTTGAGCAAACTCTAGGAGATAGTGAAGGACAGGGAAACCTGGCATGCTGCAGTCTGTGATGTTGCAAAGAGTCAGACATAACTGAACAACTGAACGCCGACAATAATTTTCTGAAAGCAAAGGACATTTTCTTAAATTTATTTTCTTACAGATCACTAGTATTTAGGAGATGTTCAATGATGGTTTTTGAATAGATGAAATAAATGAATGAAGCTGAGGGGTGAGTTCTGCCAATCTGATCATTTCCCACAAATTAGCGATGGTGTCCAAAAGCTCTGGGCTAGAGTCTTTCGATTTCCTCAATTAGTTCTCTTTAAACAAATACGGTGAAATAAATGCTATCAGCTCCATTTTATAGGATCTCAACAAGGTCTGTAACTCCACTGAGAGTTAGGGGCAAAAATAAAGATCTGAACTAAGTTATGACTCCAAAGTCTTTGTTCTTCCATCACACGGTGCGGCCTCGGGAAAGCAGGCACATTCCATCTTCTCTGATCTGACGCTGCTCATTAGCATCCTGAAATCATCTGTGTAAGGATTTGACAAGGCTTCATTTTCTTCCACCGCTTATCTCTGACACAACGCCTTCAGTGGCTGTGGGCGACGGGAAGGCTTTTAACCCGGTGAATCAATAGCTGATCCCTGTCTACTTCCATCACTGCAGTGACATGTGGCAGCTCAGAGTCATTTCAGGTCTTTAAGGCATCTTGTTTGTTGCCCTTAAGTCCCACTTTGGCAATTTTCACAACATTAGCTTGTCCTTTGACTGGGAGAAGAAACCCTTGGTAATCACTCAGGGTGTAACTTGCATCAGCAGTAATGTTAGCTGGAGGTTTGTCCTTGCTCCAAAAAGTAAGAAGTGGCATTGAGATTTTCTAAGGAAGTCTTTGTCAAATATTTATTAAGCAACCTTTCAAGTTCCAGGTACTGCTTTCAAGGAGCTTGCAGTCCAAAGGGGAAAACAGATAAACAATAAAATGAATGCCATCATAGGGACAGTATAGGATGCCATGGGAAAGGGGAAGAAATCAGTAAAGGCTTCTCAGTCCCAATGACATCGCTGCTGGCATCTAAAGGATAAAGTGAGAGCTACCCGAACAAAAGGTAAAAGGTATCAGTGACCTTAACACGAGAACCTGAAGGTGAGAGCATGGCGCATCAGAAGCACTAATGGACATTCCACATGCCTAGAGTATAGGTTCAAGATTGGGACAACAAGAGTTGGGGTGCTGCAGAGTTCGACCCACATCTCTCAGGAGAGGACGCTGCCCAGCTAATAATGCTGGTTTCTCAGAAGTTTAGAGGGCCTATCAGAGCTGGGACTTAGACTTCCAAGGAGAGAAGCCGACTGGCAGGTGCTAACGTCTGAGAGGGTGCCATGAGGCAGGTTCTGATTATCAGAAAAACAAACTGGAACCAACTGCTGTAGTAGAAGCAAGTGCCACAGGCAAGGTTAAGGTTAAGGTTAAGGTGGGGTTATATAAACAGAAAAGAGAACACTCTTCTTCCTCCTCCAGCTTCATAATTTCTTCTGGCTCCCCTGCCCCACTGACAGAGCCTAACAGGAACCATGGGAGAAAGGTGATAAGCAGAGCAGCAGCAGCAGCAGCCGCCCCGGTTCAACACACATGCCCCTGCCCCTCACCAAGCCTCAGACATGGTTATGCTTATGTTTAGGTGTTTGTGAATATTAGCAAAAGGAACATTTAGCCAGCTGGAGACCTTCTCTCCCAGAGTAGCACCATGCACCAATCAGAAGAGTCTGAGCTGAAACTTCAAGAGGTAACAATGTTCAGTGTTTTTACCCAAAGGATGACATTTTGTCTAATGATGCTAATTTTGCATCATAAACACTTTACACTACCAAAAAAAAAATTAATGCCTGTCAGGTTGACAATTACAAATGGCAAAGGAGAGACAAATTAATTCTTGCAACAGTGAGTTTGAATTATCTAGAAGACAAGTATTTAAAAAACAATTTGACGGAGATGAATTAGGTCTGTGTCTTCATAAAGCATGATCTTTTGTTTGGCTCCAATTTGGCTTCAAATAAACTCCAATTTGCTTACAGCGTTAAGTGNTTACAAATGGCAAAGGAGAGACAAATTAATTCTTGCAACAGTGAGTTTGAATTATCTAGAAGACAAGTATTTAAAAAACAATTTGACGGAGATGAATTAGGTCTGTGTCTTCATAAAGCATGATCTTTTGTTTGGCTCCAATTTGGCTTCAAATAAACTCCAATTTGCTTACAGCGTTAAGTGTACAGATTTGGCTTACTTGCTCAGTTTCTACCTGAATTTTCATTCTGAACTTTTCACTATCACTTGTAACTCTTGCCACAGTCATAGTATCTCAGTTTTACTTGTACATGGTAGGTTACCAAGGGGATTTTCAGATAAGACATNGTTTCTAATCTCTCTCTATATCTGTAATTAAATAAGTTTTTTTCATAGGATGCCAATTCCGTCTCCCCTTCGAATTACCCTGGATCCACCAGGGCTGGACCCCAGCAGAAATCAGTCCTGAATTCATTGGAAGGACTGATGCTGAAGCTGAAACTCTAATATTGTGGCCACCTGATGTGAAGAACTGACTCATTTGAAAAGACCCTGATGCTGGGAAAGATTAAAGGCAGGAGAAGGGGACAACAGAGGGGTGACTGAACTGCACCACTCACTCACTCCTCAATTCCCCTAAACAAATGGCACAGATTCACTAGAAGAACAAGTACAACCACAGAAAACCCATCCCTTCAGCAAAACTAGAAGTGCCCACTGAAAACATTAGTTCAGTTCAGCCACTCAGTCGTGTCCGACTCTTTGCGACCCCATGAATCACAGCACGCCAGGCCTCCCTGTCCATCACCAACTCCCGGAGTTTGCTCAAACTCACATCCATTGAGTCAGTGATGCCATCCAGCCATCTCATCCTCTGTCGTCCCCTTCTCCTTCAGCCTTCAATCTTTCCCAACACCAGGTTCTTTTCAAATGAGTCAGCTCTTCGCATCAGGTGACCAGAGTATTGGAGTTTCAGCTTCAACATCAGTCCTTCCAAAGAACACCCAGGACTGATGTCCCCCAGAATGGACTGGTTGGATCTCCTTGCAGTCCAAGGGACTCTCAAGAGTCTTCTCCAACATTACAGTTCAAAAGCATCAATTCTTCAGCACTCAGCTTTCTATATAGTCCAACTCTCACATCCATACATGACCACTGGAAAAACCATAGCCTTGACTAGACGGACCTTTGTTGACAAAGCAATGTCTCTCCTTTTTAATATGCTGTATAGGTTGGTCATAACTTTCCTTCCAAGGAAAAACCATTACTGGAAAGAGAGAAAATTTCAGGGAAATTATGGGGGAAAGAAAAGGAGTTGTTTATCTGCATCCTTGAGAGTTCCCCTGAAATTCAAAACTGTCTCTGGATATAGAACTTAACACATGAGGCTGTCCTGGGCAGTTGACATGATAAGATCTGCACACTCACCTTCCAGAACCTTAGAAGTGTATACAGAGGCTTAGCCGGATTCAATCATGTGTACCACGCAGATGTTCTCCCCATAGTGAAGAGTATATTCCAGGGACAGTGGAGGGGCAAGGCCCCTCCAGTTGTCTGGATCCAGCTTAAGGATCATTTGGCAGCCTCATCCTCTTATCCTCTCACAAGGGTGAAATTCTTTAAAACTGAATGAAGATCACCTTCAGAAAGAGAATTTTGTTTTTGTTGTTTAGTCATTAAGTCGTTTCTGATTCTTTTGCGATATCATGAATGGGTAGCCCACCATGCTTCTCTGTCCATGGGACTTTCCAGACAAGAATACTGGAGTGGGTTGCCATTTCTTTCTCCAGGGGATCGTCCTGAGTCAGGGATTGAACTCCGGGTCTCCTGTATTGCAAGCAGATTCTTTACCACTGTCCCAGAAATAGAAAATCTGTACTAATTGTGATGAAACTTAATAATAGGAATGCTTCAGGGAAGAGACTTAAAGGTGACAAGGACCCAAGATAGCAGCCTCAGAAGGGCACAAAATCTGAAGAGGAAGAAAAAATCATTTTACAGTCTGGGGTGGTAAGGATAAAAGCATGTCAAAGAAATTTGGCATCCTACCTGACAAAGGAAAATTTTTAGATATTTCAAATTGCAGTGCAGGGAAATACACTGCAACTTGGCCACTTTGATAAACAGACATTAGAGAAAATGTATTTCACTTCACAGGCAGAAGAGGAAGCTCTTGAATTAAACACTTACACAATCTGAATTGCCAAGTAGGTCTCAAAATAAAGATTCAAAACACATCACTATATATAAAATTGACAATCAACAAAGACCTACTATATTAGCACAGAAATTCTACTCAATATTCTATAATAACCTATATGGGAGAAGAACCTGAGAAAATGAATATATGTACTTATATAACTGAGTTACTTTACTATACATCTAAAATTAACATATTATAAATCAACTATACTCCAATATAAAATAAAACTTAAAAATGTAAAAAAAAATCCAAAATGATGTACATCTTTACAAACTTGGAAGAATAAAACTGAAGCTTAAAATTGAAACAAACTGGTGAAAATTCTCCCACACCACCCTAAAAGCAATAAACAAGTAGAAAAAACTATAGCATAATGCATCAAACTAAATCCAGTATTTTCCAGCAAGCACGTGGAAATATGAAAAAAATACTTTGAATCAGATAACCAAAATCTAAGGAAGAGAAATGGCCATAAAGCTGGAAGAAATATGGAAAGAATGGGGAAAAAAATAACTGTCTCATAAATGAACAATTAAATTACCAGTTTTCCTAGAAAGATTATATTCAGATGAACAATTAATAAGAGGAAATAGAGAAACAACCAAGATGATAAGAACATTTTTTAAAAGGGTTAAAAAGAAAGTAGTTTAAATGGAAGCTACACAAGGGAGATCCAATTACACAGAACTGGATTTTCAGGGGGAAAAAAGCAATGGAATAGAGTTAATATTTTAAAATATAATCCATGAAAAGGTTCAGGAAATTACAGAATGTCTAAATCCATATACTAAATAGGTTCAGTAGGAATCTGGGAAAACTTACCCAGAATCATCAACCCTTAGATATATCCTAGTAAAAGTGTTAGATTTTCCAGATACAGAAAGAAATCTCAGATCTCAACAGCAAGAAAATTAAGCTGGTATCAAAATTTCCAAGAGTGCCAGACAAATCAAGGCAAGAAGGAAACAAGATGTGCAAGAAACTCAAGGGAGGGAAAGATGAACCAAGGATTTTATATCCAGCTAAGCTGTTGTTCAATTTCAAGACATAAATAAAAAGTAACACACACATATACACACAAAACAGTTTTGCACATTTAAGAACTTGGGGAATACTGTATTCATAAGTCCTTAACCTGCTAAAGGATAAATTTCATCCAGCCAAGTTATGACTGAAGAAATCTGGGCAAAAGGAGTAATGGTAAGATTTTAATATATTTAATCTAAACAGAATAATATAAAATGCTCTATGTTTTGACAAAGTAAATATAATATGAATAAAAAGTACAAGGGAATGGAGAGGGGTAATGGAAATAAGAGTAAATTCATTGATGTGGCACAAAGGAGTCCTCATATCTTTTGACCTCCCAAGTCCTTGCACTTGTAAAATTTTTGAGAATCTCAGAAAGCTTTTATTTATTAAATTATAGGAATCAATTTATTCTACTTTACAAATTAAAACTGAGAAGGTATTTCTTTAAAAATAATAAAAATAAGCCTATTATGGAAACATAAGTAACATTTTTTATGAAAATAATACTTTTCCCAAAAAAATAGTGAGAAAAGTGGTACCTTTCACATTTTTGCAAATCCCAAAGTCTGGCTTAATAGCAGACACCTGGACTTTCATAGGGCTTCCCTCATAAGAATCCACCTGCAATGCAGAAGACCCTGGTTCAATTCCTGGGTTGGGAAGGTCCTCTGGAGAAGGGATAGGCTACCTGCTCTAGTATTCTTGGGCTTCCGTTACATGTTCCACACATTTTGGTAGCTATCAAAGGGATAACAGGCTTTCTTGGTGGCTCATTGGTAAAGAATTCATCTGCCAATGTGGGAAACACAGATGCAATCCCTGGGTCAGGAAGATTTCCCTGGAGAAGGAAATGGCAGCCCACTCCTGTACTCATGCCTAGAAAATTCCATGGACAGAGGACCCTGGCAGACTACAGTCCGTGGGGTTGTAAAAGAGTCAGACATGACTCAGCAACTTAACAACAAAGGGATAACATCATCAAGTATCATGTAGCCTCTGGATAATGTTTGTGTGCATTTGTAAGAAAGTAAAAGTGAAAAAGTAATGTAAAGTCTTACTTAGTACCATTATGAAAATGGTTTTGACATCACAGACTCTCTGAAGGTTTCAGAGCCTTAAGTGGGTCACACTTTGAGAACATCTGTTGTACAGGTAAAAAGGAGGAGTCAAATGTACATTAGAAACTGACATACTAGTTAATAAAGTGAACTAAGAAAACAGCAGAGAAGGGCAGTTTAACAGGCCTAAGTACAGAGTTTTCAATAAATACCTAACCCTAATATCAAAAGTTTTTTAATTAAAGACCGAAGCAAATGCATCTCCTAGAGAAACAGAAATTTTAACAAAACGAGATAGTAATTATACTTGAAATGACAGAGACCCAACATAAAAAGTACATTGATACATGTGAGTTAACTTACCTCATCTTTTAAAAATATTTCCAAAGTGATTCAAAGAAATAACGAATCTTTGCTATACAAGAGCTGCATCTGGGGAAAAAGGTGATTCTGAAAGGNGGCAAAATTTGAAGTTGGAGAGTGGATTAGTCAGTGTTCAACTTCCTGATTTAATGATTGTACTCTGGTTTTAGTTTATTCCCATTCTTAGGAATGTGTGTGTGCTCAGTCCTATCTGACTGTTTGAGACCCATGGACTAGCCCACCAGGCTCCTCTGTCCATGAGATTCTACAGGCAAGAATAGTAGAGTGCCCTCCTCCGGGGTATATCCTCGACTCAGGGATCAAATCCACATCTTTCGCATCTCCTACATTGGTGAGTGAGTTCTTTACCACTGCGCCACGGAAATAACTCAGGTAAAGAAATAGATGCTTGTCATTTACTCGTAACTGGTTCATTAAAAACATAAACTATGGATTGTGTTTGTGTATGTGTGCATATACATATATATACATAAAACATACAAAGGAATAAGGAAGAATAATAAGCTAATGGAGCAAAATATTAAAATTAGTGCCTCTGAGCAAATAATATATTGAAGTTCATATGTATTACTTTTGCAACTTTTCTGCAAGATTGAAGTTCAAAATAGTGTTTTAAATCTGGAATTCTGTTTGGTAAGCGACAACAATGACAAAGTTCACTTGTGGTTGCAAGCATGGGAAAAGATATTGGAATGTCTGAAACTCACAAGGCCTTGACTGAATGAGAGGAATTCCTGCAAAGCAACAAGAAAAACCAGAAACTCCAACAGAAAGCAATACAAAGGCTTTCTGACCAGATAATTTACAGAGGAGGAAATCCCCAAACCTGTCAAACATATAATAAATAAAGGGCTCAGAATCATGGATAGTTTGAGATATGCAAATTTAAGAAAAAACAAGGAGATATCACTTAACCCTAGCAATTCACAAATGTTAGAGTTCTAAACAAATTTAAGGGTTGGTAGAAATGTGGGGATGTAGGAACCCTTAGGAATTGCTACAGATACAATATGGAAATATAAATGACATGGTCATTCCACCCCTTGGAATAGAATGGCACTCCTTAAAACTTCACTGGACACTTGTTAAAAATGTCAAGGCTGATTTTATTACAATAGAGGAGAGAGACTGCACTGAACTCTGCTGAAGAAATAAAAGGCAGGAGAATCTTCAACTGCTGATGTGAACTAATGGAAAGGGACTAAAGAACATTATGGGGAGGTTGGTTGATGTGACTGGGCCACCCATGTTTCCTGTCACTTTTCAAAGTTAGCCTCCTACCCTCCCACTGGTAGCCTTCCATGATTACATTTCAAAGAGACGACTCTCAGGTCCTATAGAAAGCTGTTTCTGGGTGGTAGAAATTTTACAAGTACCAGTTTTGTAAAATTGATGCCTTAAGGAGAGGGAGGAGAGGGCCTACAGTCATGAACAAACTTGCCTCAATTTTAGTGAAGCTAAAGGGAGTGTTTGGGCAGTCTTGATCAATACCTATCAGCAACTCCGCACCAGCAGATAGTTGACAGATTGACAGAAAGATGGATAGACAGACAGACAAGCAGATATGTATGAGTATGTCTACTGGCGATTATATTTAGGATCAGGGAGTTGGAACCCAATATAATACCCAAGAATGGATAGGTCTCCTATGGCATNCTTGATCAATACCTATCAGCAACTCCTCACCAGCAGATAGTTGACAGATTGACAGAAAGATGGATAGACAGACAGACAAGCAGATATGTATGAGTATGTCTACTGGCGATTATATTTAGGATCAGGGAGTTGGAACCCAATATAATACCCAAGAATGGATAGGTCTCCTATGGCATACACACACACACTTACTTAGCAATCATTCTGCACCATATGCCCTTAGCCGAGTTTTTACATCAGCTATCCCTTTTCACACTGACATCTTTCACCCTTCCACCTATTTTAGACAGGTTTTCTCCCAAACAGTAGGAATTACTCCACCCACATAGTGTGCATTGGCGTTTGTCTGGAAGTGACTCAGGTCTCTTCCAATTATATTCCACTGGCCAAAGAAATTCACTTGGTCATGATCAATTTCAAAGAGGGGAAGAGAAGTACAATTCTACCATATTCCCCAAAGGTAGAGAGCAAGTAACATCTGTGAGGGACTAGCAACTCTCAAAATGCCAACTAAGGTGGTTTTGGCTACTTTTTTTTTTTTTTTTTTTAGTTTTGACTCTTATTGAATGACATAAAGATCCATGACAAGCAGTCATCTGCAGTTTTACTGAGCCATGATTTGAATCACATGTTAATGAGGGTTGGAGAGAGTACCAAAGCAAGCCTCTTATCCGCAAATGAATCAAGCTAACTTCCCACCATCCATATCACATCACACAGCAACTTCATTGTTTTGTTGTTGAAAATGCACTAATGCTTAACGTACACTTAGGTTTCACAGGAGAATCTACCTGCTATACATTTGAGGACGATCAAAGTGCTTGAGGGGCTTCCCAGGTGGCACTAGCAGTAAAGAACCCATTTGCCAGTGCAGGAGACGTAAGAGATGCAGGTTTGACCCCTGGGTCAGGAAGATCCCCTGGAGAAGGAAATGGCAACCTAGTCCAGTATTCTTGCCTGGGGAATCCCATGGACAGAGGACTCTGGCGGGCTGGAGTCCATGGGGTCAAAAAGAGTTGGACATGACTGAAGTGCCTTAGCACCCATGCACACAGAGTGCTTGAGACAGGTCCACTCACTGATTTATCGGTCATGTCTGTTAACCATAGCAAATGTTCACATCAGCTACTGTTCTCGGTCATAATGTCTCCCCACTTATAAGAGTCACAGTGACTAAGATGCATACTGACTGGAATTCAGTGAGTCCAGTGTTATCAGAGAGAGACAGTCATGCCTCGAAGTGGACTGGGTACAGTGGAGTTTTTATTCCAAAATGTGGAGTGGGACTTTGGAAAGAGCACAAGATTTGGAGCACAGAGGCTCACTAGCTGTGTAATCACAGCCATGTGACTGAATCATTCTTAACTTCATTGTCTTTATTAGAAAATGAGGCTATAATACAGGAAATATGACTTTCTTCCTTGCCTCACTTTTTTTCCTTCTACCCTCCCCCTCCTATTGAAATTATGCTGTGAGAAATTTAGCAGAGAAGGGCTTGCTTGTTTCTATTGGATTACAAATACCTGAGCCTCCTTCTATGAAAGGAGGCAAAGGTTCTAAGGGTCTTCCTTTCCCATCTCAGCAGAGGACCCCAGGTCCCTGCTGCCAGGGTGGAGCCACAACCCAGGGCAGGAGCAAACAGAGAAGGAGATCCAAGAAAGTAGAAGTCTCTGAATGACCTGAAGGAAAGGTGGTTGAGTGATTTAGAAAAGATACAAAACCTATTGTATGTCACCTTCTCTGTTTTCTTACTTGCATGTCTGAGTGGATACTCCATGTATGACCAATGGGTACAGTAATAACTCTGTCGCTCAAGGCAGCTGTAAATCAATAGCCTTTCAAATTATAAAGTGTTGCATGTAGATATAACACTGAGCCACAAGGGAAGCACAAGAATACTGGAGTGGGTAGCCTATCCCTTCTCCAGGGGATCTTCCCAACCTAGGAATCGAACTGGGGTCTCCTGCATTGCAGGCAGATTCTTTACCAACTCTGCTATCAGGGAAGCCCCTACATGTAAATATGAGAGATGATAATTTTGAGCTCAAGGATTACAGTGTGTGGCAGTATGGAATTCCTCCAGAGGAACTGGGTAGGGGCATATGTGAAGTCCTTTAACATGCTGGAACTAGAACCATTCCGTCAAGTTTTCACATTCAGAGCCTTCCTTTTGTCTTCTCTTTGTCAAGGACTCTCATTTGAGGAATGAGTTATTCCACACAAGCACAAAGACACACTGGGTACAGAAAATGTCTCCAACTAGAATAATCCACAGCATTAGAACTGGGAGAGTTCTTACAGATCATTTAGGAAAATGTTGTCCCACGGAACTTTATACAATGATGGACATGTTCTGTATCTGCACTGTGCCACCCAAGTGCAGCCTCTAGCCACATACGGCTATGAGGCACTTAAAGTGTGGCTAGCACAACCGAGAAATTTCAACTGTACATAGTCTTAATTTAAATTTTAATTTTGAGCGCAGCCCTCAGAAGATGCATAAATTATTCTAAAATTATATGTGAAATATTGAGTTTGCAAAACAACACTATCTTCCAGTAACACAGTTATCCACGAATAAGTATTAAATAAACTAGGAAGGGTATCTACAGGGAGGATGGTATAGGGGTGGGAATGAAAATGGTGATGAGAGGTGAAGGTAAAAACAAGAAGATACGTTTGCACACAAAAATGATAGCTGAACACAAACTGAAGGATTTAGTAACTCTCTGTACCCAAAGTACTAGAACGAAAGAAAAAAAAAAAAACTGTGTGGATGTTTTTCAAGGTTAGACTTAGCATTCACCAAATTCTCAAAACCGCTGAAGACTTCCACCAAAATGTCAAGAATCTCTGAGCTACGGGAGAATAACCTCCAAACAGATGGGACAGGAATGGAATGTGGACTGATTAAATAATAAAAAGACAACCTTTTATCTGACCATGTGGTTGACAGTTCTCTGGTTAACCAACAAAGTGAGACATTTTATCTTACAGTGGGAAAATATTTTAAAAAAATAGTATTCAAACATTTTAACAAGGCAATGGCGACCCACTCCAGTACTCTCACCAGGAAAATCCCATGGACAGAGGAGCCTGGTAGGCTGCAGTCCATGGGGTCGCTAAGAGTCAGACACANAAAAAAAAAAAAAAAAAAAACAGTGTGTCTAATTTTTCAAGGTATCTGCTATTTAGGATTTGTTTCAACAAAATTCTGCCTAATGTGTCTAACCTATTTATTGGTTAATTTTATTAAAAACAATGTGTCTAACATTCAGTTAGGCAAGCTTGATTTCAAATGAGTACTTTCAGTTCTTCATATCCCCGAGAGTCTAGTATTTTCTAGTCTTGATGTTTATTTAGTGTTAACAATGCAGAAAACTCATTTATGCTCTTCCTGCACCTCCTTCCTCTCAACTCAATACAAGGACGAACTGATTTCTATTTGCCATGCAGTTAGAATTTCTGCTTTCATCAAAGTAAGGACCCACTTTCAATTTCACAACTGTTCTTAGGTCAACGTGATGGGCATGTATGCCAGGGGGCCTGGTTGTTTGCTCATGCAAATCTCACAGGCTTATGATACCGTGGGTGTGTCACTTCTGCCCCAGATCTAATACTCAGCTTTGCAGGTCTGTGCACTTGATTTTTTCAGGGCACACATAGCTGTTTGAACTTAGGGAGCATATTATTCAGAGAAACCGAAGCAGGAGGGTGTGTGTGTGTATCTGTATCTCTATATCTGTATATTTATCCCTATATCTGTCTATCTCTACTTCTCTACCTTATCTATCTCTATCATTCTGTCATATTTACCTATTGACATTTTGTTTTTAAGGAAATGGTTCACACAATTGTGGAGGCTTGGTGAGTCAGCATCTGATGGGGGAGGCTGGAGATTTAGGGGTAGGCAGTGGCACCCCACTCCTGGTGGTCTGCAGTCCATGGGATCGCTAAGAGTCGAACAGGACTGAGAAACTTCACTTTAACTTTTCACTTTCATGCATTGGAGAAGGAAATGGCAACCCAATCCAGTGTTCTTGCCTGGAGAATCCCAGGGACGGGGGAGCCTGGTGGGCTGCTGTCTGTGGGGTTGCACAGAGTCGGACATGACTGCAGCGACTTAGCAGCAGTAGCAGCAGCAATTCAAGTTCAAAGGCAGAATTCCTTCCTGCAGAGAGGAGGGTAATCTTTGTTTTAATCACAACCTTCAAGTGATTAGGTAGGGCCCATCCACATTGAGCTTCCTTCCTCAGCTGATAAAGCATCCGCCTGCAATGTGGGAGGCCTGGGTTCAGTCCCTGGGTTGGGAAGGTCCCCTGGAGAAGGGAAAGGCTACCCGCTCCAGTATTCTGGCCTGGAGAATTCCACGGACTGTATAGTCCATGTGGTTGCAAAGAGTCAGACATGACTGAGTGACTTTGACTTCACCCACATTATAGAGAGTAATCTGCTTTACTCCCAGTGCGCTAATTTAAATATTAATCGCTTACACAAAATACCTTCAGAGAAACATCCAGAGTATTTGACCAAATATCTGGGCACTGTGCCTCAGCCAACTTGACACAAAGATGAACCATCATAGAGGATTTTACTAACGCTAACCATTGCAAGAGACTGCCATGTAAACCCGAATGTATGTAACCATTTGATGGGCCATAAACTTGACTACTCTGTCCGGCTTCTGCCGTATAATGAAATATGTAAAGGAAGCTAGTGACCACCCGGGAAGGTGACTGGGGAAGAGAGATTAGAGAACAGCCGCCACTGACATCAGAGGAACACTTGCTGTGCCCCTGGCGCTGCTTTCAGTACGTGGCACTGCGCCCCCGGCACTGCTCTCGGTACGTGGCACTGCGCCTCCGGCGCTGCTCTCGGTACGTGGCACTGCGCCCCCGGCGCTGCTCTCAGTACATGGCACTGCACCGGGTGCTGCTCTCAGTATATGACACTGTGCTCGTGCTCAGTCCCTAAGTCTTGCCTGACTCTTTTCAACTCCACGGACTGCAGCTGGACAGGCTCCTCCGTCCATGGAATTTCCCAGGCAAGAATACTGGGGTGGGTTACCGTTTTCTTCGCCAGGCCAAGCCAAGTGAAATTGCTCAGTCGTGCCCAGCTCTTTGCAATCCCATGTACTGTAGCCTACCAGGCTCCTCTGTCTATGGAATTTTCCAGGCAAGAGTACTGGAGTGGGTTGCCATTTCCTTCTTCAGGGGTACTTCTGGGACCAGAGATCAAAACTCCTGTGTCTCTTTACAACTGAGTCTCCAGGGAAGCCATCCATATACCGTGTTGACAGCTGTTGTCCTCCAGATGTGATAACCTAGAACTTTCACCCCTGGTATGAAGTTATTCCTCTGATTTGGTTAGGACACCTGGCCCCTTGATGGTGAGGTTTCTGAANTTCAGGGGTACTTCTGGGACCAGAGATCAAAACTCCTGTGTCTCTTTACAACTGAGTCTCCAGGGAAGCCATCCATATACCGTGTTGACAGCTGTTGTCCTCCAGATGTGATAACCTAGAACTTTCACCCCTGGTATGAAGTTATTCCTCTGATTTGGTTAGGACACCTGGCCCCTTGATGGTGAGGTTTCTGAACATCGCCCCCAGGTGACTTGTAGCTTCAGGAACTGGACATAAGCAGGTATTTGGAAGGGCAGGCAATAGGATGTGTAATCAAGGGAGATCCAGAGTAATGTAATATTAGACGAATCTGGGCTGCCGTCTGTGGGGTCACACAGAGTCGGACACGACTGAAGTGCCTAAGCAGCAGCAGCAGCAGCAGACTGAGAGTGGGGCTATGTGTTAGTCCCTAAGTCGTGTCTGAGTCTTTGCGACTCCACAGATTGTAGCCCTCTAGGCTTCTCTGTCCATGGAATTCTCCAGGCAAGAATACTGGAGTGCATTGCCATTTCCTTCTCCAGAGAACAAGGGAGATATTTCAGATATTTTAAACTGGAGAAGCTAGGCAGATACCCAACAGAGCCAGGAGATTAGTAATGGAAGGTAAGATCTCTAGACATTTCAGTTCCAGTGAAATAATCTATGTAGATTTATTGCAGATAGAATTTAATGCATTGCCAAGGCTCAGCAAGTCCTCCCTATCCCATTTTCTCCCATGGAACCTCTTGACTCTTTTTTCAGTCCAATAGTGATGTCATGTGTGTTGCCTATGGACAGCTACCCTTCTAAAATTGAAGACACATTCATTTTCTTAATTTGTTATTTAATATATAAAGCTGGACTGAGAGCATAGAGATTGAGGAGGCTGTTGAGCTTTGAGGAATCTCTGCCTAAACAGACTGTGGCAGCCTTCAGCAGGTATGTTTTCCTCTTGGCAGAAAGGAGAGAGCCCAGAGGAAGTGGTGGCCCATCTGAGAGGTTTCCCTTGTGATCACAATAGCTCCTTGCTTCCTCATCAGTCCTTTTAGCCCCATTCATTGGCTTGAAATTCTTTTAAGGTGGAGTAGCCCAAATATCAAATCCAAGTTACATCAGCTCACAGGGCAGTTCTGCTCTTGGCAGTCCATCCTATAGATATTCTTATACCGTTAAACAAAGATACGTGTTCTTTGCAGTAGTGTTTTGAAAAGTAAACATCTGAAATAAAAATCTTTGATGGTTAAAAAATAATGAGGTTTAAAAAAAAAAGAAAGCAGTGCTTGTGATGAGCCAGTCTGAAGCTTGAGATAAAAAGAAAGGTCAGTTATACTGTTTGTATTGAAAAATGTTCTTATTTGTTCATTGTGTATTTTTTTTTGATGTTGATTTTTAAAAAAATATTGCATTAAAATATTTATCTTGAGAAAAATAATGAGGTAGGATTTACAGATCCTGGCTTGGAAAGATAGTTATGATCTATTGTTAAGTGGATATGTATAATGTGTAGAAAAATGTCCCATTTGTATAAAAGTCTATGCATGCTAATATATAACTAACAATTTCTTCATAGGAAGATCACCTATGAATTTTTTTTAGCCTTGGTGACCTCTGGGGAGTAGAATTGGGTGGTAAAAAGGATACTTTCTCTTTTAATTTCATGACCTTCTTTACTATCTGACAGCAATACATACATGTGTCTTTCTTCTGTATACGTCTACTTGGTATAAAATAATTATTTCACAGCACACTTTGTGGAAGCCATTTCTCTAGGTCTTTTTAATCTCTTGTTTTAGTGTGGGTATGTTGAAGAAAGGGGAAGATGTGGGAAGGAGAGAGGGAGGAAGGGAGAGACAAGAGAGATTAAAAGAGAAAATGAGAGACAGCTTAGGAGGAACTCGAGCACGCTTTGAGGAATCCTGCCAAAATGGGCTGAATGGCAGAATGTGCGTGAAGCAGTCAGTTGGTATTTTTCTTTTTAATATTCTAAGATTCATCTGATAAAGCAGGCTCTTTCTCTGGAGCTTACCTCCCCTCCAACTGCCTGTGAATTCACATGGTAATTAACAGAGCCGCGGTTGTCTGCTCCTTCCCCACCCCCACCTTCTCCGCTANAGCCTACCAGGCTCCTCCTCCCATGGGATTTTCCAGGCAAGAATACTGGAGTGGGGTGCCACTGCCTTCTCCCTATAGCATCTAGCCCACATCTAACTCAAAAGCAATCTTTTTTCAATTTAATGCAATTAGCCTTTCCAATGGAAGAAATTAGGTTTCATGAAAACACCCCCTCTCTGCTCCCTAGTGTTGATAGCTATGGGATGCAGAATAATGATCCCCCAGAGATGAACATGAGCTTCTCTGGTGGCCGAGTGGTAAAGAATCTGCCTGCCAATGCAGGATATGTGGGTTCAGTCCCTGCATGGGGATGACCCCCTGAAGTAAGAAATGGCAACCTATTCCAGTATTCGTGCCTGGGAAATCCCATGGACAGGGAGCCTGGCAGGATACCAGAGGGTAGCAAAAGAGTATGACATGACTTAGCAACTAAACAACAACAACAGAAACATGACCATGCTCTAACTCTCAGAAACCATGAATATAATACTTTTTGGCAAAAGATGATAGCAGATGTGATTAAATCAAAGTTCTTGAGCTGGGGAGATTATGTCAGCTTACCCAGTGGACCCAGTGTAATCATAATGTTCCTTGTGAAAGAGAAGTGATGAGGCAGAGAGAAATTTGAAAATACTGTACTAGTGGCTACTATGGAAGAAGGAGCCAGTCACAAGTCAAGAATGTAGGAGGCATTTGGAAATTGGAAAAGGCAAGGGAACAGGTTCTCCCTTTGGGCCTCAGGAAGGAATGGAGTCCTGCTGACAACTTAAGCCAGTGAAACTCATTTCAGATTGACCTCTAATGAGATGATAAATTTGTATTGTTTTACTTTGCCAACAAAGGTCCATCNGGCATTTGGAAATTGGAAAAGGCAAGGGAACAGGTTCTCCCTTTGGGCCTCAGGAAGGAATGGAGTCCTGCTGACAACTTAAGCCAGTGAAACTCATTTCAGATTGACCTCTAATGAGATGATAAATTTGTATTGTTTTACTTTGCCAACAAAGGTCCATCTAGACAAAGCTATGGTTTTTCCAGTAGTCATGTATAGATGTGAGAGCTGGACTATAAAGAAGGCTGAGCATCACAAAACTGATGCTTTTGAACCGTGGTTTTGGAGAAGACTCTTGAGAGTCCTTTGGACTGCAAGGAGATCCAACTGGTCCATCCTACAGGAAATCAGTCCTGAATATTCATTGGAAGGATAGATGCTGAAGCTGAAAACTCCAATACTTTGGCCACTTGATGCAAAGAACTGACTCATTTGAAAAGATCCTGATGCTGGGAAAGATGGAAGGTGGGAGGAGAAGGGGATGACAAAGGATGAGATGGTTGGATGGCATCACCGACTCAATGGACATGAGTTTGAGTAAACTCCAGGAGTTGGTGATGGACAGGGAGGCCTGGCGTGCTGCAGTCCATGGAGTCACAAAGAGTCAGACGTGGTTGAGCAAAGGAACTGAACTGAAGCCACTAGGTCTATGGTTATTTGTTAAAGCAGCAATGGGAAATGAATATACCTATTTACATAAATTTAATTTATTTACATTTAATTAAATAGTTGTAACTGCAATGAACATAAACTGCTTTGGGAATAAATACAAGTCTTACAAAACATGTTCAATTTTTGAGAACAGAATTCTTCAAGTAAATGAGTGAGGTATACTAGCAGTGATTATTCAGGATGCTGCAGACATCAGTCACCATGTTTTAGAGGAAAACAGAGAGTGTTCATTAATCCAGCCAACCAACCTCCCAATCTAGAAAGAAAGCTCACTTTTTTTGATTGGTCGCTAAATGCTAGGCACTGTGCTAATTACTTTAGAACATTTCTGTGAGTAAATATAGTTTCCAATTACATTTCACCAATGAGAAAATATTCAGAGTGCTTAAATAACGTGTCTCAGACTACGCAGTTAGTAAATGGAAGACTTACGAGCCAACACTTGATCCATGATCCATCCAGTTTGACAGTTTAGGCTCTGAAAACCCCTTCTAAACATGAGTTTCTACATTCCCCAGATGCTAACCCAAACAGCTTATTTTACTGGTGAAAAAACTTCAGTGAGTATAAGTAAGTCTGGCTCTATCACCATAGTAGTCAAAATCACAGCAAGAAACAATAGTCAAACAGGGTAATTTGAAAGGAACTAAAAAAAGGCCTTTTCACAAGATGTGCTTTTATGCACACTCAGAAACCGTCACTGAGGCAAAGTGGAAGCTTATTCCACATCAAGGAAAGAAGGCAAATAAAATTCACATGAAAATGACATGACAAAATGCAAATAATAGTTTGTGATCAGGAAATATCAAGAGATATACAGACATTTCTCTTTGATGTTTCTAGCATCACATGGCATTGTCAAGAAATTTCATTTGCAATATGATAAATATGTAGCCAAACAATGATTCCAACTGAGCTGCTTACTATCTATGTGCTCTCAGAGAAGTCACTTACCCACCATGAGCCTCCGGTTCTCATCTGAACGTCACCTTCTACCACCTCCACATGGTTGCTTCAGGGATTACATGTGATAAGGGATACGGAAGTGCTTAGTAAGTAAACTGACATGCCCTCTGCAGATAGGACAGATGATTACAGCATGTGAAATAAATGAAGTGGATGATCAGCATGACCAACTGTGTCACTAGGCTAATGCGTGCTAACTCATGCTCCCTCTGAAAAGAGTAGAACTTTAGCTCAGAGAAATGCTCGGTTTTGTTTAAAACCTTGTTGATGTTACAGGCTTTGTCATCCAGGACCTTTCATCACTGCCTCTGACATCTGAGAAATGCCAAATCGAATAATCATCCTTAAGTAAAGTAAGATGACAAATTAAAATCTAGGCAGGGTCCTTTGCAATTACAACCTACCACTGCAATTGGCCCTTGTTTAAAGTGGTTTCATTAAATCCAACTGCTCAATTCCCTCTTGCAATGTATAGTATTAAACTGCTGCTACACAATGAGGCCACACATTTACTATAAAAATAAAATGCCAAAAATCACAACCATTTTGGCCTTTATTTTTCAAAAAAACAACAACACTTTTACTGAGTGTACAATATAGTGACAAGTTAGCTGCTCAGACCTGTATTTTGAGAAAAACACTTTTGTTTGAATGCATGAACTGGTGAGGCAGAATAGACGCTAAGTGAATTGTGAAATGGACTACCTTAACTTTACATTTCTCATATTCCTGAGCAAAATATTTGTTAAGTGAATGCTGAAAAAGAGGAGAGGGCAGCATGCGAATGACCAACTAATCTGGAGATGCAATTCACAAAAGATATGCAAATAATAATAATATGAAAAATTTTCAACCGCCAGCTCCACAAGAGCAAAGTCTTTATTTTGTGAACTATTCTATCTCCAACACCTTCTTCCCCTGAGTCTGGAACACAGGAGATGGTTGACATTTACTGACAGGATGAACCAACTTCCTTGGTATCCAAATAAGTAAGTGCCAACTAAAACCATAGGAAGATGTCATCATTCATCTAACAGATGACCAAAATTTTCATTTTTCTTTTCATGAAAAACAAAACAGTGTTGACAAAGCACAGAAGGAGAAGATTTCAGGTGTGATTCTATTTTGGAAACAATTTGGGAGGAGGAGTCGGGGAAAAGGAGAGAGAAAGAGACAAAATAGGGAGAGAAAAGGAAAAGGAGAGATGGAGGATCTCCAAGGTCATTTATTCCAACTCCCTCATTTTACAAATGATGATGTCACTCGTTTATTCCAACAGGACCAAGTCCCTTCCCTTAGAGCTGTCAAATGGAAGAGATAGACCTGAACAAGTTATAGGAAGAAGTGCAGTGTGTTATGTGAAAGGGTAATGGAGATCCCACCTAGTGAGCTTAGGCTCCCTCAGAGAGCTAGCTTAGGCTCTGAAGGAGCTTCCCAGAAATGACATTTCAGCTGAGACTTGAAAGATAGGAAGGTTTGAAGTAAAGGAAGGAGCGCAATGACTTTGGACTTATAAAAAAAAAAGTCAGTGGTACTAAACTTAAATCTCTGAACATTACAGAAAAAACAAAACAACAATACTATGACAAGTGAAGGAAAGAAGAGAAATCAACTAGGAAACTGGAGCCCTAAACAACAATAGGACAGTGAGTTTCCTTGTAACTCACAGATTTCAGACTGAGTGCTGAAGAAACCAGCAACCTGCAAATGCCAACAGGCACAGACCAAAAAAAAGGCAAACACCAGCAATAAAAGCCCTCTCTCTCTAGGCAGGGGACTAGGAAAGGGGCAGCCTAGTAATCACTGAAAGAAAACACTACCCAAAGAGAGTCACTGAGGAACGCCACATGATAAACCAAACAAATTTTCTAACATGTGTTTGAATGACCCCAAGGAAGGCATCCCCCAAAACAGAACAGTATTTTTTTTAAAAAAGGAAGACTTAAGCCCTAGTAAGTCAATAATTATATTAAATATAAATGATTTAAATCACCAATTAAAAGTCAGAGAATGCAAAACAGATTTTAAAACATGACCCAACTGTATGTTATTTNGTGGGAAACGAATCAACGGTCTATATTTGGTTCAGGATACAGGATGCTTGGGACTGGTGCACGGGAATGATCCAGAGAGTTGATGTGGAGTGGGAGGTGAGGGGTGGGGTTCAAGATTGGGAACTCATGTACACTTGAGATGAAAAAAATAAATAAATAAAATGTAGGCACTCCTATTAGAGGTACTCCAACTAAAGGAAACTTCAGGGCAAAGAAAATTATAAAATTATACAAGAGTAATCCAAAAAGACAGAGCAACCCTAAAAGTATATGTAGAAAAGAACAGAGCTATAAAACATGTAAAGCAAAAATCTACAGACATAAAATGAGGAACAGACAAATCCACAATTGTAGTTGAAGAGCTCAGTACCCTTCTCTCAACAATTGATAGTACAGCTACATGGAACATCAGATAGAACACAGAACAACTCAACAACACCATCAACCATTAGGATACAATCAACATTTGTAGAACACTTCCCCCAACAATAGCAGAATATCCANAATTATACAAGAGTAATCCAAAAAGACAGAGCAACCCTAAAAGTATATGTAGAAAAGAACAGAGCTATAAAACATGTAAAGCAAAAATCTACAGACATAAAATGAGGAACAGACAAATCCACAATTGTAGTTGAAGAGCTCAGTACCCTTCTCTCAACAATTGATAGTACAGCTACATGGAACATCAGATAGAACACAGAACAACTCAACAACACCATCAACCATTAGGATACAATCAACATTTGTAGAACACTTCCCCCAACAATAGCAGAATATCCATTCTTTTCAAGTTCCCATGAAACATATACCAAGATAGTTTATACATTCTGGGCCAGGAAAAAAAAAAAAAAAAAACAGTAAATTTAAAGAGTTGAAACCATTTGAGTGTGTTCTCCAGCCATAGTGTAATGAAATTAAAATCAAAACAAAAAGATACCTACAAAATTCCCAACTGGAAGACTAAACAACACACTTCTAAATAATCCACGAGTCAAAAAGAAAGTCTTGAGAGATATATTTTTTAATATATTGAACTGAATAAAAATGAAAATACACCATATTAAAATTTGTGGAACACAGTTAAAGCAATGCTTGGAGGGAAATTTATAGCACTAAATGTATACATTAGAAAAGTGAAAAAGTCTCAAATGAATAATCTAAAACTCTTATGTTAAGACCTACAAAAGAAAAGCAAAATAATCCCAAAGCAAGCAGGAGACAGAAATAATAAAAACAGAAGTCCATAAAACACACCAGAAAAGCAATACAAAAAATGAGTGAAACAAAGAGCTGGCTCTTTGGAAAGATCAATAAAATTGACAAACAGAGCATATGATTAAAGAGCAGGCAGACATCAAAAAGATAATATGAAAATACTATGAACAACTCTACACACAAAAATTTGACAAGTTATACAATTTGCAGCAATTCCTCAAAACAAACTACAACTCACCCAGTATGAAATAGAACATTTGAAGAGCTCCATAACACAGATCACATTTATAATTANCAGACATCAAAAAGATAATATGAAAATACTATGAACAACTCTACACACAAAAATTTGACAAGTTATACAATTTGCAGCAATTCCTCAAAACAAACTACAACTCACCCAGTATGAAATAGAACATTTGAAGAGCTCCATAACACAGATCACATTTGTAATTAAAAATCTCCCTAAAACAAAGATCTTCAGGCTTGGATACTTCCACTGGCAAATTCTACCAAATCTTTAAAAAATTAATACCACAGTCTCTTCTAGAGATTGCTTGAATGTTTACTATGTGCTAGGCACTCTTCCACTCCAACTGTTTTTACATGTCTTAAACTCATTTAATCCTTTCAACAACCCTATAAAATAGGCCCTATTACTACTCCATCCTATATGAGGAAAATGAAGCCCAGAGTGCTTATTAGGCACACAGCTAGCACAGAGCATAACTGGGATTCTAGCTTAAACCTCTGGGCTCTATTTGAAGCCAATCAGATGTCCTGTATTTTAATCTAATGCCAAATTTATTGTCAAATTTCACTTCTGTGAAGGGAAATTCAGATTTGATCAGGATGTGTTATTTCAACAAAGAAGTTGGGGTAATACTAAAGCTGGCATTCTCAATAGAAACATGTGTTTTTTAAACAAAAATAAAGGTTATTCCTGCTACCAGCTGCCATACAATTTCCATCTACATGACAGTTAAAATATATCTATAAACCAGAAAAGAGCTTTCTTATTGGAAATGATAAGAGCTTCATGATAGCAGAAACAGCCGCACCACTATAATTACAAGAATCAAAACACTGCTTCATTAGTTTTTCCCTGTGTTTGTTATTTTACCCCATCAAGACTAATTACACCCCATCCCATTGATTTTAACAAGCACCCTGGGTTAAACGCTATAGACAGCCCAGTTAGAGAAAGCTGTGGTTTATAGCTGCATCTGAACTGCCTCTGTTTAGAAGAAAACAGTATGTTTAAAGCATTATATTGACAAATAAAATTTTCTTGACTTGTGTTCTCTCTGAATAAAAGTGGAAACATGACTGCTCCCCTCAAATAAAAGTAGTGAGAAATAATTTAGATTTTAATAGTCAGTAAAGGCTCTTTCCACTTATGTACTTCTTTCTCAACAACTAAAAGCTCTACATTAACTCAGTCCTCAAAATAATCTGCGATGACCCTGAAGGCAAGCCTTGCCCAAGTTTCCTGGGTATTTGACACGTTTTCTATTACAAGACATTGGCAGTCAAAGGCCATGCTGCCGGGAGGGAAGGCCAACTCAGGGGCACAGCAGTTCTGGCACTTTTGGGGGTCGGAGGTGGCTCCCATTGGGTTTCTCCAACTTTTCCAGAAAGGGACCTCTAACCAGCAGAACAGGGCCCTGCAGGATTTGTTGTTGTTTAGTCGCTAAGTCGTGTCCAACTCTATTGCCACTCCATGGACTATAGTCCACCAGGCTCCTATGTCCATGGGATTTCCCAGGCAAGAATACTGGAGTGGTAGCCACTTCCTTCTCTAGGGGATCTTCCAGAGTCAGAGATCGAACCCGCATCTCCTGTATTCGCAAGTGGTTTCTTTACCACTGGGCCACCAAGCTCTGAGGATGTACTAATGGCAAGTGCTTCTATAAGACTGAGCATATATAGCTGCCATCCTTCAGTATTTCCATTTATTCAATCTAATTTAACACCTGCTATGTACAATGCAGCTTGCGAAGCAGGGTCCCAAGCAAGACGTCTTTTATGTCTCCTTTTGTTAAAATTAAGAATCCATTGCAGTCTCACACTCCATGAAGTTATACGTTCAAGAAAAACGTTTTTCCTGCAAATCTTTGAGAGCAATTTGCTAAGAGGAGCATTTTGCCCATCTATCTTTCAGCTCCACACATCCTTCAGAGAGATGGCCATATTTTCCTAGTACAAATACATACACTGCTTTGAGAATTGCTGGTGATACCCCTAGGAAGAGGTTTCAGAGGTAGATCAGAGGGACTAGCTGGCACTTTGCTATTCCCAATTTCTTCCCTGCAAAATCTTTGCCTTTAATAAGGCCCCCAAACCATTGTTGCCATTTATTGTTTCAGGACAAAATGGTTCTCATAGCACTTGACAGAACAATTAACACCTAAGGAAACAAGTTATAATGCTGGCTCTGCTGCTGCTGCTGCTAAGTCGCTTCAGTCGTGTCCGACTCCGTGCGACCCCATAGACAGCAAGCCCACTAGGCTCCCCCGTCCCTGGGATTCTCCAGGCAATTCTGGCTCTAACTTCACACAACTGAACTGAACTTCACACATACAAAAAGACTACTCTCCATACTGGAATTGTTCCAACCGTAATCTGATGCATAGTTTAATCCAATTTAAAATTGTAATTAAAAATCGTAGCCATCTAGTCTCAAAGCTTTAGATCCAACCACCAAGACACCAGAAGAGCTGTACTGAACTTTTTTCTGCAGTATCTGTGGATACATTCAGAAGTATTTTTAAACAAATGAATTAAGGCTCTAAACCTCCACGCTATATTCCCCAGCTCTGAAATGTCATTTTGGGAAAGAAATTAAGACAGGAAAATTTTCCTTGTAGTCACCCTAACCTCATCAGTGACTGGTATGACCTTGTACATTTCTCCCTTCCTTGCCCCAAATCCTGTTTCCATTTACTATAATGTTACACTGGGATCATTTATTGAATTTTTTCTGGCTGCTTTTTGGAGACTTCATGTCTGGAGGACCACAGGAAAAAAAAATATTTTGACCGATTGACAAGAATGACTTTGGTTTTGACTAATGACTCCATCCTTAAACTACACAAATAACAGGGGAGCTTCAGCCCCCAAAATAATTTCCCCTAAACCTCTAAAGAAAGTGGCAATGCAATCATTTCAAAGTCTGAATAACTGATGGACTCCTGAATTTGAGGAGACACCTAAACTCAAAAAAGGAAATCAAAAGCATGCAACTGAACAGTTAGCATTTTCTCCTTTGTCATAGGATCTAAAAGTTCATCCTGGCACCGACACAAAGCAGTAATGATTCCATCAGCAGCTTAACAGATGGCAGGCACTAAATGGCTCTAACCTTCTCGTAGAATGCTGGAGAATAGCTCCGTGGAGTTTAATTTAACAGGATGGCGACTGCTATTTTCTCTCTGCTGTCTCCTGCACAGCATGACTGTCCATAGCTTAGAGAACTACATCTTAAGGTCCGGCAGTGCAGCCACTCAGTTTAACCCTTTAGGACAAGTAAGGGTCTTGAATTGTTAGAGGATCCTTTTTCTGCATGGGATTCTGTTCCACCAAATA
Source organism: Neotragus moschatus (assembly GCA_006410615.1). Classification (NCBI taxonomy): domain Eukaryota; kingdom Metazoa; phylum Chordata; class Mammalia; order Artiodactyla; family Bovidae; genus Neotragus; species Neotragus moschatus. The sequence continues at coordinate 1,370,875 of SJYA01001158.1, read as the reverse complement.
CAACCCAAAGTTTTAACAAAGCAAACTGTGCCTGGTGGCATATTTTTAGGCTCTCTTTTCTTCTGTTAGCATTTAAGAGACACTGGATCATCTTTTTCTTAGACAACGAATTATATTTTTCTGAAGGACTAAAATCCCAGGTGGCACAGTGGTAAAGAATCTGCCTGCCCATGCAGGAGACACAAGAGACACGGGTTCAATCCCTGGGTAGGGAAAATGCCCTAGAGCAGGAAAAGGCAACCAACTCCAGTTTCTTGCCTGGAAAATTCAATGGACAGAGAAGCCTGGTGGGCTATAAAGTTCATGGGATTGCAAAGAGTCAGACATGACTAAGCACACACACAGGCAAAATATTAGGAAAAAAAAGTTTTCATATTGCAAACTCCTCCCAGCCAGCTTAAGGATAACCACATTACTTAGAATCCTGATAGAATTGCTGCAGCTGTTCATGGTCAGCTGGGGAGCTTGATGTCACCCTGAGGCAGGGGCTGCAGCCTAGAATCTCTGGGGGTGGGATCCAGGCATCAGAATTTTTGAAGCTCCAAGGGGAATCCAATTGGCAGTTGAGGAAGGTAAGAAATACTGCATTTTAAGTTAAATCTCTCAGGTGTTTCTATAAGTTAATTTTTATTTGGAGTCCTCATCACACTGGGTCTCTCCTTCTTAGGACTCTACCCCTTTACCTGCCTCAGTCTCTCCAAGGCTTGTGTGAAGGCTCCAGGGTTTTCAAGATGAGCCAGAATTAGTATGACCTGCCCAGACATCAGGGAAACCAGATACTGAAACTGCAGCCCTGAATTCAGGGATGTCCTCAGAGCAGGTTGTAGTAGTTAGAAAGGTCTGAAAGTAAAAGCCTTTCATGCTGCATATTGCTCCCTGCAGTCATGGTACCCTCCTGACCAGAGCAGGAAGTGGTCCCACACAGGGCAGCTCCACCTTTCTGTGTATAAGGCTGAGCCTGGAGAGAACTCCTCTTCCAAAACATATGGCGTGCCCTGCCCTAATTCAGGCACGACTACACAACCATGCAAGCTGCTGGCGAGGCTGTGGGACCACTGAGCTATGCATTTCGTGCTGAGCTCTCCTCTATGCATCCTGTGCTATTTTCTGCATCTTTTTAACTAAATAAGCAATCATGGTGTTGATTAACCCAAGTGATATGTGTATCTGGTCTTACCATCAGTTAGTGCCCTCTATTGTCCTCTCTTAGTACAAGGAAGTGGTAAGCCTCTTGGAAACCCACTGGATCAAGTCAAAAGAGAAGACAAATTCCGCCCTTCTGTTGCACCCAGTAGGTGTTCAATAAGTGCTGGATGAACCAATCAAGGACTCTACCACACAAGGCCCCCAGGCTTTAACAAAGGCACCAACAGGACTTGGACAGGGCACTATGGAAACAAAGCACTGAAATGTACTTGCATACATTCAAGTAAAAGGTGGACAAATACAAGGACAAAAGCAAATCTCATGTAAACAAAGTACAGAAAGTACAGCTGAGCCTCACAAACAGGTCAGCAACCAGCTGCTCTGTCTCTGCCTCCCCTTTAGGACCACATGCTTCATGTCTGTTTCTCATGCCTTCTTGCCCTGCAGAACGTCATCCTTTGTTCCATTAGCACAGGACCCATTTTCTCATCTGGTAAGAGCAGCCTCTGCTTGTTTCTGGGAGAAACAATGGCTCAGCTTGGGAGAGGCAGGGAACTAACATAGATTCTGACTGGCCTAAAACTCTTCTCTGTGATTGCTAAAAAGGACTCGGATCACTACATTAGATTATCATTGCTACAAATGATACACACAAGCTCTGCCGGGTGGTGTGATTCCCTCAAGAAATTAAAATTCACACGTAAATATTAGTTGTGACACCTTTATTTCAGGAGGATGACAGGCTCAAATTTCAAAGGGATACAACTAATTTGTGGCTCTAAATCACAGTAACACTGAATCAAAAACATTTCATTCCAAACGGACAGTTGGCACAGAAATGTTCATTTGTAATCTACTTACGTTTAACATTATAAAAGTGTATATATAAGAACACTAACATCCTTGGGGAGACAACAGAGTGCAGACCTAAGGACGTCACTGGTACCAATATCGCAGTTACCTTGTGGTCAGAGATCTGACAGCTGCTGTGGAGGATGAGCAAGTAAGTCAGAGGAAGTAGCAGAGCCACTAAAATAACGTAGCCACATTGGTCCACTTCACGGTTAGAAAAGCCTCCCAGAGACTCGCTTGGCTCCTGTTTACTGTTACTTAACACAGTATGCAAACTAACAGCATTACCCAGCCCCAGGTAGCGATGGAGAGGGAAGTGCATAGAGCTCCGCAGAGTTAAGGCAGCGAGACATGACAGGGAACAGTGACAGCAAAGAAGAAACTTGGAAAACCATGGTAAAACTCAAGGAGCAGAGCTGTTCAGCAGAGGGGTTTTAACAAACCTGAACAGAACCTGAAAGAAGTCAAAACATAAAGGACCACCCAGAAATGAAATTCCTATCTTCAGCAGAGTCTGTTTACAAAAGCAGGGAAATCGATACTAAATTAAGAGTTCCGCGTAAATGGCTGAATCAGAGCGAAATAGATGTGCGACTTAAAAGAATAACCTTACTGAGAGAGTAGCATTGACATATAAACACTACCACGTGTGAAATAGCCAGCCAGCTGAAGTGCTACGCGTCACACAAGGAGCTCAACCAAGTGCTGTGATTCCCTAGAGGGGTGGGATGGGAGGGCGGCTCAGAGGGAGGGGATATACGCATACAGACGGCTGACTCACGATGTTGTACAGCAGAAACTCATGCAACATGGTAAAGCAACCATAGTCGATAAAAAACAAAGGATAACCTGAGTCGGCTATACCATGCGCCCATGATGTCTGATAAATAAGATATTACTACACAAAACTGCTTATAAAATACACAAAGCATTTGTATCAAATTGTATCAAATTTGTATCAAAAAAATATAGCACCTTTTGTATCCACATAAAACCTGAAACCACAAAAGCTCATTCTTGGTGAAAGCACCTCAATCATGTAGGGATAGCCTAAGTCAGCCTCTCTGTGCGTGAGAGCTTGACACTGTGTCCTGAGTGATCACCTGTATTAATCAGTGGGCCCAATCGGCTATAAAGCCTTCTTACATGATAGACACACAAGCCACAAACACTTCCCCTAGATCGCTGTTTCTCAAAATCTGGTCTGTGGAACAGCACAACCAAATCTCTTGGTGAACTTGTTTTAAAATGCAGATCCCTGAGTCCCAACTGAAATCTCATGAATCACTGGGGCAGACCCTCGGAACCTGCAGTTGAGCCCACCTCAAGAATTTCTGGTAAAAGCAGAAGGCTGAGAATCACTCTGATACAGCCTGACCTTCACTTGTAGGTTTGGCAACCAGGCCAGGAGCAGACTGGCCAGGTCTGGGAGTTAACCTTGCCCACTCAGGTTCCTAATGTGCCCACAAGGCTATACTCCTGGTTTTGACATTTTATAGATAGTCAAGTTAGATGTGGACTTCTAAATGTTGTATCACAGGAAAAGGGTTCTGACATATAATTTAAAAAACAAAAATTAACAAGCCCTAATTAATTTTAAAAGGATCATAAAGATTTCTAAGCCATATATGTAAGCTTGAAGTAATGGATGCCCACAGAGAAAAAAAATAGTGAAGAAGTGTCTGATGTGAGTTCAGAGGACTGCTCAGGAAAAGGGAGGAAAATACATGTGAAAGCAGTCTTGGAGGAGAGGCAGAGAGCAGCTTATATCCAGAACTGGGAAATGCAAATCTCGCAAAAATTGGCTAAGATGTTTAAGCTGGTCCTTAACACTCTTGAAGCAAAGGCTGGAAACTACCGGCAAACATGTTTTGTTTGGCTGGCACAATGTTTTAAACAATCCTGAATTCGTTGCCAATACATAAAAATTGGAAGTTTTGTTTTTTTTGTTTTTTTTTTTATCCTTTCCCTGGAAATTGGAAGAACAAGAAAAACCAGCCACTTGGCAGCACTGTGCTGAGCTGGGTGGCAGCTGCCTACCTTTGGCCAACCACATATTTCTGGGGTCTCCCTAGGGTCCATCAGCCCGCTTCATGCACCAGATCACTTGCCAGACCCTGCAGGTATTTGCATCAGCTGCCCCAGCTTTAAGGAATTAAGGCCAAAAGTCAGTCTCTCTGTGCTTTACTCTAACAGTAATTCCTGTTACAAAGATGCTTTCCTACCTTGGAGGTGTTACAAAAGGAATCAGATAATACCTGCAAATCACCTAGAAATCACTGTAGAGTTTGTGTCTTTAGCTGTTCATTGGAATCACCTAGGGAGCTTTATTTAAAAAAAAAAAGCTGATGTTTAGGATCCACCTCTGGAGACTGACTTATTGGTCTGGGGTGAAACCCCGGCAATAGGATTGCAGAAAGCTCCCACGTGGTTCTAATGGATAGCCAAGGCTGAGAACTTCTGCCTTCAGGGAATGCAAGTTGTTGAATGTGAAGGGTTAGATTTATTCTCTTTTTTTTTTTTTCTGGCCAAACCATGCAGCTTGCAGGATCTCAGTTCCCTGACCAGGCCAAAGCGTGGAACCCTAACCACCAGGCCACTAGAGAACTCCCAAAATAATGATTATTCTAACATCAACTTCCAAATACTGGTTTCCCACCTCTCACCTCCATGATAACTCACATTACCTTTTACTTTTAGAAATGTGCCATTATTCCAAAAACCTACGTTTACAAACTGGTAAAGGAGGTCAAAGCATATTCAGAAGCACCACTCATTTTCCCTCTGAACCCAACCAAAGAATGAAACACTAAGGAAATGAAGGGAAATTATCCTGAGATACAAAACTCAGGCAGCACAAACAGCTCAAATACCATAAGAGGAGCTCACAGTGGCTGGCTTGTACTTAAAAAAAAGAAGAAGAAAGAAAAATACAATTCCTCTGAAATTCATCAGTGCGCTAAATGGAAAATTTTTACATATTAAAAAAAATGATTTCCCCAAGACTTTCCAGTAATGGTCCGATTTTTATCTTAAAATGAATTGCAAATTATTGCCTCTCTTCAAGCTTTCGTTTAGGTAGTGTATACTTACATTTTGGCTTCCGATCATAGGAAATGCAAGCTACCATCATCTAATTTTCAAATAGTAATACTATGTTACATTACACTGGAAAAGCACATTTCCAAAACAGTATCACATAATAATAATAATGGCTTCTATTTACTTCTGTGTACCAAGAAGCATGCTAGGCACTTAATCACATGTCCAATTGTTACAACAACCTCGTAAGGGGTAACTCTATAACCCCATTTTACAATTTTAAAAATGAGTATCAGAAAGACTTTAAACTGGAGCTGCTGGGAGCCACGCATATGTTCAAACCCTGTTCTGTCCGTTTGGCTCCCAGACCAGCGCTTTTTACACCAAACACCGTAGTTTAATCATCACAAGTAGAAAGATCTGTGCCCGATTATCCCCATTTGCCCAGTGAAAAAGCCAAGAGGTCACGTGATCTGCTCCACACCCAAGAATGAGTTAGAAGGAGCCAAGATGACAGCCCACGGTCCCCCTGCCCGCTCCAGGTTGTGTTAAGAACCAATCACAGTTCACATTATAAAAGCTATGCTGGTGGCAGGTGCGTTGTATTGCTGGGTAGAAAAACTCAAGTGCTCCTGACTTCTGAGATTATTCAACATTACTATGACCATGGCTTAACTTCAACACAGGTCTGGTGTATTTCTGTCTGTTTCAGGCCACCCAAGAATCAGGTATCGGGTTTAACTCCTTTATTTGCCCCAGCATCCTCTTGTGAATTCTATGAGCCATGATGCAGAGAACGAGCAGAAACACATTATCATTTTCCAGGCCTCCGGCCCATCCTTGGCTGCCCTGACATCATCGCCAGGCAATCACCAGGATGTCCTGATGAAGGACGGACATCAGCTTCTCCAGGATTTTTTCTTTGGACATCACCTTCTCCGGGATTTTTTCTTCATTTGTAAAATTGCAGAGCTTGTGCCGTAAGAGTCAGCCAGAAGGTGTCAGCCCCACAAGAGCCTCTCTCTGGGGCTGATTCCCAGAGGCATGGATCACCTCAAGTGCCAGCAGGAAGGTCTCCTCTTCTGTAAGCTGCCAACACCACATCCTTAAACCTGTATCTCTAAACCATGTCTTTGGATGTGTTGTGTCCAAGGAAAGATTCTCGAGCAGAAGTAGACACAACACGGCTTACCTGCAAGAGAAAGCAAACAGGCTTTATCACCTAATAAACATGTCTCAACAGTCAATACTTATTTGCCCGCTTTTTCTGAAGCAACTCTTAAGAGTCACTTAAATTCTATCACTACGGATAATTCTTGAAGAAATTGCATTTCTGCCTCCTAATGATCTTCGAACAAAGCAAGCACCTCATTTTATTAAGTCCAGCTACCAAGAGGAGCTGGTTCAAAGGGAAGTTAAGAAATAGTGAAAACTGAGGTCTTAATCATTCCGATGTGAAAGAAGGTGACTATGTTATCAAACCTCACCAGGCCCGGCCTCCCAACTGCCAGCAGCAAGAACAAACAGATGTCAGGGCTATTTGTTTTCTTCAAAAATGACAGGAAATCAAAAATCTATCAGATGGATGTGTCAGCAGCACACCGCAAGCAGACTGGTTAGTGAGATTTATGCGCCTCCCTCTTGGCTCAGGACAAAATCACCTTCTACCTACCAACACCAACTAGAATACACATGCCACTGAGACATGGAAGTGCTGTTAGTGCGAGGTGGCACCCTACACAATGTGGTCAGGTTCTATGTGTGATTTTAAATTGTGCACATTTGAAATGTGTAGTAGAATATAAAAATATTCAGCAACACCTCCTTGGGCACATTTGTACAGACCCCGTGGAATGCTTTTTTAAAACACCATTAAGAACTGCAACATTCCAAAACTCAAAATCTAAGTACACTGTACATGGCACCTACAATATCGCCCCATCAGAGGGCTACTGCGCCTGCTAAACAAAATGCCTATATTTCTACCCCACTATGCATGTGCACTAGAACTTTATGAAGCAATTTTAATGATCACTATTGCTGGTGTCTTAGCTTCATCATTGTGATCATTTTAATACTTTTTCATGCCGTAAAATAACACCCTCCAACTGGTGGTCAGAGTTAACCCTCATGCTATTATTAACTTTGGACTAGAGGCAAGATGTGATCAAATGATACATTTAAAACAAAACAAAGACCATACCACCACCAGGAGGCCACCTCATGCTAATTTAGGAGCCATCAAACTCTAATCCCAGGGAGAGCCAATTTTTCTTAAAGGGCCAGATGGTAAAAGATATGTCACAGCTCTATGCTTCTGCTGTAGCTGGAACATGACCAGGAACATAGCTGTGTTTCAATAAAACGTTATTTACAAAAGAGTCCACAGGTTAGATTTGACCTCTGGGTTACAGTTGGCTGACTTCTGCTCTCTAGCTATGGAGCTAATCCCTACCCCTCACTTCCCCCTCAGCCCTTTCTTTTAATGTAGCATTTTATTGCACATAAAAGGAAGTTTCCCTACCTACATTCTCCCACCCTAGCAAATGTAATTTTGAGAAAATAAAAAGTTCCATTAAGATAGACATATTTCAAACTTGCCAAAATTTTGTAAATAGTCCAAAAAATGAGCTAAAAGGTGGGAGCAATAAGCTGGCAACAGCACTACAGGAACAGCAATGCCTCAAAATGTTCCATATCGTGTTTTCATGATGCTTACATGGCCGTATACACTTGTCAAAACTTACCAAGTCATACACTGAAATTAGTCAGTTTAATCGTGCTGATGAAGGCAATTTAACTGAGCAATGAAGCCAGTTTTGAAAAAAGCATAGGGCCTTGGCCATAGCCCCTAACTTGCAGTGACTGTAGACCCCTGTGGTAAGAGTATACAGTCCTTAATTCATATTTGCTCCTGAGAGAACTGGTCATAAATGATGACAGTCTGAACCATGTAAATCCTTCAGGAGTTCTGTTGCATTAAAGGCATTAAATGCAGCTCTCCTGCACCCAACTCCTCATAGCGTCCAGACCTCAACTTCTTCACTTCAGGGAGGAGAACTAGTTGCTTTTTAGAAACAACAAAAAGCCTCGGGGTCACGACTTAGCTTTCCACCACAGTAAAACCAAAACCAAAACACAAGAACATGGATCATTTAAGATGGGAGACAATGCTTATTAAATTTCCACTTTTTCACTATAACCCTTTAAATTAAAACCACAAGCTGACGATTTCAAACATGAGGTGTTGTTGATTCTCAACTCTTTTCAGTCATCTTTGCTCCACTGTGAAGCCTGTCAACCTTCAAGGAGGGTGAAGAAAAGATAAAAATGGAAAACAGGAAGAGACTGAGATGCTAAACTCAGGGAAAAGCCACACACAGAAGATTACTCCTCCTCTGATTAAAGTTGATGGAAATCTACACAATAATTTCAAACGCCAGCTATCAGCTTTTGCAGGATCCTTGCATTTCAGCTGTCTCCAACTCCAAGATGGGAACTTATTCTCAAAGTGTGGTCCCTGGACCAGCCTCATCAGCATCCCCTAGACTCTGGTCAGAAGCACAAAGCCCCAGGCTCCGCCCAGACCTCCTGAATCGGGAACTCAGAGTGGGACTTACCACTCTGTGTTTACCAAATTCTCCACCTGATTCTGACACTCACTAAAGTTTCCAAATCGCTGATTTAAAGTCTGAAAACCAATATATACTTGTAAGTGGAGTTCCTCATTCTCTAATTAACCTGGCTTTAGATTCCACCCTGCAGGGTAAGATGGGCTCTGTGCCCAAGTGCACAAGCACCAGAGGTCCTTGGTAAGCGTCACAAAGGGGCCAGTCTGGAAGAAGAGGGGGATGTGGCCGAGTTACTCTCCACAACGTTCCCAAGAACAGAGTAGATGTGGGAGCACACCACATGTCGATTCCATGCCAACATTTTTTGAGCACCTGCCATGTGCCAGGCTTTCACTAGATGAAATTATCTTGCTTAGCTCTTCCAGTAATAAACAGATGTATCAGTATGTGTTAAGTATACAGAGGTTTAATATTCATCAGAATGGAGTCAAACTTGCTAACAAGCAGAAACCCTTTATAATTCTCCAATCCTCATGCCCAGGCCTGGCCAGCATGCTTTGAATGCTGAGGTTCTTGTATACAAATATTCATTTTGCTTCTTCTTTGGTTAACTGTTCTCAAACTTTATTGGATATCAAAGTTAGACACCAGGCCATTTATACAAGACCATGTATACTCTAGTTTAAAATCAACATAAGGAACTTTGAGGTCATTCTGAATTACCCATGACAACGTTCGCTCTACTCAAAGGTTTTACCTTCTCTCAGATGTTAAAAATTGAAGTCAGATAAATTGTGTAAGATGCAAATCCACTAACTTATATTAGGCTTTTAGTCTCTCAGATAACTTTGTTCTGCTCTTCCCAGCAAGCATGTCATTCTCCTTGATGTAGATAATAAAAACTTAAGGAATTGAAAAGGAAATACTTCTGGAATCCCCCTGCTTATCTGTTAACCCGACATCACTTGCCCCGAAAGTGGCGTGTGCTCCAGCACAAGTACTATCTCTTCCATCCTCTGCCCATGGCAGGCATTGCTAATCAATCACAACACTCTCATCCAGAGCCCGAGAGTTATTCTCCAGGCCTTGGAATCCTCCTTAATAGCATTTCAGACAGCCATCCCCAATCGGCAGGAGTATACATGACTGGTGAAATATCTGTACTTTACTGATCAATCAACATGCCCCTTTCTTATTTTTTTCCTACTCCAAATACAGCTTTAAACCCTTGCTTTCACTGTTCTTGGGACAATAAATTTAAGCTTCAGTTAATTGTGAACTCTACAACCTATGCTATCTTGAGGGCGGCAATCACAGCGGATTGTATTGAGCAGTTTAAACAACCTAAGAGCAGTTGCAACCCAGCACGTAGTACAAAACTGCTCTGAAAATCAAAGAACCAAGCAAATAAAAATATATAGAACAGATAACAAAAACATTTGCAAGAAGCATCCTGTGAGTATAACTGGGAAACATACGGCAAGAATAGCCCAGGGAGGCTGAAGCGTAATACTTAGGCTTATAAGCATGAAGACCTGGCTTGAGTAAATAATTCTGATTTTGCTTTTGGTACTCACTGGTGATTCTTTATTCAGCTAAGGGGGCACCACATTGTTCCTTTAGCAGCATCTCCATTATTCTAATTCCCTATGGAGAGAAGAAAGAAACATCAAAATGCCACATTTCATGGACAAGCACTTTTACATTTATCACAACCTTTCCCTTCAAGGAATCCAAGCAGTGGCCATGTATTCATTTCAGAAAAGTAAGCTTGTAGTCATATCTCACATTTTTATAATATTCCATTCAGCAATTTTATATACATTATCTCCACATGTGCTTGGAACTACTTGGGGAAACAGAGCAGAGCAGAGCTGTGAATCTTCCATGTTAAACATGAGAAAGCAATCCAAGCGACTTACTGAAAGTGATCCAGCTACTAAGTGGCACTGCCAGAGCTGGAATAAGCATAGTGATAGCTAACACTACACCAGTGACATCAGAGATCACAGACCATCATAACAGGTATAATGCCGATGAAGAAGTCAGAAATTACTGAAATGTGACACAGAGACATGGAATGAACAGATGCTGCTGGAAAAATGATGCCAAAAGACCTGCCTGGGGATTTCCCTGGTGGTACAGTGATTAAGAATTTGCCTTCCAATGCAGGGGACATGGGTTTGATCCCTGGTCAGAGAACTAAGATCCCACAAGCCACAACCAGAGAAGTGTACAAGCCACAACAAAGACCCAGCACAGCCAAAAAAAAAAAAGACTTGCTTGCTGTAGGGTGGCCACAAACCTTCAGTCTGTAAAATGTGCAGTATCTGTGAGGTGTGATCAAAGGAGCTATGCCTGTGTTTGCTCAATACTTACACAAGTGCTAGACTCGCTGCTGAGGCCTGCATGGGCGTTATCTGGTGCACCGTTATCCGGTGGTGGGTACAAGGTGGTTATAGAGATCCTCCCCCTCTGCCAGCACCACAGGCTGCTGCCAGCACACAGCCACCCTCAGCCAAAGGGAGCTGCGGTACCCGAGGTCATGCCCCTCTCCAGGAGTGGCCCACATCGGATGGCTGGCCCATATAAGGAAGAAAGACCCAGCCCCCCATGTAAATTTGGGACAACTCGGCAGGGCATCCCATTGCCACAGTTCCCCATGGGATCGGCCGAGATCTTCATGCCAACTGCACTGCAGTTCACGGTTGCCTTCTTTCTGCCTGCTTCCCTCACTCCCTCACTAGCATTGTTCCCAAGAGCCCACTCCAACAACCCTCTGCACAAAAATCTCCATCTGACCCTGTGTCCAAGAGCCCAACCTTGTTTAATACACACAAAATCCCTGAACAGGCACCCTCATTTTACGGATGAAGAAAACAGAAATTCAAAGAGGGTTTAGTAATTCCCCCCACATTATATAGCTATTAAATAATAAAGCCAGAGGAAGAAGACAGACGCTGAATTCTGGTTTCAGGGGCACCCCTTAACATCACAAGGCTCACACCAAGGTGGAACACATCAAGTTGCCGGCCCACCCACCTCAGCTGGTCAAGTTCTGCCCTGAAGGAAAGAAGAGAGCGGGTACTCCCTCCTTCCTTCTCGAAGGACAAGTTCTGTGGATCAGAGGCTAAACCCTCAGATGGAAAGGCAGGGTTTTGATGCAATTAGGAACTGGAGTGTTAAAGAATTCCAAGCTGGGTTATCAGAAATGGGACACACTGCACTCGGGGACAGGACAGAGGATAACAACGCGAACTTAAATTGCAGGCCTCAGGCCCCATGCAGTAAGGCTCTGATTTCAGAGGACTCGAGTGGACCCCAGAGTGCTGTATTTTTAACTGGTGCTTCCCACAGCCAAGCAGGGCTAGGAAACACTGAGTGGACCTACAGGAGACAGTAGGGACTTCCTATCCGGGGTTTGTTCTGAGCCACAGGAGGGGAATGCATCTCTAGAGAAGACAGCACAATATACTGAGTACTAAAGTACACCGAGGGCTTCCCTGGTGGCTCAATGGTGAAGGAGACATGAGTTCGATCCTTGCGTCGAGAAAGAGAAGGAAATGGCAACCTACTCCAGTATTCTTGCCTGGAGAATCCCAGGGACGGAGGAACCTGGTGGGCTACAGTCCATGGGGTCGCAAAAGAGTAGGACACAACTTAATAACTAAACACCACCACCAAAGTACACTAACAAAAGTTAACATTTCCTTGAGGCTCCTTGAGGTTTCCCAAGGTCCTTCAGATTTCTAGCTGCTGTTGTTGTTCAGTCCCCCAGTTGTGTTCGACTCTTTGCAATGCCATGGACTGCAGCACGCCAGGCCTCCCTGTCCCTCACCATCTCCCAGAGTTTGCCCAAGTTCATGTTAATTGCATCAATGATGCCATCCAGTCATCTCATCCTCTGATGCCCTCTTCTCCTTCTGCCCTCAATCTTCCCCAGCATCAGGGACTTCTCCAATGACTCAGCTGTTTGCATCAGATGATCAGAATACTGGAGTTTTAGCTTCACCATCAGTCCTTCCAATGAGTATTCAGGGTTGAGTTCCCTTAAGATTGACTAGTTTGATTTCCTTGCTGTCCAAGGAACTCTCAAGAGTCTTCTCCAGCACCACAAATATAGCCACTATCTTGAAAGGAAGAAATATTAACTAAAGAATCTTGTTGATGCCAAGAAGCATGGACTATGGGGCGAACCAAAACATCAGACTATAGGGCCAGGCGCCCTGCTGAGTATCCTGCTAGGTACCTCAGGCTCCTCACTTTTACCAAGACATCACTTAGACCAGAGAGTTCAGGGCACCCGGAGGCTGACTAAACAGTGCAACTGCACACCAGAATTCCTAGGGGAACCCACAAAAGCAAATACAGATTCCCAGCCCTACCCGGAGCCCTACAATCAGAACTTCCAAGGCTGGAGCATGGAGTCTGCAGACAGTCCTCTTGTGGTTCTGAAGCACGACGTGTTCAAGTATGAGAATTTGTTTTTAAAAAAAGCAGCTGGATACCACCTCCGGACACTGATGAAACAACTGTCCTTAATCATTTCGGAAGATACAGCACGTACTCTTAGAGCTATTTACCGTTTTAATTAGACAGGAAAGGAAGGGTTGGGGATGAAACAAGTGGAATGACATTTAAACTAATTCTGCTCTCACTCATTCAACAACAGAACCAGTTCACAAATATTTGCTGGGCACCTGCCCATGTGCACTGGAGAGTAAATGGTGAACAAATNACCTGGTGGGCTACAGTCCATGGGGTCGCAAAAGAGTAGGACACAACTTAATAACTAAACACCACCACCAAAGTACACTAACAAAAGTTAACATTTCCTTGAGGCTCCTTGAGGTTTCCCAAGGTCCTTCAGATTTCTAGCTGCTGTTGTTGTTCAGTCCCCCAGTTGTGTTCGACTCTTTGCAATGCCATGGACTGCAGCACGCCAGGCCTCCCTGTCCCTCACCATCTCCCAGAGTTTGCCCAAGTTCATGTTAATTGCATCAATGATGCCATCCAGTCATCTCATCCTCTGATGCCCTCTTCTCCTTCTGCCCTCAATCTTCCCCAGCATCAGGGACTTCTCCAATGACTCAGCTGTTTGCATCAGATGATCAGAATACTGGAGTTTTAGCTTCACCATCAGTCCTTCCAATGAGTATTCAGGGTTGAGTTCCCTTAAGATTGACTAGTTTGATTTCCTTGCTGTCCAAGGAACTCTCAAGAGTCTTCTCCAGCACCACAAATATAGCCACTATCTTGAAAGGAAGAAATATTAACTAAAGAATCTTGTTGATGCCAAGAAGCATGGACTATGGGGCGAACCAAAACATCAGACTATAGGGCCAGGCGCCCTGCTGAGTATCCTGCTAGGTACCTCAGGCTCCTCACTTTTACCAAGACATCACTTAGACCAGAGAGTTCAGGGCACCCGGAGGCTGACTAAACAGTGCAACTGCACACCAGAATTCCTAGGGGAACCCACAAAAGCAAATACAGATTCCCAGCCCTACCCGGAGCCCTACAATCAGAACTTCCAAGGCTGGAGCATGGAGTCTGCAGACAGTCCTCTTGTGGTTCTGAAGCACGACGTGTTCAAGTATGAGAATTTGTTTTTAAAAAAAGCAGCTGGATACCACCTCCGGACACTGATGAAACAACTGTCCTTAATCATTTCGGAAGATACAGCACGTACTCTTAGAGCTATTTACCGTTTTAATTAGACAGGAAAGGAAGGGTTGGGGATGAAACAAGTGGAATGACATTTAAACTAATTCTGCTCTCACTCATTCAACAACAGAACCAGTTCACAAATATTTGCTGGGCACCTGCCCATGTGCACTGGAGAGTAAATGGTGAACAAATCTAAATCCCTGCCTGCGTGGAACATATGGGCTAGTAGATTTCATTCCCTTGTCTTGTTTTTTTTTTTTTTCTTTTCCCTTTGGTTCAACAAACCCCTGGGCAATAATTAACTGCCTTCCTTCTCTTTTCAGGATGAATAAAAACAGCCATGTTAATTCTACTGCAAGCTTCTTTTTATAGAGTGGGCCCCAAAGTCTAGTCAGTATGTCTTTAAAACCAGAAAAGCAGACTCCTTCCTTAGAAGTGAGCACCAGTGAACTCTTCCCATCTGTCTAAATTAAGAACGCCACCATTTACTGAGCCGAGAGCTAGCTGAAGTAAGTGAAGACTTTGGGGTTTGCCTTGGGAATTGAAAGACATTATTTATTGAATCAATTAAGCTTACAATGTGACAGTTGATTTTCTTTCCCTTTTACCCCCTCTTTCACATCACTTCAGTCTTTTTAAGTAGAACAGTTAGAAATAGAAGGTAGAGAACAAGAGCAAATAGAGAGACCCATAAAATGAATTAAAAACAAATAAAGGCCTACTAGGGAGGCCCAGCCATTATTTAGTACTCTCTTTGGTAAGGAGGGACCAAATCAAAACCCAATCGATAAGAGTCCTTTCAAATAAAGTCTCTTAAAATCCAACTCCCAAGAGATCAGCTTAAAGGGACTAAATTTATACCACTTATCACACAATGATGCCTGAAATGCAAAACAAACATTACTTGGACCCACCTTTATAGATAGAGCTTAACTTAAAAGCTTTCTGGACTGAGAATCCATAAAGCAGCTTGATTTTATTATTTCCTTCCCCTCTGAGCATTTTCCCCCCCCCCGTTTCCAAGTCATCTTTCTCTATTTGCCAGTGTACAGACACAGGAGCCCTCCCACTCTCATCTCCTTCATTCCAGGGCTAAGCTGGCCAGATGGGTCCCCAGTGAGGAGACCCAGAGTCGTATTTTTCAAATTCAAAACACTTCACAAATTCCCTCATTCTCAGAGCATTTGAGAAAGCTAATTATTACAGGAAATGAAAAGCTTGCCTGAAGAGGAGGCAGAGAAAGTTACTAAAGGTGGCTAGATCCAGACAGTATATTTATTCTATTATCAACCAGATGCTTCCTTAAGAAGCTCTGACTTAAATCCAGGAAGTCCTGAGGAGCCTGGCATGAAGGAGGGCTGCAGAAGCTGCAGTCTGAGTGAGACCCAAGCCTGCCTGTGAGTGGGACATACAGAGTGAAGGGAAGGTCCAAGCAGAGTGGGAGGAATACCAGACCTGACAAAAATTACGAAGTCCTTAGGGAATTCCCTGCTGGTCCAGTGTTTAGCATTCTGCACTTCCATCGACAGAGGCCTGGGTGTGATCCCTGGTCAGGGAACTAAGATCACACCAGCTAAAAAAAAATTACAAAGTTCCAAAGCAGTTCTAAAAGACACATCTGTAGAGCGCTCTTAACAAAAGAGCTGCTCACCTAATTATCACAATAATACAAGATTGGTCATAATTAGATGAAGAATAACTATTTATGTACTTAGTGTTTAACCAGAAGCTAGGTACTGCGATAACCAGCTTAAGCACTGGAAGACTTCTCCTCCCACTGTGGAAAAGAAAGCTTTCTTGTGCATCATGGCTTTGGAATAAGCACCAGGGACAATATCAGTTCCCACTGTGTATAAAAGACTGCACTGATGCTGTGAGGAACGAGATGCATGTGAGGCATGAGGCTTCTGTTCAAGGGGTCATCGATTTCTTGGGAGGAATTACGAGGAATGCAAAATAACTGAAAAACAAAGACAGCCTCTGAGAAGCATTACCATGTTTAAAAAAAAAGTTCAGTGGAAGAAGGGAAGTACAGACTGACCCTGCATGAAGGAAGGACCTAGAGAAGCTGCTGGAAGGTGAACGGTTTGAACAAGACCCAAGCCTGGCTGTGAATGTGCCATAAAGAGCGAGGGGAATGTCAAACAGAGCGGGGACTAACAACAGGCCTGGGGGTGGGAACATCAGTGCTGGTGGGGTTAAGCGTCCGCCTTCCCGAAGGGGGAGGAAGTGGACTCGATGCAGCAGGAACGAGAGTATTACACTTCCCATGTTTCCACGCCCCCCACTGCCACCTGCTCACACACACCCTTCCTCCCACCTCAGCTCTGCTCTCTCCTAGAAGAGACAAAAGCACATACAACATCCCACAAATAGCCCTGTAATTACGCAACAACACTCAGATTTAGGGCTGAGTCCAATTTAACTGTGAAAGTTTGGGCATTTTGCTTAGATTCTCTAATCATCAACTGTCTCATCTTTGAAGGGAGATGATGTAGTAACATGGGCTTTTCGTAAGAATCAGTCAAAAAAATAATGTTTTATCTGGTTACCAGAGTACCCAGCCACTGGTAAATACTCAGTAAATAAATAGTTGTTCATCTAAATCTCTTTCCTGATCATCTAATCTCACTAGAATGCAAATTCCATAAGGCTGGGAGCCTTGTTTGTCTTGTACAAGTTGTGACCCCTAGAAGAACAATGCCCAGTACACAGAAGGCCTGCAGTGAATGTCTACTGAATGAATGAATCTATCATTCAACCAATTAATCATCGGTTTACAAGGCTACCACATTAGATGACAAGGTGCTCAGAGACTGGGAACAAGTTACTTACATTTGAATCTTTACTGTCTAGTGCAGAATTTGGCACAAAACACATGCTAAATATTTATGAATCATAAGGCTGATCAACTGATTAGTTCTGAATGCCAGGCTGATGAGTGTTAGTTTTGGAATTATAGTGCGATCAGCCCAGTAGTTAGCATCCTAGAAAGTGTTGTAAAAGGTCAGGATAATACGAGTTGCCATAGGAAATGAAAAAACAAAAACAAAGAAAGAATAGAAGTATGAACGATAAAAGGGAGGGAATGTTGTGGAGAGAGCTGACAGTAGAGTGGGGGGACTGAAAATGGGATCAAAAGCATCCGGATCAGCCAAGAGGAGCTAGAAAGTGAGGTCGTCCCAGGTGCCGAGCGTACATTATAAAACCACTCACCTCCTACATATGCAGCGAGTTTACTTTAAAAACCTCACTTCTCCTTTGATTCTCAACTTTTTAAATTGGTTTACATAAAACTTTCCCAGAATATTTTTATTTACTTTATGGAGAATCATAACAGTATGAATAAAAAGCAGAATAAGAAAATGTGGCTTTCCCTGCTTCAGTGTTCCACTGCTTTTATAGCAAAATTCCATGGTTAGAAGGCTCCAGGCGATCCTCTTGCCCACTTCAACCGCAGAAAGGAAGGAAGGAATGAGGAAGGGGGACGGGGAGGGAGGGAGAGACAGAAAAGGAGGAATCCACACTCAGGAAAAGAAACACTGCTCAATGCTTCTCGAGGAAAAGATCTTTTCCACAATAAAGTGTCTTTCATTCTGAGGCTTTTATATCTGGTATTTCTCATTTATTAAACTGGGATAACACCAGACTACAGTAAGAGTTGAAATGTCCTGGCACATACTGTGTGCCAGGCACTGTGCTGTTTTATCAGAATTGGCTTATTTTACCCTCTTATCTGCCTTAGAGATGATTTTTTTTGGATAAGCCCCAGGGCTCATCTTGATTTCACCCAAGACAATCAGAATTAACTCTGAATATTCATTAGAAGGACTGACACTGACATTTCAGCTTCAGTGCAATACTTTGGCCACCTGCTGCAAAGAACCGACTCACTGGAAAGACCCTGATGCTGGGAAAGGTTGAGAGCAGTAGAAGAAGGGGGCGACAGAGGATGAGATGGTTGGATGGCATCACTGTTTCAATGGACATGAGTTTGAGTAAACTCTGGAGATAGCAAAGGACAGGGAAACCTGATGAGCTGTAGTCCATTGGGATGCAAAGAGTCAAACACGACTTAGTGACTAAACAACAACAACAATCAGGATTAAGAGTCCAGGATTCACGATCCTAGAACACTGGAGGGCTGTAGGGTTTTAATGAGACTGCACGCATTAAGGCACCTAGGGTGATGTTGGGTACACAGCACGAGTTTTTCTTCCTTTCCGTATTGATCCTGCTCAAAAAGCCAGATATATATATAAATCAGATATTTCAGCCCTGCACGCAAACTAAATGACAAGATTCTTAATACACAAATCAATATTCAATCACATCTACAAATTATTTTAAATACAACGCTTTTCAAGTAGGAATATCCTAACAGACTGTATGACTTCAGTATCATTTTCCCACAGAGGCTAATAAACTCTTGAGTAAGATTCATTTTTATTTTGATAAGTAACTCAAAATTCTTAGGTGTAACTGCAGAACATTAAATTGATTCAATAATTCAGATGTCTCTGCTTCACATTATAAATCTTCCCCTCTTCTTCAGGAGAATATTTAATCTCAGATTTGTAAAGGAAAAGAATATATCCGCAAATAATAAAAATCTAAAAACTTGCAAAGGACACTATATTATTTAGTCCAGATAAGAAACTCTCAGGAAAGAAATGAAAGTGGCCCACCCAGTTTAGGGAGTTGTCCTGGGATCAAATATCACAATGAAAGATGACAGAATCTTCTCCATATTGCCAATTTGAAAATGGTCCTTGACTGGAATCAACCTTTTAGTGGCTAAAGGCCTTTAGTCATTGGTTTCCCACAATCCAATGTGACTCAGTAAGTGTATTTTCTTTTTAAAATTTTTTAAATGTGACTTGTATAAAATTTCAGTTTTCCTTAGGTTTCATACAAAATATGCCTTGTTCATATGTATCTGTCAGATAGAATTAGCAATAATTTTTTTACTTAGTTGTGTCCGACTCTTTGAGACCCCGTGGACTGTAGCCCACCAGGGTCCTCAGTCCACAGGATTTTTCAGGCAAGAATACTGGAGTGGGTTGCCATTTCCTCCTCTAGGGGATTTTCCAGACCCAGGGATCAAACCTGCATCTCCTGTGTCTCCAGCATTGTAGGTGGATTCTTTACCTGCTGAGACATCAAGGAAGCCCATTGACTTTTTCAAACATCAGGCTACCCTCCCATCCACTGCCACGTCCACCTATGACATTTCTGACAACTGATCATCTTGCTTAGAAACCTCCATTGATGGGATGCTCTGTGCTCCTTATTCCTTCTATCTCAGGCCTCATTACAACACAATCTTGCTTACACTGAAGCAGAACTGGCTTGGTGCCTGGCACCAAAGGGTCCCAGTACCAAGTCTTATGCCAACTCTTATCCTACCAAACTAAAAGACAACAGGGTTCCTATCAATTCCCTTTATTAGTTTTTTTTTTTTTTTTGCTATTCATCAGGTTTTTTTTCTCAGTCATAATTTCCCTTTGTTTTTTCCCCATTCTGAGAGAGACAATGGCTAACAGCATGCTTGTACATTTAATCAGTGAACTGTCCCTAGAATAAATAAATCTAACCGTCACCTAGATAATAGATAAATCCAATGGATGCCCAGACAATTTTCCTTTAATCTTTTATCTCTACTCTTCTCCTGCCCCTAAATTCTCCAATTTCTATAAGAGCCTTCTTTACAAGCAGGGCCAGTCTGTTGACTTTGAATTATGTATTTTCTTTGAACAAAATATAATTTTCCAAAGCTTTATTTTGGTCAAAACCATACCCCCACCAAAGCCTGTGACTTCCCTGGTGGTCCAGTGTCTAAGAATCCACCTTGCAATGCAGGGGACATGGGTTCCATCTCTGGTTGGGTAACTAAGATCCCACAAACTGTGGAGTGACTAAGCCCACTCACTGCAACTACTGAACCCATGCACCCCAATGGAAGATCCCCATGACATAATGAAGACCCTTTGTGCTGCAGCTAAGACTTGACACAGCAAAAAAAAAAAAAAAAAAAAAAAAACCACAACCGATCAACTCATCCCACCAGATCTCAACAATACTGAGGCTAACAATTTATCTGGGGCGTACTCAATGCTGTGGGGCTTTGCCTACATTATCCCATTTAATCCTCTCAACAGTCCTACAAGGTGATATTTTTACTCTCACCATTACAGGTAAGGAAACTAGGCCTGAATAGGTTGCTCAAGGTCACATGGCTAGTAAGTAGCCAACCTGGAATTTAAACCTGAATCTCTCCCACTTTTTCCACAATGGGTACACACAGTGCATCTGTGTCTGTGAAATGGGAGGAGGGAAGAGAACACACACACACACACACACACACACATACATCCTTGCAGAATCGCTGTGAGGATTCAAAGAGGCAAGACACAAAGCTGCTGACACATGAAGGTGTCATCAAGCGTTACTTTCCATTCCCCTATGACCTGGAAAGTAGCTACCGACTTCTCTATGGACCTAAATCTGACTGGAGGGCCTCATAAACTTAAAGAACTTTTGTATCTCTATGTGCTACCTGGTGTTGTGGGACGCCCACAACAAGGGACCCTCCCTCACTGGTGGTCAGCAACCTGGAGGAAATGTAAGCAGGGGCTCACCTTGTGCCTGTTCATATTTTATGAACACAGAGCATATTTCACTTGCTCTCAACATCACCTCTAAGAGTCAGTAAGTAATACTGCTGCCTGATAACACTGAGCTAGGCAGGGTAAACCAGCCTTCCTAGGTCACAGAAGTTGTCTGCAGTAGAGACAGAACTAGGTAGAATCTAAGTCTTTTGACAGAACTTATCATTGCGAGGCTTGGGCACAGAGGGCTATACTGAGCACTTTACAGGCCTTGTCTTATTTAACCCTCAAACTCAACCTATGAAACAGAAACATGTGTCCTCGTGCTCAGTTGCTCCATCACGACTGATTCTTTTGACTCTGTGGAATGTAGCCCACCTGGCTCCTCTGTCCATGTGATTTTTCACGTATGAATACTGGAGTGGGTTGCCATTTCCTTTTCAGGGGATCTTCCTGAACCAGGGATCGAACCCACATCCCCTGCATTGGCAGGCAGATTCTTCACTACTGAGCCACCTGGGAAGCCCTGAGGAAAGCAAAATTCAGATGGGGGAAGAAATTTGATCAAAGGCTCTCAGCTAGTAAGTGCAGAGTCCAGATTCACATCCAGGTTTTTTGTGACTCTCTGCCCTAAACACACCACCTCCCTAAAGAGATTTGTTAGCTTTCCTGTTTGTCATTTTTTCACCTTGGGCATAGTCCTTCCTGCCGTCACAAAGTTATTTCTATCTGTATCTGGGTGGTTTTAATCTTACAAATTTAGGAGAGGCAGGTGAAACCAAATTACATACAGTTCTTGGAACTGTCCTAAGAATAAAAACACCTCACCACAGCTCCAAATCCATTTCGTGTTCTGTTGATAGCAAGTGAAGCGCCTTCATGCACCCTGCAGAAATCAGAGGACACACTTGGGGACTGGAAGCAC
This sequence comes from Neotragus moschatus, assembly GCA_006410615.1. Classification (NCBI taxonomy): domain Eukaryota; kingdom Metazoa; phylum Chordata; class Mammalia; order Artiodactyla; family Bovidae; genus Neotragus; species Neotragus moschatus. The sequence continues at coordinate 1,349,057 of SJYA01001158.1, read as the reverse complement.
TTCTGCTTCAGCACAGCATTTGCTGATTAGAACTCCTTGCTTGATCGTCAAATGTCAACCCGGAGAGCCCTTACTTCCCCTGAAAGGTCTTTCAGTGCTAAGCATGATCATTGCTTCTTGGGGACAAAACCGGAGGAGGGCGAATGACAAATCAGGTTACAACTTAGCCAGCGGAAGGCAATGGCACCCCACTCCAGTACTCTTGCCTGGAAAATCCCATGGACGGAGGAGCCTGGAAGGCTGCAGTCCATGGGGTCGCTGAGGGTCGGACACGACTGAGCGACTTCACTTTCACTTTTCACTTTCTTGCATTGGAGAAGGAAATGGCAACCAACTCCAGTGTTCTTGCCTGGAGAATCCCAGGGACGGGGGAGCCTGGTGGGTTGCTGTCTCTGGGGTCGCACAGAGTCGGACACAACTGAAGTGACTTAGCAGCAAGGGAACATGAGCAACAGAGATATTACAGCTCACCTTCACTGCCCATCCTTCACATGGCCTGGGGACTGGCAGAACCATAAGTCCACAACACAGATGCTTTTTTTAAAAGCATTTAAGTTCACAAAATAAGAGCAGCCAGGACAAAAGCTACATATACATGCCTAAAAGAGAAAAATCTCTATACACAAAAAACAATCTAAAGATAAACCACCTGCTATTTTTTAAGCATCAATCATTTGCAGAGGCGGGGTGTGAAATACTGGATAGCACTTACAGATGCAAAAGTTCTTTAAAATTCCCAGGCCCTGTAATGAACTGATGTGGGGGAAAGAGAGACTGACGAAATGGAAGTAATAACATAGCTGATACTTTTAAAAGTTGCTCTAATATTTCAACTGCTAACCAAACAGGGCTGCTGCTGCTGCTACGTCACTTCAGTCCTGTCCGACTCTGTGCGACCCCACAGAGGGCAGCCCACCAGGCTCCCCCATCCCTGGGATTCTCCAGGCAAGAACACTGGAGTGGGTTGCCATTTCCTTCTCCAATGTATGAAAGTGAAAAGTGAAAGTGAAGTCCCTCAGTCGTGTCTGACTCTTAGCGACCCCATGGACTGCAGCCTACCAGGCTCCTCAGCCCATGCGATTTTCCAGGCAAGAGTACTGGAGTGGGGTGCCATTGCCTTCATTATTGGTTAATCCTTAGGCTCATACTCTTTTTACTGTTTGGTCTCAGATCCTGTGTGGATTAATAACCCCCATGTGGATACTGTTCTAACTCTAACAGCTGTCTTGAATGTTAATAAAATCTAATAAAATTCTTCCCTTCAATTAAAAAAGCTGAGGCTTGTAAAAAAAATATATATTCAAACACCCTTCACTCGGTGAACTGCAAGGGTAGAATTCCTCTTAAATAAGCAGTGTGGTAAGTAATTCTGCTTCTTGTTCTGAGGCTGATGCAAAATGCTCGGGGCTGAGGGACAACTCTGATTCACACCTTGTTTGAGATTTGGTCAACAAAGTCAGGCTCCTTGGGAAATCATTTGTTAGACTGGCTAGAGTGTAAAACGGTACACTGTGGAAAAAGTAAGATTAGCAGAGAGAGTCCCAGGGATGGGGGAGCCTGGTGGGCTGCCATCTATGGTGTTGCACAGAATCGAACACAACTGAAGCGACTTAGCAGCAGTAGCAGCAGCAACCTAATCATCAAGTGATCGGACTCAGGGTCCAACTGCCTGCTTTGAACAAGGATTCTACCACTCACTAGCTGTGTGATCTTCAGCAAGTCAACTCACTTCTCTGAGCCTTTTCATCTATAAAAATCATACTTATCTCGGAGAATTGTTGAGCAATTGGGAGGAGCTAACGGGCGGTAGTGTGGAGATACCCCTCATCCAAGGTAAAGAGCAGCGGCTGTGCTTTGCTGGAGCAGCCGTGAAAAAATACCCCACGCCCAAGGTAAGAAGAGAAACCCAAGTAAGATGGCAGGTGTTGCAAGAGGGCATCAGAGGGCAGACACACTGAAACCATACTCACAGAAAACTAGTCAATCTAACCACACTAGGACCACAGCCTTGTCTAACTCAATGAAACTAAGCCATGCCCATGGGGCAACCCAAGACAGGTGGGTCATGGTAGAGAGGTCTGACAGAATGTGCTCCACTGGAGAAGGGAATAGCAAACCACTTCAGTAATCTTCCCTTGAGAACCCCATGAATAGTATGAAAAGGGAAAATGATAGGATACTGAAAGAAGAACTCCCCAGGTCAGTAGATGCCCCATATGATACTAGAGATCAGTGGAGAAATAACTCCAGAAAGAATGAAGGGATGGAGCCAAAGCAAAAATAATACCCAGCTGNTTGGCCACCTCACGCAAAGAGTTGACTCATTGGAAAAGACTCTGATGCTGGGAGGGATTGCGGGCAGGAGGAGAAAGGGATGAGATTGCTGGATGGCATCACGGACTCGATGGACATGAGTTTGAGTGAACTCTGGGAGATGGTGATGGACAGGGAGGCCTGGTGTGCTACGATTCATGGGGTCGCAGAGTCAGACACAACTGAGTGACTGAACTGAACTGAACTGTGTATAAAGATGTTTCACATGGCTTTGTTTACAATGGTAGGAGTCAGAAAGAACTTTATTGCTCAATACTAAAGAAATGGTGAAATCAATTGTTATACAACTACTTAATGAAATATTATGCACTTATTTTGGGGGGTTTCGAAATCACTGCAGATGGTGACTGTAGCTATGAAATTAAAAAAATCTTGCTCCTTGGAAGAAAAGTNTGTGTATAAAGATGTTTCACATGGCTTTGTTTACAATGGTAGGAGTCAGAAAGAACTTTATTGCTCAATACTAAAGAAATGGTGAAATCAATTGTTATACAACTACTTAATGAAATATTATGCACTTATTTTGGGGGGTTTCGAAATCACTGCAGATGGTGACTGTAGCTATGAAATTAAAAAAATCTTGCTCCTTGGAAGAAAAGTTATGACCAACCTAGATAGCATATTAAAAAGCAGCGACATTACTTTGTCAACAAAGGTCCATCTAGTCAAAGCTATGGTTTTTCCAGTAGTCATGTACAGATGTGAGAGTTGGACTATAAGGAAAGCTGAGCGCCAATGAACTGATGCTTTTGAACTGTAGTGTTGGAGAAGACTCTTCAGAGTCCCTTGGACTGCAAGGAGATCCAACCAGTCCATCCTAAAGGGAATGAGTCGTGAATATTCACTGGAAGGACAGATGCTGACACTTCAATACTATCTGAAAAGACACTGATGCTGGGGAAGATTGAAGGCAGGAGGAGAAGGAGATGACAGAGGATGAGATGGTTGGATGTCATCAACCATCCATTGGTTGGATGAAAATGGATATGAGTTTGAATAAACTCTAGGAGTTGGTGATGGACAGGGAGGCCTGGTGTGCTGCAGTCCATGGGGTCGCAAGGAATCGGACACGACTGAGCAACTGAACTGAACTGAATGCAGTCATTAAAATGATGGCTTCACTGAGAGCTCTAACCGTGCACTGCAACTACTGAAGCCCTGGCAACCCAGAGCCAGGGCTCTGGCTTCACAAGAGAAGCTACCTCGATGAGAAGCCTGCACACTGCAGCTGGAAAATAGCCATCGCGCGACACAGCTAGAGAAAGCCCATGCAAAGTAACAAAGACTCAGAGTCGCTAAACAGAAAGTAAATAAGTCAGCCTATAAGATACAAAGAATGAGTTATATTTTCCAGTGAGGCTATGAGACCATGAAATGTAATACTCTAGAATTCATTGAAAAGAAATGTTTCTGTTAAAGGTCAGAGGATATATTAAAATTGCTATAAGCAAAATATCTATTAAGAAATGACGGCTTCAAAGTTTGTGTAGTTACTGTGAAATGCATTTGTGATAAAATAGTACTTGAAAAAAAGCAAGACATAAAATTGTACTTATACTATAATTATGAGTGCTTAAAATCTGCACATAAAAGACTGGAAGGAAATATGCCAATTTGGGTTATAATGGAAAGATAACAGTTATCATTTATGGAGTATTTATTGTGTGGGAAGGTATTTTGAGCACCTGTTTATGCTATTTCCCTTAATTCTCCTACTCACAACGTAGGTACTACTTTGATACTTTACCTAGAGGTTAAATTCATATCCACCCTATAAGGGAGGGCACAGACATTTAAACAAAGGTTGAGTTGAGCAAAAACAGGCTCATCAACCACTAAACATTTGTCTATCGTGTCATAATGAAAATTTCAGCTTTTGCCTATAAAATCCCTGCATTTTTCTTTTTAAATAGTAGTAACTGATCATCTACTGTATTCCAAGTCCTCTCCTAAGCATTTTATGTACATAACTCATTCACCTCTCACAAGTAGTATCTGAAGTAGGTTCCTACATTATCCTCACTTTACAGATGACAAAAATGAGACTCAGATAATGAAGTGGTGTGCCTAAGGTCACACAGCTGGTCAATATAAAGTATGCTGCTGCTTTCAAAGAAAGCCAGGGCAAAAGAACATAAATGCCTCTGCTAAAAATATGGTTTAAAACATTTATGCACAGGTAATACCTACGCAAAACATTTTATATAAAATGTTTTTTTAAATTTTGTTTAAAAACTGAGAGTCTTCTGGAGGTAGTGCAGCAATTTTTAAATTATGAAATATTTCAAACATATCAAGAAGTGCAGAGAGGATAAAAACTAGTGGGCTTTCACAAACATTCATGTCTTAAAAGTAATAAGAGCTACATCCTCACCAAAGGCGAGTGATCGAGAGAAATTTTAATTATAGTCTTTTAAATTTCTTAAACCGGGTGTCAACATGAAAGGAGTTAATTAACTCTCAAAAACCCACCACTTTTCTTTACCAAGAAAATTCAGAGAAAAGCTGTTTAGCTAGAATCTAAGAAAGCAAGCTAGACAAAGAATAAGGCAGCAAATCCCAAGCAGCAAGTGCAATGCCAAGGCAACTGAAAGACATATCACCACAACAAACCTGGGTTTCTGAGATACAAGGTTCCTTTTGTCCTTAACAGGCAGACACCCCAGCCCGTCCCCCAACATCTACCTCGGGTTCTGCCTGATGTCCCCAGGCCCACAAAGGGTGAGCGCACCAGAGGGACCCGTCAGCAAGAGGTGACGTTCTACTGCAGAGTGAGATAGAATAAGAAATGACCGCCGACAGGGGGATGGAGAATGATCAAGACGAACAGCTGGACACGCTGGAGCACTCAAGGGGCATTTAATTATCACGCTCCAGGACTTGAGCAAAAAAAAGTTTCACTATTAGATGTACCTTCAAGAAATTAACTTATCTTTGCAATTCAAGTTGCTCTACACAGAATTCTGTATTAACCCCTGATCTGAGATGCCTGAGTGACCTTTTCCTGGTCTTGGTCAGAGAGGCCTAATTTAGCACCAAGAATTTAGCTGAATCCAATCCCAATTCTACAACAGACTTGATCCACCAAAGATCTGTGACTAAAATGCACTTAGTCCACACATGCTGTGGGGGCAGCCACTAGTTTTTGGTATTTCTGCACAGCCTGGTCAGAGCTGTTTCAGTTTTCAATTCTGCGCCTATCTTTAAGGTTTAAGTTTCTAGTTCAGAGTCAGGTGTGTACCAAGCTCTGGATACTGGCTGATAACACTGTGCATGTAATTTAATCTCCATGTGCCTCTGTTCCTTCATCTGTAAACTAAATAACTGGTGATAACAACACCTCTCTCTTAGAGGATTATTGAGAGAACTCAATGTTCATAACACAGGGTAGGACCTGCCTCCTGATGAACACTCAACTAATTACAGGAGAAGGGAATGGCAACCCAAGAACACTCCAGTGTTCTTGCCTGGAGAATCCCAGGGACGGGGGAGCCTGGTGGGCTGCCGTCTGTGAGGTTGCAGAGTCAGACACAACTGAAGCGACTTAGCAGCAGCAGCAGCAGCAGCAGTATTATTATTGTATCTGGCTTTCTCCAAATTTTCCAGAAAAGTCTGTGTTTATAGAGGCATGGACTGAACACAAGCCAGCATATCTATCCCTGGATATCAATACTCAAAGACAGACACAAGGGTACTTTCATGGGAGTCCAGTGGTTTAAGAAAATGCCTTGCAATGCAGGGGACATGAGTTTGATCCCTGGATAGGGAACTAAGATCCCACATGCCGTACAGCAATTAAACCCAAGCGCTGCAACTACTGAGCGAGCGTGCCACAACTAAAGAGTCCATGCACTGCAACAAAAGATCCCACATGACAGACTCAACAACCATCTTGCATGCTGCAACTAAGACCTGACACAACCAAATAAATCAATATTCTTAAAAAGATACCTACAAGACTTACAAATATTTATAATATGCAGTGCATTTCACTCACATGAATAAGACTATAAAATGGCATTGTAACATGCCTACCACAAGCTTACCACCCTCTCTTGCTAATTAGTATTTCTAAAATGTGCCTTATTTTTAGGGCTTCCCTGGTGGCTCAGTGGTAAAGAACCTGCCTGTCACGCAGGAGACACAGGTTCGATCCCTGGTCCAAGAAGATCCCACATGCTGCAGAACAACTGAGTCTGTGTACTCCAACAATTAAGCCTGCGCTCTAGGGCTCTGGAGCTGCAACTACTGAGCCCACATGCCACACACTGACACCTGTGTACCCTAGAGCCTGTGCTCAGCAACAAGAGAAGCCACTCGATGATTCCCCATGCACCGGTAGCCCCTGCTCACAACTACAGAAAAGCCTGTGCAGCAACGAAGACCCAGCACAGCCAAGAATAAAATCAATCAATAAAAATGTTTAAAAAAATTAAAACGCGTTTTATCTTTAAACATTTTATTGCTGTCACCTCAACCCTTGACTATCTACTCATTGCATGAATCATCTCTGATGTTCTTGGGTCTCTACTTGGCTTCAACTCCTGAATTTTTATGCAGACTTCAGGACTATTTGTCAGACAAATTTTAAATTCTTGGTATTTACACATTGAGGGGAAAAGGAAGTGTGTAAGTGTTAGGCACTCAGTCATGTCCAACTCTCTGTGACCCCATGGTCTGTCCATGAAATTCTCCAGGCAAGAATACTGGAGTGGGCTGCCATTCCCTTCTCCAAGGGATGTTCCCGACCCAGGGATCAAACCCAGGTCTCTTGTGTTGCAGGTCAATTTTTTACCATCTGAGCTACCAGGGAGACCAGGGAAAAGGAGGGAGGGCTCAAAACAAACAAACAAAAAGAATACAATGTCAGAATTGAAAACATCCTCCTAGTCTAATCCCTGATTTTACCAAAAACAAATATATATATATATATATAATAGTGAAGTTCAGAGGAACTAGTTCAAGCACTGTGGCCAAGAAAGAGCAGTCAAGGCAGGGCTGGAGCCCAGGTTCCTGATTCCTGGCCCTTGGGCTCCAGACTGCACTGTGCAGAGACATGACTTCCAATCACTATGCAAATAATGACACAGTGAAGCATCCTGAGCTCAGGAACCCACTTTCTATCATTTCAGGAAAGAGCTTAACTTCCCAGGTTTCATTTAGTTTCACAGACAGTAAAACCCCAGAATTCCGGCTGGCTGATTCAAGGGATTCCCAAAAGCTTTACCACTGAGTAGTCTATTACAACCCCAGTGAATTCAAATGAGCCATGGAGGGATTTCTGAATTCCTTAGTCTCACAGTCAAGGTAGAGGCATGGATTTAAACTCCAGAGAAGGAACAAAAACTCATCACTGACAGAATACTCATTTTCACTAAGATGTTTTCACTGAGAAGGTTACATTTCTTGGAACTAAAACACCAAAGGTAACAGCAGGCTGAGAGGAGTTGGTGAGGTGGGGGTATACAAGGAGAGTGCAGTTACCAGTATTTAACGGATCGAGAAATAAGTTGTTAAAAATCAGAATCCTGGCAATATTCTCACACCATCTAATGAATAAATATCAGGTAAATCAATCTATCTGAGCACTCAAGAGTGGGATTAAAAAGTATTATCAACAGATTTCAATTGAAAGCTTGGAAATAAGATGGTCAGAATATATTTCATCAGTTCAAGTGATTCTGATAAAGCAAAGAATCTTAAAAGAATTCACATAACCAAGTGGGAAATATATGTCTCCCATATAGTCAGCAGAACATCATTACTAGTGTTCTTATGTTTTATTTGTTAGTTTATACTTTAGAATGACAGTTTTATTTCCTCTCTTTTATCTTGGAATCATTATTGGGTTTAGAAATGGTCATTCTTTTTTAGGATTGTGACTACCAGGCATGTGTGGATAGGAATTGAGCAGTTCAGGGCAACTCACCCAAAGACACAATTCAAACCTTGGAGGAGAACTGAGGTCACACAACTAGTAAGTGACAGAAGCATTAACTCTCACTGTCTTTAGAGTAAGAATGAAAAGACTAGAACTAACAGTTTCATTTCTTCTTCACAACAGTCCTATGAGGGTGGACCAATTAGCCCTGCTTTCCTACTAACAAATGGAACTTCTAAGAGGCTGTCCTTCATTCAAGTCATACAGAAAGAAAACTGATAATACCCAGAGCCAGCTCATAGTGGAAGCTAAAAATAGGCAGAGTTCTTCTGGAAGCAAATTGGTGATACACATCAAAAGTCTTTAAGTTGTGCACACTCGTTAGCATAGAAAGTGATCAGAAATAAATACAAGCATTTACATTTATGGATTCATTACAATATTATTAANGGATTCCCAAAAGCTTTACCACTGAGTAGTCTATTACAACCCCAGTGAATTCAAATGAGCCATGGAGGGATTTCTGAATTCCTTAGTCTCACAGTCAAGGTAGAGGCATGGATTTAAACTCCAGAGAAGGAACAAAAACTCATCACTGACAGAATACTCATTTTCACTAAGATGTTTTCACTGAGAAGGTTACATTTCTTGGAACTAAAACACCAAAGGTAACAGCAGGCTGAGAGGAGTTGGTGAGGTGGGGGTATACAAGGAGAGTGCAGTTACCAGTATTTAACGGATCGAGAAATAAGTTGTTAAAAATCAGAATCCTGGCAATATTCTCACACCATCTAATGAATAAATATCAGGTAAATCAATCTATCTGAGCACTCAAGAGTGGGATTAAAAAGTATTATCAACAGATTTCAATTGAAAGCTTGGAAATAAGATGGTCAGAATATATTTCATCAGTTCAAGTGATTCTGATAAAGCAAAGAATCTTAAAAGAATTCACATAACCAAGTGGGAAATATATGTCTCCCATATAGTCAGCAGAACATCATTACTAGTGTTCTTATGTTTTATTTGTTAGTTTATACTTTAGAATGACAGTTTTATTTCCTCTCTTTTATCTTGGAATCATTATTGGGTTTAGAAATGGTCATTCTTTTTTAGGATTGTGACTACCAGGCATGTGTGGATAGGAATTGAGCAGTTCAGGGCAACTCACCCAAAGACACAATTCAAACCTTGGAGGAGAACTGAGGTCACACAACTAGTAAGTGACAGAAGCATTAACTCTCACTGTCTTTAGAGTAAGAATGAAAAGACTAGAACTAACAGTTTCATTTCTTCTTCACAACAGTCCTATGAGGGTGGACCAATTAGCCCTGCTTTCCTACTAACAAATGGAACTTCTAAGAGGCTGTCCTTCATTCAAGTCATACAGAAAGAAAACTGATAATACCCAGAGCCAGCTCATAGTGGAAGCTAAAAATAGGCAGAGTTCTTCTGGAAGCAAATTGGTGATACACATCAAAAGTCTTTAAGTTGTGCACACTCGTTAGCATAGAAAGTGATCAGAAATAAATACAAGCATTTACATTTATGGATTCATTACAATATTATTAACAATACTGAAAAAAATAGAAACCAACAAAAGGGCTATTATGCCAGTGACATATTATGAAAGCATCAAAAATCATGTTTACACAGAATATGGAAAATGTGTCATGACACAGAGAAATGTTCACAGTATCTCCAAGGTCAGAATAATCTCAATTTTGTTTTTCAAAGAAACATACATACATACATATGTAAATATACACAAAAACACATGGAAGGATCCATATCAAAAGTTAAATGTAGATACACTGAGAAATATAATTATGAATTTCAATATCATTGAAATATGTGCATTACCATATGTAAAACAATAACCAGTGCAAGTTTGATGCATGAACCAGGGAACTCAAAGCTGGTGCTCTGTGGCAACCCAGAAGGACAGGGTGGGGAGAAAGGTGGTAGCAGGGTTCGGGGCAGGTGGGGCACATATATACCTGAGGCTGATTCATGTTGATGTATGGCAAAAACCATAACAATACTGTAAAGTAATTATTCTCCAATTAAAATAAATTAATTAAAAATAAATGAAATAAAATAGATAACCAACAAGGACCAACTGAATAGCACAGGGAACTCTATTCAATATTTTGTAATAACATAAAAGGGAAAAGAATTTGAAGAAGAGAAATCACAGCCTTGCAATGAGTAACTGAATCACTTTGCTGTATACCTGAAACTAACACAACACTGTAAATCAACTATGCTCCATTATAAAATAAAAATTTTAAAAACTCAAATGAAGACACACATAATGAAAAACTTTCCTGGGAGTTTACCATAAAAAATGAATAAATTTACATACCAAAAAAATGATTGCAAAATAGTGTTTAAAGAAACAAAACCTACTCCATTTTAGAGGTGAGAAAATTGAACATCCAAGATGTCAAATGTGACATCTGAGAAATGAGAAAACCATTTACTAAGGGGCAATTCTCTAAAGCTTAACATTTGTTACATACACACACAAAACCTTGTTTTACACCAAATAATCTTTCTAAAGGCAGAAGATACGAGGTTTTTAGTTCAGGAGTTGGCATCCGGAACACGATTATTAGGCTGTCTATAATTTGCTTCAAAATATTTCAGCATGTGCAGTATAATATTATAGTGCATGTGTTATTCAAGTTGCACACCAGGAAGTAAGTTGCCCTAACTCAGGCTTCACCCTCCAGGTGTTGGCTATGAGTGTTCTAATCAGCAATCTCACACTATAGAAACCTCAGTTACCTTTATCTAAAAACACCAGAGGCTTTGATAATTAGCAAAAGAAATGTTACATCTGAGAATTTTCACTGCTAACATTAGTGGTTTACTAACTAGCATGATGGATGTTAGAAACGGACTTCATTAACTCAATTAATAGAACTTGAGATGGGATTAGCTCAAAATTCTAGAGAGACACCAACATTGCAATGAGGATTTGAGACTATTTAGCAAGGCCTTCAGCAGCCAACCTTAGGGATGGCACCCACAGTTTATGTCTAAATGGCCCTGTAACCAGACATTGGATTAAAGATGCTGGCTACCTGATGTTATCTGTAAAACAGCTGAATCTTAACTTAGGAATATCATCAGCTCCATCTTCAGGGAACGAAGCACCCAGAACAGAGATGTAATAAAACTTACAGAACAGGTGAAGTTACTTTGAGCTTACTTGTAAATAATTAACAAAGGGTCTGCACGTATTATAGAACTTTTTTATAAGCTGGTAGCACAACTGTGAGGGTGCAGCTGACCCTCACCAATCATCTATTTCCAACAGGTACCAAAGAGACCTTAACTGTACATACAAATCATTGAAATGACTTTTCAAATGCCCATCTGGACTGCATATATAGTACCTCAGTATACTATACTACACACACACACACACACACACACACACACACACACAGACACGTGTTTGTGTGTGGTTTGTATCTGTATATATATATATGCACACACACACACATATATACAGTACACAACGGGCTTCCCAGGTGGCACAAGAGGTAAAGAATCCATCTGCCAATGTAGGAGAGAAAAGAGATGCAAGTTCAATTCCTGGGCTGGGAAGAGCCCCTGGAGGAGGAAATGGCAACCTGCTCCAGTATTCTTGCCTGGAAAATCCCATGGACAGAGAAGCTTGGTGGGCTACAGTCCCTGGGGCTGCAGAGAGTCGGACAGGACTGAGTGACTAGCCACACCCACATAGTGGACAGTGTACAGTGTGCGTGTACATATAGATTGTGTATGTATCCATATATAAAACAAAAAAATATATATATACACCAGTGTATACAGTATACCAGATCTGTGGTCTCAGAGAATTGTCTTCCACTACTGAAATGGATTTTGTAAAGGAGATGGCACCCCACTCTAGTACTCTTGCCTGGAAAATTCCATGGATGGAGGAGCCCGGTAGGCTGCAGTCCATGGGGTCACAAAGAATCAAACACGACTGAGCGACTTCACTTTCACTTTTCACTTCCATGCATTGGAGACGGAAATGGCAACCCACTCCAGTGTTCTTGCCTGGAGAATCCCAGGGATGGGGGAATCTGGTGGGCTGCCGTCTATGGGGTCACACAGAGTCGGACACGACTGAAGAGACTTAGCAGTAGCAGCAGTAACAAGGCTCAAATAAGCTCACACCCTGAGGAAGCCACCTATTCAGATCTCTTCAGCTGTAGCATGCCTAGTCCAGACCTTCCTCAAAACGATGCACAAACTGTTTGACTTGCCCACATTGTTTCAGTGGCAAATATTTCACAGGCTTTTGAATTCTACCTCTCTGCTTCAGCCTCCCGATCAACACAATAAGAATAATGATGGAACCAATAATGGGGCCTTGCCAGGAGAGTGGCTAAAATAACTAATTATTTTATCACGCAGTGAAAATGTATTTTACAACCTTAAAAAAAAAACCACCTCTGTGCGGGTGCATAATGAAGGCCCTGCATTTCACAGCGTTTGTATCATCCTAAAGTACTCAGACAACTGGACTAAAAAAGAAAACGTGTGTGACAAGACTGTCATCTCCTGAATTATCTCCTGCGCCTCTCCCAGAAAAGAGCGGGATTTACAAGAACCACGTGGGAGTTCACTGAAAAGTCCTTTTGATTTTTGTTTGGAATTGGAGGGGTTTGTGGGGAGGGGGTGTTGGGAGGGGCGGGAGTCGGGGAGAACTGGTGATTGTTTTGATTTGGAGAGATGGAGGCAAAAACTACAAAAGGTAGTTACACTCATTGCAGTAATGCTTTCTCAATGGGGACAAAACTGAAATAATTTGTTCATGGGAGTGAATAAAAAATATCTTATACTTATTAAATATCTAGCAAAGATATAATACAGTACATACACAGATCATTAGGATACCTATGGCAGTAACATTTCACTAAGTGAGGGGCAACTAGGAAAAAAATGCCTGAAAAGGATTAGTTGGGGCTGACAACAGAAGGAAGACTGAGCAGCACTGGCGGAGGGCTCGGGGCTGAGGTTCACCTGCAGAGCCACACCTGCCCCAGGGAATGCCTTATCTCTGCTTCCTGTTCTGAGGATTCCTGAGGCTGAACTTGACCAGCCTGGGTTACTTCCAGCTCTGTGTCACAGTTGCTGGCCATTCCCCTAGGCAGCAGAAATGTGTACGAAGACTTACAAGTGTCCCAGATTTCCACCAACCGCTATTTTCCCTCAGATCTTCCTGTTTCCTTAGCTTTTTGAGTGTGCTTGCTTCCCTGGAGGCATATGTATTTGGCACGCAGCATACTCCCACGGCACTTTTTCAACACTTCCGGCCCGTCCTCTGTGGGCCATCTTGGGCCAAAATTCTCCACCAGAACATGAAATCAGAGTGAAGAGACAGAAACAATGGCAGAGTCAGAAGACGGGTGAGCGCCCTCCAGAATGAAGAAAGTACCTGCATGGCATGCTTGCTAGTGTCATTGGCCAAGAGTGTAGTGTAAAGAGCACTCACTGTCCTGAGAAAAACACACAGTAATGGTGCAGGCTACTGCTATCATGGATAAAGATGTATGGCAAAACCAATACAGTATTGTAAAGTAAAATAAAGTAAAAAATTAAATAAATAAAATATAAGTAAATAGTTAAAAGAAACAAAACTTTTAAATAAATTAAATTTAAAAAAGAGATAGACTGTTATCTCAAGAAGAAACTTTCAAGCAGTTTCTTGACAAATTAAACCCAGAATTACCATATACTCTGGCAAAGAACTGAAAGCAGAGATTTGAACAAATATTCACTTGCCTTTGTTCACAGCAGCATTTGTGTCAGAAAGGCACCCCCCAATTGCAGATCTCAAGGTGGTGAAGGAAAGAGAGAAAAGCAATCAAACACGTGCCCAGAGGCAGAAAGAAAAAAAAAAAGAGAGACCTCACCTTGGGGGTGCATATCTAGTACTAGGTTTTAATTTATATACAGAGATACATACTTCATGAGCACCTAGTTTTTCTCTTTCTGGAGAAAAAAAAAAAAAATCCCACCTTCACCATTGTTACCATGTCTGTTAGCCTCAAGCTCTGACCCACCCTCTTCCTTGAAGAAAGATAAATGCTATCTTTGTCTTACAGGAAACCACCAGAACAGAAAAACAAGAGGCCAACAGAATTGGTTAGAATCAGCCAAACCCAAGATGGCAGAAGGCCAGCCCTCAGTAGACCCCAAGCCTCATGATACGCTCGTGGTAACATGAGCATGCGCAACGGCACACCTGCTACGGTCATGACAGGAAGTGCCAGACCACAGAAGGAAGGAAAAGAAGCGACACCCAGTTGTAGGAAGAAACTCACCCTTTCCCAAAAAACTCCCTCTACCATTAACCCTGCCTTTAAAAACCATGCTTTGATCATCCTCCACTCCCAGAAGTTGATTTTGTGAACTAATTTCCCGCTTCTCCATTCTCTGGCCATCAAAGAGTTTGTGCTGTTTCAGTCTCAGCATCAGTTTTGTTATTGGCTGTGTGAATCCAAATGGAAAAAGACCCTTCACCACTGAGGCAGGGGATTTCCAACAAGCTAGGGTCCAACAAGGAGTCCATACAACCAATTTGGAAACACCACCACGAAACAGCCTCAGGAATAAAGTTATAAAGGGAAAACTAGTTACCTAAAACACTCTAATGATGACTTCTACAGAAGCCTTTTATGCTGGCTCAGCTGTGAAGGTTTATCAGGAAGTCAGGCTGATACCAGAAAACATTACTACTTGGATAAAAGACAATGAAGCATGAGTGGATCTTAGAACTGAAAAGCTAACTAATTAAACTAAGCCTCTTTTAAAAAGTCCAAAAAGGCGAAAGCTAGCAGGAAAAATATATTTTTACTTTTGGGCATAATGAGAGGGAATTCAGAGGAACCACTTGGTTCCTCACTTTAAAAATGTAAAGTCACTTGACTTCTAGATAACAGTCCAGAAGCCAGCTGCGGACCTCCCAATGCATTCTACTGCCTTTTCACTCATTTACGTACAAATGCACTGAGCACTGGCCAAGGTATCATGGTCAGGGAGGACTGGGTTTAAGGTGAATAAAACAGTCGCTCTGCTGCCATCAAACGGCAGAAGCCTTGGGAGTATTCACCCATTTTACCATGCCTTTCCCTTGGAAATGACTCTCCAACCATGATCCACGTAGTCATGACAGAGGATTAGCCATAATTACCCAAGCTGGCTTCTACCCTCCTGGCCATGCATGACCCATGGAAGGCCAATGAGAGTCTCTTCCAGAGAATCTGGAAATGAAGAAATAAGCAGATAGCCTTTCTATTAAGCCAGAAATCTACATAAGTGGTACACTTGGCCTGTGGAGGCCCATGTCACCTCATATAGCCTGTGAAGCAGAGAAAGCCAGATTACGAAGGAAGAGAAACACACAGATGCACAGACTTAAGGGCAAGAGCTAAAGAAGAAATATCACCTGGTTCCTGGCAGCTCTCAGTTCCAGTGCAGACCATTCTGAAGCCTGCCAGCCTCACCACCCTTGTTGCTCTATATTGAGCTAGCCTAACATAAGTTTCTGTTATTCAAAACCAAGGAGCTCTAATAAATACACAGGGAATAGAACAACAGCACAAATTCATCTAATACACAACACAGTGCTGAGGAGGCCATGTTCTGCTCCATTCATCTGAACACATTTTATATAGTAAGTGGCGAGGGGTAAGACTTGTTGATACAAGATGGAAATTTGAGTCCCAGGCAGGCAGTGCAGTGGTAAACAATCTGCTTGCCAATGAAGGAGATGCACGAGACACGGGTTCGATCCCTGGGTTGGGAAGATCGCCTCAAGGAGGAAATGGCAACCTGCTAGAAAATTTCTGCCTGGAAAATTCCATGGACAGAGGAGCCTGGTGGGCCACAGTCCATGGGGTCTCAAAGAGTTGGACATGACTGATCAACTGAGCATAGGACACTCCACCCTTTGCTAGTTCCGTGACCTTGAGTAAGTTCATTCAACCCACACTCAACATAGTTTCTGCCACAAAACAGGTGCTCAATGTATACACACATATATATATGTATATACACAAAAGTAAGGAACATGGGCAAGCAGCCACCTACACGCTAGGTGCACTTATCTCTTCAAGAAAATTCTCATCAATAGAGTGGGGATAATAATGTCTACTTTATGTGTCTCACAGGATTACAATATATGCAATCACTGTATCCGTCAGTTTAGTTGCTCAGTTGCATCCAACTCTTTGGGACCCCATGGACTGCAGCACACCAGGCTTCCCGGTCCATCACCAACTCCTGAAGCTTGCTCAAATTCATGTCCATCAAGTTGGTGATGCCATCTAACCATCACATCCTCTGTTGTCCCCTTCTCCTCCTGCCTTCAGTCTTTCCTAGCATTAGGGTCTTTTCCAAGGAGTCAGTTCTTTGCATCAGGTGGCCAAAGTACTGGAGTTTCAGCTTCAGCATCAGTCTTTCCAATGAATATTCAGGACTGATTTCCTGTACGATTGACTAGTTGGATTTCCTTGCTGTCCAAGGGACTCTCAAGAGTCTTCTTCAACACCATAATTCAAAAGCATCAATTCTTCGGAGTTCAGCTTTATAGTCCAACTCTCACATTCATACATGACTACTGGAAAAACCATAGCTTTGACTATATGGAACTTTGCTGGCAAAGTAATGTCTCTGCTTTTTAATATGCTATCTAAGTTGGTCTTAGTTTTTCTTCCAAGGAGCAAGAGTCTTTTTATTTCATGGCTGCAGCCACCATCTACAGTGATTTTGGAACCAAAAAAAAAAAATCTGTCACTGTTTCCCCATCTATTTGCCATGAAGTGATGGGACCAGATATCATGATTTTCGTTTTCTGAATGTTGAGTTTAAGCCAACCTTTTCACTCTCCTCACTGTATGATTAGGTTTTTAATAGGCTCAAAATGATGGGTGGGTCAAATAGAGACCCACTTAGAATAACCAAACACTATTTATTTATCTAAAGCACAGGCTGGTAAACTATAGCCCACAGGCCAAATCCAGTCATGACCTGTGCTTGCATGGTCCACAGAAGTAAGAATGGTTTTTATAAATGAACATTTTCAATCAATTTCATTGTAGAGCACACTAATTTTTAATCTCAACTCAGGTAAACAGACTGGATCCAAATCGAGAAAGGAGTATGTCAAGGCTGTATATTGTCACCCTGCTTATTTAAACTTACATGCAGAGTGAGTGAGTTGCTCAGTCATGCCTGACTCTTTGCAACCCCATGGACTGTAGCCTGCCAGGCTATTCTGTCCATGGAATTCTCTAGGCATGATTACTGGAGTGGGTTGCCATTTCCTTCTCCAATATGCAGAGTGCATTGTGTGAAATGCCGGGTTGGGTAAAGCACAAATTGGAATCAAGATTGCTGGGAGAAATAGCAATAACCTCAGATATGCAGACCGCACCACCCTTATGGCAGAAAGCAAAGAAGAACTAAAGAGCCCCTTGATGAAAGTAAAAGAGGAGAGTGAAAAACTGGTCCCATCATTTCATAGCAAATAGATGGGGAAAGAATGGAAATGGTGACAGACTTTGTTTTCTTGGGCTCTAAAATCACTGCAAATGGTGACTGCAGCCATGAAATTAAAAGACACTTGCTCTTTGGAAGAAAAGCTAAGACAAACCTAGACAGCATATTAAAAAGCAGAGACATTACTTTGCCTACAAAGGTCCGTCTAGTTAAAGCTATGGTTTTCCAGTAGTCATGTACAGATGTGAGAGTTGGACTATAAAGAAAGCTGAACTCCAAAGAACCGATGCTTCTGAATTGTGGTATTGAAGAAGACTCTTGAGAGTCCCTTGGATAGCAAGAAGATCCAACCAGTCCATCCTAAGGAAATCAGTCCTGAATATTCATTGGAAGGACTGATGCTGAAACTGAAACTCCAATACTTTGGCCACTTTAAGTGAAGAACTGACTCGCTGGAAAAGACTCTGATGCTGAGAAAGACTGAAGGCAGGAGGAGAAGGGGACAACAGAGGATGTGATGGTTGGATGGCATCACCAACTCAATAGACATGAGTTTGAGTAAGTTCCGGGAGTTGGTGTTGGACAGGGAAGCCTGGCATGCTGCGATCCATGTAGTCGCAAAGAGTCAGACAGAACTGAGTGACTGAACTGAACAGGTAAATATTATCTCTCCCCAAAAATAGTTCCATATTTTTAAGAATTATATGCTTAGTAGACTTGTATTATAAAAACTATACCCAATTACCATCATTATATTTAATTTTTTCAATTAAAAGTATGTGCAAATTTATTTCTCTTGTTACAAAGCACCTACACAGTATTTTGATGTTGCCTCGTGGTCCATAAAGTCTTAACATGTTGACTATCTGGCTCTTTACAGAAATGAATTAGGAAAAGGCGACCCACTCTAGTCTTCTTGCCTAGAAAATTCCATGGCCAGAGGAGCTTGGCAGGCTACGGTGCATAGGGTCGCATAGAGTTGGACACGACTCAGCACACATGCACTTTACAGAAAAAGTCTGCCACTTCTAATCGAAACAATGTCCAAGAAGTCAACTCAGCCAGGGACATGGCAACGGTTATTTTTCTCATCGGCACTATTATTCTTAGAGAGCAATTTTGCAGAACATGGGGCTGTTTACAAATGCATTATTTTGCAGTATAGCAGGAAAAATCTGCCATAATGTCTTCCAAAATGCCATAATGTCATAATAATCACAACAGCCCTTCCAGAAGCTCAACTACCTGCTTCAAGCCCAGGCTTAAAAAGGCAGGGCCAGTCTGGCCATGTGCTCACCAGGGTCAGGAACACATCATTAATCTCAACAGTATGTCTGTGCAGTACAGTACACCACCAAATACTCATTCATCACCCTCAGCCTCTCATACTAACACGTTGTGGTCCAGGTTCATTACTGAGCCTAGATCTGCAAAACAAAAACAAGGTTCACTACCCAGAAATTCTCTGGGGTCATAACAATAGATCTGTAGACCAGCCATTAAGTCTGCCCCCAAAACAAAACTAGGTAACATACATGTCAGACCTGAGCAAACCCTGGAAATAATAATTATGTCCATCATCATAATTAACAATAATAATGACAATTAAACAATTTTTAATATAATAAGGGCTTCAGATGGCAGAGGCACTTGCAATGCAAGAGACCCAGGTTCAATCCCTGGGTCAGGAAGATTCCCTGGAGGAAGGAATAGCTACCCACCCCAATATCCTTGCCTGGAAAATTTCATGGACAGAGGAGCCTGGTGGGCTAAATAATAATAAAGCAATTTTAAACTCTTTACACCTGCAGTAGGCATGTAAAGGTGCATGAGAAATGGACTTTTCTAGGCAAGAAAATAGGACATAGCAATCTTAGATGTAATGCTATACAAAACAGGTGAAACACAGAATAGTCTGGGACTTCCCTGGTGATCCCGTGGTTAAGCCTTTGCCTTCCAATGCAGGGGGTGTGGATTCGATCCCTGGCTGGGGAACTGAGATCCCACATGCAGCAGGGTGTGGCCAAAAATTAAAATATAAATAAATACATGAATACAACATTATAAATCAACCAAAAAAATTAAAAACAGAACTGTTCTACTTAAAACAGGGTAACACAGGACCACAGATCTCCAAGATGGCCTCTGAACACCATTCATGGACACCTAAGCTCACAGGTATAGGGCTTGAAAACCATAATAAAAGATAATCAGGAGCTCCAGAGGCACGTCTTCTTCATCCACAACATCAGGACAAGAATAACAGCTATTTCCAAAATTTGCACGCATTAAGTGAATTAATAATTAAATATTCTTTTTAGTGAGTAGCACATGGTAAGCACCCTATAAATACTAGGTATTATTGTCTTTTTTACTAAACAGTTGTCATCATATTATATATATTGTAAACATAATTATTCACTTTGATTTATTTCTCTTCATTAGACTGTAAGTATTCCCATATTAGTACATATTCTTCATTGGCATATTTTTAATTTAATGAGACACAAATGGCACTTTAGTTTCACTTTGATTTGGATTCATGTAATAATTAGTGAGGGTAATTATCTTTGTATATATTTGTTTATTAACTATAATTTTT
Source organism: Neotragus moschatus (assembly GCA_006410615.1). Lineage (NCBI taxonomy): Eukaryota > Metazoa > Chordata > Mammalia > Artiodactyla > Bovidae > Neotragus > Neotragus moschatus. The sequence continues at coordinate 1,328,709 of SJYA01001158.1, read as the reverse complement.
CTTGTTATGTCTGTTCAGGAATCTTGTTCAAGAACCCAAAGGAAACTCCATAATTTCTTAAAATTAATATTGATTAAGAGTGGAAGGAAGCTTACCTTCTGGACACCCTGTCTTAAAAATGTACTAGCAAAAGACTCCAAAATGCAGTTGAGAAAACCAGCCCCTGTGATTGAAATCCTGCCTTTCTGAATGAACTCTGTCCTGCAAAAAACAAAAATATAAACCCTTGGTGTCATTTCTATATTTAATATTTAAATTACAGGGATTTCCAACAGCATAATTACCATTTATAATCAACACAAAATAATATCCATAGTAATTCAATAATTGCCTATTAGGACAAAAGATCTTATTAAAAAGAGACTTCCAGTTTATATAACATAAGCAATGTATTATACTCAAAAACTATTCATTTTATATCTTTAAAGTCTTCACCATGCACACACAAAAAATGTCACTATGTGAGGTAATGGATGTGTTAACTAACCTTATTGTGATTATTTTGTAACATATACATATTTCAAATCATTACACCACACATTTTAAACTTACACAATATTACATGCCAATTGCATTTCAATAAAGCTGGAAAGAAGAGAAAATAAATGGGTACATTATTCTGATTATAAAACCTATATAAAACATAAGTTTTATTTATACCTAACAAATTATTTAATGATTAAAATGTGATAGGACAGTCAAAAAGCTTTAAGAATGTCTACTACAATAAATTTGACTGATTCTAAGTAAATATATCCTGGAATGTGAAGTCAAGTGGGCCTTAAGAAGCAACACTACAAACAAAGCTAGTGGAGGTGATGGAATTCCAGTTGAGCTGTTTCAAATCCTAAAAGATGATGCTGTGAAAGTGCTGCACTCAAAATGCCAGAAAATTTGGAAAACTCAGCAGTGTTCACAGGACTAGAAAAGGTCAGTTTTCATTGAAATCCCAAAGAAAGGCAATGCCAAAGAATGCTCAAACTATCACACAACTGAACTCATCTCACACATTAACAAAGTAATGCTCAAAACTCTCCAAGCCAGGCTTCAACAGTATGTGAACCGTGAACTTCCAGATGTTCAATCTGGATTTAGAAAAGGCAGAGGAACCAGAGATCAAATTGCCCACATCTGTTGGATCATCAAAAAAGCAAGAGAGTTCCAGAAAAACATCTACCTCTGCTTTATTGACTATGCCAAAGCCTTTGACTGTGTGGATCACAATCAACTGTGGAAAATTCTGAGAGAGATGGGAATGCCAGACCACCTGACCTGCCTCCTGAGAAATCTGTATGCAGGTCAGGAAGCAACGGTTAGAATAGGACATGGAACAACAGACTGGTTCCAAATTGGGAAAAGAGTACATTAGGCTGTATATTGTCACCCTGTTTATTTAACTTATATGCAGAGTACATCATGCGAAATGCTGAGCTGGATGAAGCACAAGCTGGAATCAAGATTGCTGGGAGAAATATCAATAACCTCAGATATGCAAATGACACCACTCTTATGGCAGAAAGTGAAGAAAAACTAAAGAGCTCCTTGATGAAAGTGAAAGAGGAGAGTGAAAAAGTTGGCTTAGAACTCAACATTCAGAAAACTAAGATCATGGCATCCAGTCCCAACATTTCATGGCAAGTAGATGGGGAAACAATGGAAATAGTGAGAGACTTTATTTTGGGGGGGCCCCAAAATCACTGCAGATGGTGACTGCAGCCATGAAATTAAAAGACTTGCTCCTTGGGAGAAAAGTTATAATCAACTTAGACAGCTTATTCAAAAGCAGAGACATTACTTTGCCAACAAAGATCCGTCTAGTCAAGTCTATGGTTTTTCCAGTGGTCATGTATGGATGTGAGAGTTAGACCATAAAGAAAGCTGAGCTCNCACTGCAGATGGTGACTGCAGCCATGAAATTAAAAGACTTGCTCCTTGGGAGAAAAGTTATAATCAACTTAGACAGCTTATTCAAAAGCAGAGACATTACTTTGCCAACAAAGATCCGTCTAGTCAAGTCTATGGTTTTTCCAGTGGTCATGTATGGATGTGAGAGTTAGACCATAAAGAAAGCTGAGCTCTGAAGAATTGATTTTTTTGAATTGTGGTATTGGAGAAGACTCCTGAGAGTCCCCTGGACTGCAAGGAGATCCAAGCAGTCCATCCTAAAGGATGTCAGTCATAAATATTCATTGGAATGACTGATGCTGAAGGTGAAACTCCAGTGCTTTGGCCACCTGATGCAAATAACTGACTAAAAGACGATGCTCATTGGAAAAGACCCTGATGCTGGGAAAGATTGAAGGTGGGAGGAAAAAGGGATGACAGAGGAAGAGATGGTTGGATGGCATCACCGACTCAATGGACGTGAGTTTGAGCAAACTCCAGGAGTTGGTGATGGACAGGAGAGGCCTGGCGTGCTGCAGTTCATGGGGTCACAAAGAGTCAGACACAACTGAGCAAACAAAGTGAACTGACTGAAGTAAATATACACACATATCCTCATCCCATGCTACAAAATGTCTTGTTAAAATTAAGTCTGAGATAATTATCAGCTTGAGTAGATTACTTAGATTCTCTTAACTCAATTTCCTTCCCATATAAAGTGGAAATAATTATAGCATCTTACTTTTACAACCAATGCCAGAAATAAATAAACACACACATACATCAGGAACATGAACAGCTCCTGACACATAGTAAAGAACTTATTAAATGTTAGGCAGCTACCATTCCTAACAGAAAGAAACAGGAAAAAAGCCTGGAATGACTTCTTTAATCTTTGGTTAGAAAAGGAGGTGAGGGACTTCCCTGGAGGTCCAGCAGCGAACATTCTGTGCTCCCATGCAGAAGGCCTAGGTTCAATCCCTGGTCAGGGAACTAGATCATCCACACTGAACCTGAAGATCCCACATGCCATGACAAAGATCAAAGACCCCACATGCCACAACTAAGACCCAGCAGAGCAAAAAAAAATTATAAAAAAAGGCGGTGAGACAGATCATATATGCCACCAATCTATTTAAAGTTCTACCAATATTATCTCCATTTCATAAAATAAAGATCTAAACAACACTTGAGAGTCATATCAGAAAGATGACAGAATAGTAAGCCCCAGGCCCCCATTTCCTCATCAAGAACCCAACTTAACAACATACGAGCGAATTTTCCTCTGTAAGAAGTCCATAGACCAGTGAAAAGACTACAGCACCCATGTGAATATAAAGCCAAGCAGAGCCACATCAGAGTGAATAGCAAGGTGTTGCACTGACCTGCTCGCAGCCCCATGCATCCAGCACAGTGCAGCACAATCAGGAGAAAACTCCTAACTCCTGGCTTCTCTGGGAGAAAAGAAAAGAGTGGAATGTATGGCTAACATTCTGGCTTTATGAGTATGCTATCTGAAGAACTGGTTTCTGTCTTGCCTGACTCAGAATGCTGAAGGGAACAGCAGCATATTCTGGATATCAGGGGGCTGCTAAGGATAAAAGCAAGGTGGCTTCTTATAGCACCAGAGAATCTGTAGTATCACAGATAGACACTGAAGACCAAGAGAATATGAGCTCTTGAAAACAGGGGCAGACCTTGTAACTAGGGAATTAAACACACAAGCCTAAAAAAGAAACATCCTAAGACTTGAGAGGGCCCCCCCACCCCAAATCTCTATCCAGGCTGATGAGTGAAAGTGCTCCCCTGCACAAAGCAAACATGCAGGGGCTGGGAGAGTTGGCTGTCTCTTCAAATGCCCAAGTCTCAACAAAAGGTCACAAAGTAAACAAACAAGGGAATAGGCTCAACCAAAATAACAAAATAAATCTCTAGAAACCAATCCTAAAAAAAATAAAAACAGAAATCTATGAATTACCTGACAAATTCAAAACAATCATTTAAAGATGCTTAATAAGCTAAAAGAGAATAGAAGTAGACAACTAAATGCAATCAGGAAATGAGGCATGAACAAAATGAGACTATTAAAAAAAAGATAGAAACTAGAAAAGAAAAAAAGGGGGGTGGGGGGTCAGGAATCAGGAGCTAAAGAATGAAATACTTGAAAACTTCACTAGCACAGTTAACACCAGACTTGATCAAGCAGAAGAAAGAATTAGTGAACTTGAGGAAATGTCATTTGAAATTACTAAGTCAGGAGAGAGAGAATGGGGGGGAAAGGAAGTGAAGACAGCCTCGTGGACTTATGGAACACCACTGAGTGGTCAATGTACACATTATGGAAGTGCCAGAAGGAGAAGAAAGAGAGAAAGCAGCAGAGAGCCTATTTCAAGAAACAATGGCAGAAAACGTTCCAAATCTGAGGGAGAAAATAGATATCCAAATTTAGGAAACTCAATGATTCCAAATAGCATAAATGGTAAAGAGACTCACATCAAGACTTTTATAATCAAATTATCAAGGCACAGAAAATGAGAGAGAATCTTAAAAGCAACATGAAAAATAAAACAAAGGAGCCCCCATAAAGTTTTCAATGATTTCTTATGAGAAACTAAGAAGGCCAGAAGAAATTGGGATGATATATTCAAAGGGCTCCCTGGTAAAGGAAATGCCAACCCACTCCAGTATTCTTGCCTAGAGAATCCCATGGATGGAGGAGCCTGGCAGGCTACAGTCCATGGGGTTGCAAGAGTCAGACACGACTTAATGACTACAGGGAGAAAGACACAAAGGGCTAAAGGGAAAAAAGAAACACACACACACACACACACACACACACCTGAAAACAAAGGATATCATATTTGGTAAAAATTATCCTTCAAAAGTAAAGGCAAAATTAAGGTTTCCCACATAAATAAAAGCTGAGAGAGTTCACCACCACAAGAGACTGGACTCTGCCTCATTCATTCATTTGTTCAACACACACTGACAGTGTGGTTACAATACGCTGAGCACCTTACTGGGTGCAAGAGTCCTACAGGGAAGGACAGGATCTGCCCTCCAGAATCCCACTGACTAGTGGGAAAGAGAGACAAGATGGTGAGTGTCACCCAGCAAATGGAGGCAAAGAGTTCCACCAGAAGAAAACTACAAGGATCCAGACAAGGTGTGAAGGAGCAGAGAATGTCTGAAGAGCTAGTTATCTGAAAATACCCAGTACTTAGTAAGGGGCTGATAAATTCTTCCCATAAAAAAGTATAAGGTAGGCATGGAGATGCTAGGAGATAAGCTATCAGGGCAGATGGAGACCAGATTGCAAATGGTCTTCCCAGACTGAGGAGTTTAGACTTTATATTGAAGACAAGGATTTATCTGAGGCCACCAAGTAATAGGTACAGATTAACAGTTACATGTGCACCATTAAATAAAAGGCTTGATGCCTTTGCTTAATGCTTTTAGATGAGCCCATATCCTCCATTTTCAGCACACTGCCTACACTCAATGAGTTCAAAGAGTGTTTGCTAAATGGATAAACATTTAATTTCTTTACAATCAAAACTATCCAGGGGTTTCCCTGGTGGTCCAGTGGCTATGATTCCATGCTTCCCAATCCCTGGTCAGGGAACTAGATCCCATATGTTGCAACAAAGATCAAAGATCTCGTGTGTCACAACTAAGACCAGGCAGGCAAATAAATAAACAAAAATAAATACTAAAAAAATATTGCCCCTACTTTCTTATATCTCTAAGAAAAGGAAATGGGAGCCGGATCTCCCATAGGCGTGCTTGGGAGTGTGTGTATATGTATATATGAGCACATTCACTAAGAAACATATTAAGAAAATTATGAAACCAAAAAGCTGTGATTTGGGTAAAAGTCGTTACTATAACCCTTAATTAGATCTCTCTAAATCTCTAATAGCAGTAGCCTCCACATTTAGATGATGCAGACTAAAAGGAAACCTTCAGAACACCTCTCTCTCTCTCCCTCCCGCCCTGCTTCTCTCCCTCCTCCTCTCTCTCACATACATACAGTTATCCTAGCCAATCTCACCAATATTCTAGGCAAAGTAGCTTCCACCTCTGAGATCTAAGCCTATTTAAAATGATTTGCCCATGTAAAACTATATCCTAGTGACATTAATCTTTCCTGTCTTTGTTCCAGATTAAGTCAGAGTGGAATTTTAGTGATTTTAATATTTAAAAGTGAAAAGTTGAGCAGTCCTACACTCTAGGGAGAAATGTACTCTTCAGTCTGCAAGGAAAATGCAGGTGAGGGATTAATATAAGTCTCACTTACATCATATTCTAACCAATATTTCTTTCCACCACTTGTGGGAGAAGTAAATGCTCAGAAAAGCACTCTCAGGCTTACCCACATATCAGAGAATAACAGGGCAGTAAAGCAGGGTCATGCCCTTGCCATCAGTGAGATGAAAGTTTATCCTATTATATTTTAAGACTTTCATAGAAGGAACTGCTGTATTTTCTCTCAATAACTCATTGACAAAGCATGTCAGATATTTTCTTCTTAATACACATAGCTAATCTAAATCCCTCATGCTAGGTAAGCCTCCATTTAAGTTCCAACACAAAACACAGTAGCTTACACAACAACTTACGGTTTGATTTCAGCTCTTTAAAAAAAGAGAGAGAGAGACAAGATGGATGGATGAGCAAATGAACAGATAGACAAGTGGACAGAGCTAAAATATGAACAGATTCTCTGGGCATTAGAATTATAGGTGCTATGTATTCACTTTGTTCTTTTTACTGATTTTCTGTAATAAAGATGTATTACTCGGCAATCACCAAAAATATTACTAATAAATCCTTAGGCATCATTTTCATATAAACAGTCATCTTTAACAGGCTCTGTAAGACCATGGACCATTTTCAGCATAGGGACATGATAACTTCTGACTTCACTCTTTCATTTAAAGTCTCATTAAGTCACCTCTCGGCTTTCCTTTTCCCACATTACATAACTCCAGTTCTTGGTGCTTTTTCTCCTATGACTTTCTCCTTGACCCCAAGCTTAAAGTGTCTGATGTTTGACTCAAGAGATGTAAGCATGATTCAAGTTTTCCTACACCTGTCTCTATTCAGCCTAAAGGAATGACTGCATCCATTCACGATGTTATATACTCAGGGTCACACGCACTCTTCAAAAAACTGTACAGTAAAATTGTGTATTATATATCAGACACAGTATTATTTTCTAAGGTTGTCACTCTTAATATGTTTTCTTTCTTTTACACATGAGGAAACGGTGGTAGAAGTTAAATAACTTGCCTGAGGTCATAACCTGGCATCATGCAGACACATATATACAGGCTCAAAACCCTAGCCCTGCCCCTATCTCAGTGAAATAATCAACCATCGTCCCAGGCTATGAGATTTGAAATCTCAGCAACAGGTTACCTGGCTCTTTTTTCTAATCCATCCAAACATTCACTCAGTCCCCAGATTGTGTTTATTTTACTTCTCAAGTCCCTCAACAGTTCGTGCCATTCTCTCTCTTGCTGCTGCTACTGCCTGGGTTTAGCACAGCACTGTCTCTTCAGGACCACAGCTGTCTCCCGATGGGGTTCCTGCCTCCAGCATGGGCTCCCCATCATTCACACTGCCCCGTCAGCTTCATAAGCACATCCTGATCTTATCTCTGTTCACCAAGGCACAGAGAATAAAACTTGCTCGCTTAGCGGAGATGCACCCATACTGTTACATGAAGCTGTTGTTTGTTTTCACCGCTGTATACTGTTCTGTTGTTTGAAAATACTCCAGAGTACCTATCCACTCTCCCAAAGATGGACATATAATATGGACTCAGTTTGGAGTTTTGTAAAGGAAGCATTTATAACATATCCAGTTACACATGAACACAAGGGTCTCTAGAGTGTCTTTGCTGTTGTTCAGTTGCTCAGTCCTGTCTGACACTTTGTGACTCCATGGACTACAACATGCCAGGCTTCCCTGTCCTTCACCATCTCCTGGAGCTTACTCAAACTGATGTCCATCCAGCTATCTTAGCCTCGGTCATTCCTTTCTCCTCCTGCCTTCAAACTTTCCCAGCATCAGGGTCCTTTCCAATGAGTTGGCTCCTCACATCAGATGGCCAAAATATTGGAGCTTCAGCCTCAGTACCAGTCCGTCCAATCAGTCCTTCCAGGACGCCCGCTGACCCTGACTCCACTCTCCCCCTAGGAAGCTGATGCACCTCGCCTTCAACGACATGAACCCCTTTCCCATGAAACAGCTGCGCCAGCTGTGGGCAGCCCACCGGGAGCAGCTGGAGGCCGAGCTGAACAAACTAGAGCAGCTCAAGGCCGAGTACCTGGAAACTGCCAGGTCTGATTTTATTTAGGATTGACTGGTTTGATCTCCTTGCAGTCCAAGGAACTGTCAGGAGTCTTCTCCAACAGAACAGTTGGAAAGCATCAATTCTTTGGTATTCAGCCTTCTTTATGATCCAACTCTCACATCCATACATGACTACTATAAAAACCATAGCTTTGTCTATATGGATCTTTATCAGCAAAGTAATCTCTCTGCTTTTTAATATGTTATCTAGGTTTGCCATAGCTTTTCTTCCAAGGAGTAAGTATCTTTTAATTTCACGGCTACAGTCACTGTCCACAGTGATTCTGGAGCCCAAGAAAATAAAGTATGTCACTATTTCCATTGATTTCCCATCTATTTGTCTAGTGGTCAAATATCTGGGTCACTGGACATGTACAGTTTCAACTTTTTTTAAAAAATGCCACGGTTTTCTAAATGGTTGCACTGGGTTGGTCAAAAAGTCCATTCAGGGTTTTCTGCATGATGATATGGCAAAATCCAAATGAACTTTTTGGCCAACCCAATATCTATATATGTTTTTTTCTTTATTGTATCATTTCCAATTGCAATGACTAGCACATGGTAGGAAATCAATAATGCATTAGGAACAGAAGAATGGAGAGGAGGAAGGAGGGTAAGGAAGAAGTAGGGAAGAAGCAAAAGGAGAAATTTACAGTACATCTCAATACTTTTGTCAGGGAAATTGAACCAGATGTCTCAAGAGCTCACTCGTAGTTGTGAGTAGGAGGCAGCCTTTACCTGGCTGAGAGATAAGCTAGCCCAATATCTGGAAACTTGTTTAAAAAGGAGGCTCACTCACTCATAGGACAAACACAGGCTATGCTAAGTCGCTTCAGTCGCATCTGACTCTGTGGAACCCAGAAACGGCAGCCCACCAGGCTCTGCCGTCCCTGGGGTTTTCCAGGCAAGAGTACTGGAGCGGGGTGCCATATATAACTGAGCAGTAAAGAAGCCGCCTGCTAACTCAGGCGACGTGGTTGGATCCTTGGGTCTGGAAGACACACTGGAGAAGGAAATGGCAACCCACTCCAGCATTCTTGCCTGGAGAATTCCACGGACAGAGGACCCTGGTGGGCTACTGTCCATGGCGTCACAAAGACTCAAACACGACTTAAGAAACTGAGCACGCACGAACCTGAGTCCCATCTACTGCTTTGTCCACAGCAAACAGAATTCTACACAGAACACACTGGAATCATGACAGAGAGCACACAGCTCAAAGGTCGAACTCCTCTGTGACAGTGAATGACAGTTTATACCATCAGTCTCCGAGGTTGGGGTCATGTAAAAATGTGCTTCCTTCTGAACTGGAGAAAAGGAAATAGTTCAGAGGCAATATGGATCCGGAATTAATCCCCAGGGTGTGCAGCCACCAGCAAGGAATCCATAAAATGGCTGTTTCCAGGATAGCAAAAGCTCATAATGAGATCTTGTCCCTGAGTTACTGACTGGCTGGGTACAGCAAATCTGGCCTAATTATTTTCACAATGGGAATTTAATTGAAGTGTCTTTGATGAGAAAAAAAAGATTCCATAGATATGCTTGTAATGACATCTCAGTTCTAACTGAGATGCTTTTGACATTCTGTAACCAACACAGAGGGGAGGCCCAAGGGACAAGCAGAGTCTGAGGGTCAGATTGCCTGCTCATGCCCTCTTAACCCCCTGGGCCCGACACTGCTGCAGAGACTGTCCTGCATTCCACCACATGAGGACACATGGTCCCCCCAAAGTCTTACCAAATCCACCAACAAAACCGTGCTTCCTCAGGGCCCCAGTTCAACTTATAGGGTTCTCAATAAGCACTAAGCAGTTTTTAACCTTATCACAACCCACATAATTTTATACACATTGCTTACATTTTATATCTGTATGTATATTAAATATATATATGTATATTTATATATATTTATACAGGACATGGATGAGGCATATGGCTCCTTCAGTCAGATGGCTTGGATTCATATCTCCTCTATCACAGAATGGGGCTCATCCACATAGGTAAGTTCCTGAAGCACTGTCTCCTCTGTAAAATGGGGTTAATCATACCTACTCAGAGGTTGTTCCAAAGGTGAATAAGATAATATGCAAGGTAATACTCAAGGTAATATGGCAAACATTCAATACAAGTTAGTTAATCACACTAACACTGGTAGTAATAATGCTATTAAACTGCTACCACATTTGCAGAAAGAGGGGCACAGTGTCTTAGAAAGTAAATGCCCACAGAAGAAATCCAGCTCCAGTAAAGTCCAAAGTATTTCCAGTCTGTTAGCATCTAGGTGGCACTCAGTCCTCATAAACCACCTGGCAGGGAGTCCCTCCCTCCCCGTGCTGGCATTCAAGGCCCTCAGAGCTCCAGACCCTCCATCTTTCCAGCCTTTCCTCCCCTGTTGCTGCTGCTGAGTCACTTCATTCGTGTCCAACTCTGTGTGACGCTATGGACTGTAGCCCACCAAGCTCCTCTGTCCATGGAATTCTCCCGGCAAGAATGCTGGAGTGATCGCCATGCCCTCCTCCAGGAGATCTTCTCAACCCAGGGATCGAACCTGGGTCTTCTGCATTACGGTCAGATTCTTTACCACTGAGCCACAGGGAAGCCCTCTTATCGCCTATCAAATGCCAGTCCAGCGGTCACAGAGACCAGTCTGCTGGCCTCTATAACCTCCACTTCTAAAGTCTTTCCCCCTGAGCTGCTCTCTTTTAACTTGTTCTAGGAATCAATGGGTTGCTTTCTAAGTGAGCCATGAGCAGCAGCAGGGAGTAAGTAACCGTGGATCACAGGAGCAGGTATATATTACAGGCAGGGTGACTCCTCTTAAAATACAGCATTAATTTTCACAATCTGTCTTATTAATAGCCTGCTGTGGAGAAGCACTGTATTAAAACTTCAATACACCTATCTTTCAATTCTCACCATCTATCTTAGGACATAGATAATATTAATCCCATTTTACAGATGAAAACACTGAGGCTCAGAGAGGTGAACTGGCTAAGGTGACACAAAAGTAAGTACATGGCCACTTTTTGAATCCACACGGTTAACATCTGTTCCCACATCCCTTCCCACAACAGTGCGACCTAGGAAGGTGCCTATTCAGTGCAAGTTCACTGGCATCCGGAGTGATGGGCAAAGCTTGACAATATACAAGTTTGTGGACTGGTCTACTGCAGGCTTGTCTTGGTACACTGGGCCCACTGTCGTATGCATCCCATTCAGGCTGGCTTCAAGGGTGTGTGCTCTACAGGGTGACACAGTCCTCCGCCATCAGAAGGGTTACGCATTTAGCTGAATGCGCCACTGTCAGTTTCAAAGTTCCTAACTCTTTTTTAACAGGGGACTCTGCCTCTTCATTTTGGACTGGTTCCTGCAAATTACGTAGCTGTGCCTGATCCCATTTCAAATGTTGGTCTTACAGCACTACCAAGTCCCTGGGAAGTTTTCCGAGATGCTTGGACATACATACTTTAGTTTAGCAATACCTAATAAAACCTCAAACATATGTAAACCTTTGGACCCATAATACCTACCTCTAACAATGGGCTTTGAGCAAAAAAATCTTAGATGAGGGTATAGACCAGCCTACAGAGATTCTCATCACATGACTATCTGTAAGAGCAAAATAATGCAATTCCCAATAATTAAACATATTAGAATAATTTTATCCAATAAATAAACTGAACAGCCATTTTAAAAAATCATTTTAATGTGACACATTTAATAAGGAAAGACAGTCCGAAAGGTAATGTTAAATTAATGTAAAAGTCAGAATACCACGTACAGCATGTTACATGTCTGTCAAAACGATTTGTTCTGCAGAATAAGTAAATGAATTATAGCAACTGCAGTATTCTCCTACCGCAGAATGCTCCAGAGTAATGGAAAAAGAACAAACTGCTGATCCCTAAAGTCTACCAGGTGGACTGCCATCAGGTTCCTGGCTACAGCCCCAAAAGACCTTTAGCTTGTTCTGCATGGCATCAATTTTTGGTTGATATTAATGAAAACACTGTAATTTTTAACACCCAAACTTTTTATTTACTAGAGAAGAATGGAAGAAGGGAAAAGAAGAAAGGAAGAGAAAGGAAGGGAAAGGAAGGAAAGGGATAAAGATGAAAAGAAGAGAAAGAGATGAAGGGAGAGGGAGGGAGGAGGAAGGAAACTAAACTGGCGCCTCTGTTCCATAAGAGAGTCCAGAGGCGTTCATTCAAATTCCGCTAAACTTTTCAACAGGATGTTTCTGCCAAAAAGTGTTTACTCTCTGCTGGAGAGCCAGATTATCAACTGGCCCTGCTTCATAAGATTAACAGGAACTATGCAGAAAACAGAGTTGCAAAAGGAGTGCCAGCTGTATGTCTGCTGTCCACTGGTACCACAGGACACTGATGAGTTAACTACGGGTTCTTAAATCTGGAGGCTCCACAGACTTACCTGGAAAAAGTTAAATATACTAATTCCCAGGAACCAGCCCAGGCCAACAAAACAAGAATCACCACAGTGAATCCACGTTTAAACACCCCTCAGTGCTGCACTAACATACAACACAAAACCAAAGGGCAAAGGAGGAGGGGAGGGAAAATAATCCATAGACACTCACTAAGACATTTCAAAAGCCCGTACTTGCAAATGGCACAGAATGCTCTCCTGGCTAAACACCACTGTTTCCAGTCCAGTCATCACCTCCATTTTCAATAAAACAGCTTACTGTCCTTGTCAAAGTTAGTACCTTTAAGGCACCACACCACTCTGAAAACAGCATTTATTCCCCATTACAACCTACATTATCTAGTGCTTTATACTCTTCAAGTGTAGAGCATCCCCATTTATTATCTTATTAAATCTCCATACTACTCTTGTGAGGGCATCCCTGGTGGCTCAGCTGGTAAAGAATCGCCTTCAATGCAGGAGACCTGGGTTTGATCCTTGGGTTCAGAAGACCCCCTGGAGAAGGGAAAGGCGACCCACTCCAGTATTTTAGCCTGGAGAATTCTATGGATTGTATAGTCCACGGGGTCGCAAAGAGTCGGACATGACTGAGCGACTTTGACTCACTCTTGTGAGGGAGCTCAGGCCAGCTTGAGCCCTTTTCCCGGAGTCCAACGGCAAGTAAATGACTAAGCAGGAAAAAGCGGAAGAGAAGTATTCTGTATTACTGGGTGCAAGATTCCCTCTACACCGAATTTCCCAACAAACCCTTTCAGGCTTCCCTGATCTGCACGCGTCCCTCCTGCCAGCGCCCTTTGTACTCCTCCTCATGTCCCCTTTTCAGCTCATAAGAAGGATTATCTGGCATTCACTCAACAAATGGCCACACAGCCGTCTCTGTGAGTCCTGCACTGTGCCAGAGGTGGGGGTTCAGCAGGATGGGAAAGCAGAGAAGACCCTGATTACATGGATGACAGTTACATCTCTGGCAGGGGATTCTTACTGAGTGAAAAATAAGGCTCCTGCGCAGACGCTATATTTACAGAAAAGGCCTTGGTTTTCCATGTTCAATAACTAGCAGCTCATTCTGCTAATTGTCTCATCACTCACTGATACATGGGAAATTAAGGTCAATATAATCAGAGGCATCTTGCTTGGGAGCATGAATACAGTGTTTTTTTTGTTTGTTTTATTGTTTATTAGATAACAATACCCTCAAGCCCTTTATCATCACAATCAAGGCTTAGAAATAATTCCTAAGTAAAGTTGACAAAATCAGAATATTTTAATATATTTCAGTGAAAACAAGTTTGGAGGTCAACTAAAAAGGCCACTGTCAAACAAACACAAGGAAGTTACCTGTCAAATTTTCTCCTGGGGGGAGAAAATACATCAAAGTAGGGAAAAAATAGATACACAACAAGAAATGCCCAACAATTAGTCCCTAGAAACATGCAAATTAATTATACTATTTGTATAATTGTTCATTTGAATCACCAAATGAATACTTGAGACTTGGGATGCTTTAATCCAGAAATATTAAAAGTAAAAAGGCTATATACCCTATTTAACAGCATGAAGAGTAACTTCAATAGTAACAAAAACTTATTGAACTAAGACTGTTACTCATCTCAGTCATTTAATCTGTGTTTAAAGTTTTGATTTGGGCTTTTTTGTTTCTTTTACTATATTCCAGGAGTGACATTTTAGATATTTTATAAATGGTGAGTCAACAAAACCAATGTTATTAACACACGCTACTAGGCTGAAATCTCCGTATCTCAGAAATAAGGTTTGCAAGCATCAGTGGACAAGCCAGAGTTCTTAGACATGGACAGGTGAAGACATGGGCCATCACGATGCTTGATGCTGAGTATGGGATTATGGTCTTGTCACTCAAAAGCAAAAGAAACCCAGCTCTATACTATCATGAACGGCATGCGTCTCCACTGACAGCGATAACTTAAATCCTGCTTCACGATAATAGGAACTTTTTATTTACCACCCAGCACCTACCATTATTGCTGAAAGGGCAAAGCCCAAGAAAACAGTTTTACAGGATGATTTTTTTAGAATTACATTACTTGGATAAAGTAAATGTTATTAAAACCAAATCTTCTGCATATCAATTACATTTCCATATGGTACAATAAAAATATGTTAATAATAAAAACCAGAAACTGACAGAAGTACATTTTAAAGGCTAGAAGCAAACACAAATTAGCAAGAAATTAATAAGTTTATCCTGGAATGGAAGGTTTCGGAGGGCAGAAACCATGACTTTTCATGCTGAAAAATCATACAGAGTGAAGTAAGCCAAAAAGAGAAAAACAAATACTGTATATTAACGCATATATGTGGAATCTAGAAAAATGGTACAGTATGGACACCAAGGAGGTGAAAGAAAGGGTGGGGTGAATTGTGATTGAATCAGATACACTACCATGTACAAAACAGCTAACTAATGAGAACCTACTGTATAGCATAGGGAATGCTACTCAGTTCTCTGGGGTCTTCTAAAAGGGATAGAAATACAAAACAGAGGGATACATGTATATGTACAGCTGATTCACTTTCCTGCACAGCAGAAACTATACAGCACTGCAAAGCAATTATATTCCAATAACATTTTAAGTTAAAAAAAAAATCTAAAACAAAACACTCCATTCTCCACTTCCAAGAGTAAATAAATGCCTGTGCCTGCTTGCTAGGTCTCTTCAGTCATGTCCAACTCTTTTGCAACCCCATGGACTATATAGTCCACCAGGATCTTCTGTCCATGGCGTTCTCCAGGTAAGAATACTAGAGTGGGCTGCCACGCCCTCCTCCACGGGATCGTCCCAACCCAGGGATCANTGAGCCCTTTTCCCGGAGTCCAACGGCAAGTAAATGACTAAGCAGGAAAAAGCGGAAGAGAAGTATTCTGTATTACTGGGTGCAAGATTCCCTCTACACCGAATTTCCCAACAAACCCTTTCAGGCTTCCCTGATCTGCACGCGTCCCTCCTGCCAGCGCCCTTTGTACTCCTCCTCATGTCCCCTTTTCAGCTCATAAGAAGGATTATCTGGCATTCACTCAACAAATGGCCACACAGCCGTCTCTGTGAGTCCTGCACTGTGCCAGAGGTGGGGGTTCAGCAGGATGGGAAAGCAGAGAAGACCCTGATTACATGGATGACAGTTACATCTCTGGCAGGGGATTCTTACTGAGTGAAAAATAAGGCTCCTGCGCAGACGCTATATTTACAGAAAAGGCCTTGGTTTTCCATGTTCAATAACTAGCAGCTCATTCTGCTAATTGTCTCATCACTCACTGATACATGGGAAATTAAGGTCAATATAATCAGAGGCATCTTGCTTGGGAGCATGAATACAGTGTTTTTTTTGTTTGTTTTATTGTTTATTAGATAACAATACCCTCAAGCCCTTTATCATCACAATCAAGGCTTAGAAATAATTCCTAAGTAAAGTTGACAAAATCAGAATATTTTAATATATTTCAGTGAAAACAAGTTTGGAGGTCAACTAAAAAGGCCACTGTCAAACAAACACAAGGAAGTTACCTGTCAAATTTTCTCCTGGGGGGAGAAAATACATCAAAGTAGGGAAAAAATAGATACACAACAAGAAATGCCCAACAATTAGTCCCTAGAAACATGCAAATTAATTATACTATTTGTATAATTGTTCATTTGAATCACCAAATGAATACTTGAGACTTGGGATGCTTTAATCCAGAAATATTAAAAGTAAAAAGGCTATATACCCTATTTAACAGCATGAAGAGTAACTTCAATAGTAACAAAAACTTATTGAACTAAGACTGTTACTCATCTCAGTCATTTAATCTGTGTTTAAAGTTTTGATTTGGGCTTTTTTGTTTCTTTTACTATATTCCAGGAGTGACATTTTAGATATTTTATAAATGGTGAGTCAACAAAACCAATGTTATTAACACACGCTACTAGGCTGAAATCTCCGTATCTCAGAAATAAGGTTTGCAAGCATCAGTGGACAAGCCAGAGTTCTTAGACATGGACAGGTGAAGACATGGGCCATCACGATGCTTGATGCTGAGTATGGGATTATGGTCTTGTCACTCAAAAGCAAAAGAAACCCAGCTCTATACTATCATGAACGGCATGCGTCTCCACTGACAGCGATAACTTAAATCCTGCTTCACGATAATAGGAACTTTTTATTTACCACCCAGCACACACCATTATTGCTGAAAGGGCAAAGCCCAAGAAAACAGTTTTACAGGATGATTTTTTTAGAATTACATTACTTGGATAAAGTAAATGTTATTAAAACCAAATCTTCTGCATATCAATTACATTTCCATATGGTACAATAAAAATATGTTAATAATAAAAACCAGAAACTGACAGAAGTACATTTTAAAGGCTAGAAGCAAACACAAATTAGCAAGAAATTAATAAGTTTATCCTGGAATGGAAGGTTTCGGAGGGCAGAAACCATGACTTTTCATGCTGAAAAATCATACAGAGTGAAGTAAGCCAAAAAGAGAAAAACAAATACTGTATATTAACGCATATATGTGGAATCTAGAAAAATGGTACAGTATGGACACCAAGGAGGTGAAAGAAAGGGTGGGGTGAATTGTGATTGAATCAGATACACTACCATGTACAAAACAGCTAACTAATGAGAACCTACTGTATAGCATAGGGAATGCTACTCAGTTCTCTGGGGTCTTCTAAAAGGGACAGAAATACAAAACAGAGGGATACATGTATATGTACAGCTGATTCACTTTCCTGCACAGCAGAAACTATACAGCACTGCAAAGCAATTATATTCCAATAACATTTTAAGTTAAAAAAAAAATCTAAAACAAAACACTCCATTCTCCACTTCCAAGAGTAAATAAATGCCTGTGCCTGCTTGCTAGGTCTCTTCAGTCATGTCCAACTCTTTTGCAACCCCATGGACTATATAGTCCACCAGGATCTTCTGTCCATGGCGTTCTCCAGGTAAGAATACTAGAGTGGGCTGCCACGCCCTCCTCCACGGGATCGTCCCAACCCAGGGATCAAATTCACGTCTCTCATGTCTCCTACATTGGCAGGTGGGTTCTTTACCCCTAGTGCCACCTGGGAAGCCAGTAAATGCCTGTATCCTACTCTATATAATAAAGTACATTCCCACAAAAGTTGACTTTTAGTTTTTTTATCTCGGGTGGATTCATTTTTCTATTCTCTGATGTGGCCCAAGTGTCACAAGCTGTGCAGTGCATTGCCCCCAGTATCTCTGACTCTGAAAATCTGGGCAGTTCCTTAGAGCATGATGCGGCCTTGGATCTATAGCAGGTGGGGTCACAGCGTAAGCCAAGAAGAGAACCCCAAATCCAGGGCAATTCAGTCTGAGTCAAACGCCTGTGGGCTTCCCAGGTGGCTCAGTGGATAAAGAATCTGCCTGCAATGCAGGCGACGCAGAAGACACAGGTTTGATCTCTGGGTCGGGAAGATCCCCTGGGGGAGGGCATGGCAACTTACGCCAGTATTCTTGCCTGGAGGATCCCATGGACAGAGAAGCCTGGTGAGCTGCCGTCCACAGGGTCGCAAAGAGTTGGCCATGAGTGAAGTGACAGGGCACGCGCACATGTGCACAAACGTCTGCACTGACCCTGCACGCTGTGCTCTTCGGTGCTTCAGTCTCATGCTGGAGCTAAAAGAGAAGGGTTCCTACCCCCATGACTCTCGAACTGAGGGACTTGTAGCCCCAGAGATGGTGAGCCTGCAGAATGCAAAATCACAGCGTGAAATACCTCCCCGAAACATAATGGGAAACAACCATAATGTTTCAACATTAAAACAGTACACGCTCAGGATTAGAATCAAAAGTTACATGAATTTTTAAGAAGATGAGGATAATAGCAGCAATAAAAGTCATGATGTTGAGCACTAATATTTATTGACCATTATTGGCAGGCACGGGTTTCCCTGCTGTCTCAGATGGTAAAGAATCAGCTTGCAATGCAGGAGACACAGGTTGAATCCCTGGGTCAGGAAGATCCCCTGGAGGAGGAAATGGTAACCCACTCCAGGATTATTGCCCGGGAGGAACTTTCCTGGTGGTCCAGTGGTAAAGAATCTGCCTTCCATGTAGGGGATGCAGGTTTTATCCCTGATCAGAGGACTAAGATCCCACATGCTGTGGGGCTACTGAGCGTGTGCTCTGGAGTCCTCATGCCAGAACGAAGACCCACTCTAGTATTCTTGCCTGAAAAATCTCTCAGACAGAGGAGCCCGGAGGGCTACAGTCCATGGGGTCACAAAGAGTCAGACATGACTTAGCAAGTAACCCTTTCACTTTCACTTCACTTTCATAGGCAAGCATTACTCCAGCTCTCTGTAGGTATAATCTCATTTGATCCTCACAGCAGCCCTCCTTGACAAGGATATTATCCCCAGTATACAGACGAAGAAACTGAGGCTTAGAGCAGCAAAGTACATTTTGCAAGGACATATATTTTGTTTCCAAGGTTGTTTCTAACCCCAGAATCTAGTCATTTACTGTGACACAGGACAGGAAAGAGCCTGCACAGGCCTGGAGGAGCCAGGCTGGTTGTGCGACGAAGCAGATCTATAGTATGAACAAAGGAGGCAGGTATGGAAAGACAAGAGGCTGTAAGGGTGCCGTAGGGCTTGCGTTCCAGCTCCTGGCTCCTGGCTCTTGGGAGGCCTGGTGACTGGTACAGGGCTACCTCTGTATTCACTTGCTGAAGTCAGTTTCCATCACTTCCCAAAGCATAACGGAGACAATGGGCACCATGTCGAAGAGGAAACACGAAGAGGAAAAAAGGTGTGCGGTGGTCTTTCTTACTACACTCCAGCGGTGTGCGTGCAGGCGCCCCTCCGTCTTGTACGCAGCTCATGTGTTGCAGAGGGAAGAGGACACCCCTCCCCAACACCCACTCTGCAGCTCTAGGGGCAGATGCTGACTGGTGAGGGCCAGTCAGCCCGTATCAGCCTCTGACCACTCTTATTGGTCCAGGAAGGAGCAGGTGATCGAGGCTGACTCAGAGACTCAGAGAAAGGCCGTTTTCCCCATGGTTGGGATGGGCTCTCTTGTGCTCACAGGTCTCTTTCCCTCACTTAAATGAGGACAAATAAGTGTGCCACCCTAGTTGCTCCTGACAGCTAAGAGCTAACCCAACTTGGAAAAAAATTAGATATACAGGGAAAGGTGGAGCCCAGAGGACAACTGCTATGAAACTGCAGCCCACCTGGTTGCGAGACAACAGAGCTCCTCGCTGAGAGGGAGGGCAGTGTCACTGCCAGCGGCACGGACTCGAGAGCCAAACCGCCTGGATTTGAAGCTGATTCTGACACTTACGGGCCATATTAGCTAGGATAAGTTACTTAACTTCTCTAAGCCTCAGGCTGTAAAGGGGGATAAGAATAGTTTTAACCTCATGGAGTTTCTCTGAGGATTAAGTGAATTTACATATATAAATTCATAAATACACACATACATCAAGCACTTAAAACAGAGCCTGGCATATAACGAACGTATGTAAGTGATGGCTGGGTGAGGCAGGGTGTCTGTAATTGACTGTGGAAGGCAGCCTGATTAGAAGAGGGGACAGAATAAGTAAAGAGTGTAAGAGGACATCTGAGGCATGCAGTGCTAAGCTGGACTCTGGAAAAACTGAGATGAATGCAAAATATCACATCACTCCAGGCTCTGGAAAGGGTGCCAATTCCATTCCATAAAAACTGCAGGAAGAAAATGCCTTACAAAGTTAACAAAGGAAGAAAGCATATTAGAAATACCCAGTTGTGTGATACACAGACAGGGAAAGACCAACAGAGCTCTGCCCCAGAAGATGCCACAACTGCAGAGACATCAGCAAGAGGCCAAAACTGGATTTACGTAGAGAGACACGGAGCAAGGCTTAGCCAGAGTCTACGGGAGACTCACTGTGGGCCGTCTCTGAATTGAGCCGACAGGCCATCCACAGGACAGAATGACATCTGGTTTCCCATCACACGCCCACACCTGCTACCTAACACACAGCTTGAAGGTCTAATTTTAGACTCGGCAGCCGTGACAGCCTCTTTTTTTTTCTTTATAAAAGGACCGTCCACATTTCATCCTCTGGGCGCACTGACTAGTCACTACTCACACTCTCTGCCAAGGAGGGGAATGGAAGTAATACTGGGTCCTTCTTTCTTTGATGTGCCCCGCCGCCCCTGCCAAGATTATTCAGCCATTCAGAATGTCTGCCTAAAACACCCTTCTAAATCCACATCAAGACCTAAGAAAATGTAAGTTTCCCAGAGCCTGGATCACAGCTGTCATCACCCCTGCTCAGAAACCCTTGTGTGACCACTTGTTGCCAAAGGAACAAAACCCATTCTCCATAACCTGGAACCTAAAGCAACTTACAGTTTGAGATTAAGTTCATCCTTTTATAATTGTCCATATTCCTGCCTCACCACTTGGGGTCATATCTTACCTCTGTGACTTAGTGATGCTATCACTTTGGGTAAGTTATTTAACCTGAGCTTCAAAACACTACAGGCGAAGGATCTAGCTCTGACCTTGACATAGTAAAAGTCAGTAAAAACTGGCTGCTGTGTCAGTAACCAAAAAGAGAGTGTTTTGCAGAGGACAAGAACATAGGAAAAAACAAAGACAGGAGAAAGTGTAGTTAGCCAAAGCTTTTTTAGAGCGGAATCTGATAATATGTATCAAAATATAAAATGTGCATTATCTTTGACCCAGAAATCCCACTTGCTCCATCTACTCTAAAATGTCATTGAATAAATGCAGAAATATGTAACTACAATGAATTCATCAGGGCTTCCTAGGTGGCTCAGTGGTTTAAAAAATAAAATAAAATCTGCCTGCAATGCAGAAGATGCAGGAGACTCAACTCGGGTTCAATCCCTGTGTCAGGAAGATACCCTGGAGGAGGAAATGGTAACTAATTCCAGTATTCTTGCCTGGAAATGCCATAGACAGAGGAGCCTGGCAGGCTACAGTCCATAAGGTTGCAAAGAGCTGGACAAGACTTAGCAAGTAAACAACAACCAAGTAATTTTATCACACCACTGTTTATAACAGCAAAAAATTCAGAAACAATCTAAATGCCAATTAGGATTGGACAAAGAAAATTATGCAAATAGGCACAACTTCTTAGATGATGAAAACTGCTTCTTTTTCTCTTGAATTGCTTAGTATTTTTTACAAGATACATGTATCATTTTTTTCCAGAATCAGACTATTTTTTAAAAAACACAATTTTTAAAAACACACAAAGGAAAAAGGTCCTGAAGGATGTTCTCCCTGGATATCTGGGCCAACTTTCATTTTATAAAGAATTGATGAAGCTTTAGTAAAGATTTTCAGACTCAGTAGCCCAGAGAGCTGATAAAATGAGGCCAAAATGAGATACTAATATATGACATGAAAGACTTCTGTATTTTTTACATAAAATCAGCCAACTCTGTCCTTTTACTACTTCTACCAAAAAAAAAAAGTGGGGGAGCTCTATTCTTTATCTATAATTTTTATAGTTAGTCCCAAACATCTATGACTTGCGTGAAGTTCTTGGCATGAGGGAGACTGACAGGAAAAAAGAAAAAAAGCTAGTGGGTGGTTCAGAGTAAACCCACCTGAGATGCTAGTAAGACTTGGCATTCATAATCAGTGTGCTGCTGGAGCATTCTAGAATTGTCACTATAGGACCAAAATTATGGGGAGCAGAAATGATGTGCACAAGTGATGGGGTTTCAGATGGATCTTAGACTTCTGTTTTTTAGTTATTTGGGTTTGGAGGCTTAATTTGCCTTAAAATGATAGGTAAATAAAAAATTCAAACCATACAGAATAGCAAAACACGCAGTAAATTATCCTCTGAAATCAGCTCACAGCAATAATCACTATTAACATTTGGTGCTTGTAATAGTTTGCTTTTGTTTGTAAACCTACCTCAAAGGAATTAATCATTTCTCACCCGTCATACTGGCAAAAAATTAAAAAGTATGTTAAGTTCTGGCAATGTTATAGGAAATGAGCTTTCATGTGCTGTTGATGTGAGTTTAAATTAACACGTTAACATATTGGTCATAGGAACTTCCTCCATGGTCCAGTATTAAGAACCCACTTTGCAATGCAGGAGATGCAGGTTCAAACCCTGATCAAGGCACCAAGACTCCACATGCCGCAGGGAAACTAAGCCCATGTCACAACTAGAGTCCTCACAACTCAACAAAGATTCTGCAACCAAGACCCAGCTCAGCCAAATAAATATTTTTTAAAAGCCATACTGGTGGCAGAATCTATACAAACCTAAAATATGCATACCCTGAGAACCCGTCACATAACTTTCTTTTATTGAGGAATAATTCATATACCATAATGTACCCCTTTAAGGTATATAGCTCAGTGGTTTTAGTATACTCAAGAGTTACGCAACCATCAACACGAGTTCCAGAATATTTTTATCATCCCCCCCAAAAATTCCATCTCCTGACCGCCTTGCCTATGACAAACACTAAATCTACTTTCTGTCCCTATAAATCTGCCTGTTGTGGACATTTAAAATAAACTGACTCATACAATATATGGCCTTTTGTAACTGGCTTCTTTCACTGAAAATAGTGTGTTCAAACTTTATCCATGTAACATGAATCATTACTCGATTTCTTTTTATGGCTGAGTAATATTCCATTGTATGGATATACCATTTTTGGTTATATATTCATCAGATGGTGGATGTTTGACTTGTTCCTACATTCTGTCTATTAGGAATAATGGTGCTATGAACACTCCTGCAAATCTTTGTGGACAATACAGTGTAGAACTGCTGGGTCAAGTGATACCTCTGTTTAACTGTTTGAGGCACTGCAAAACCATCTTCCACAGCAGCTACGCCACTGACATTCCTTTCAGCAGTGTGGGCAGCTTCCAGCTCCTCTCCATCCTTCCCAGCACCTGCTATTGTGTCTGTTTTATGACAGCCACCGTAGTAGGCTCAAAATGGTATCTCACTGTGGGTTTACCTTGCATTTTCCTAAACACTAAAGATGCTGAATATCTTTTCATATGCTTATTGGCCATCTGTATACCTTTGTGGATAAATATCTACTCAAATGTCTTAGCCATTTTTTAAGTGGGTTGTCTTTTTATTACTGAGCTATAATAGTCCTTTATATATTCTGGATATGAACTGAACTGAAACGCTTATCAGATGCTGCAAATACTTTCTCCCATTCTCTGGACTGTCTTTTCACCTTCTTGGTGTCCTTCGAAGCAGAAACGTTTCAATTTTGATGAAGTCAAACTTAGCTTTTTTTTTTTTTTCTTTTGTTGCTCAGGCTTTTGGTGCCATACTAAAAAATGACTGCCTAATTCAAGATCACAAAGATCTACCCTTATTTTTTTTCCTAAGAGTTTTATAGTCTTAACTCTTTGATTTAAGGCTTTGATCCATTTTGTGTTAATTTTGTATTTGACATGAGGTAGAGATCCATCTTTATTCTTTTGAAGGTAGATATCCAGCTGTGTAAGAATACTCTGTCCCCATCGAATTATCCTGGCATATAGCTCTTTAAAATCTACCTGAAGCTTGACTATGACAGTGGTTACACAACTGTATATATGTGTGTTTGCCAAAACTCATTGAACTGTATGCTAAGAACTTCATTGTTTGTAAATAATAACTCAATAAACCTGACAATTAAAAATTCTCCTTTAACCTAATACTGTATGTCAACTATATTTCAGTAAAGAAATCAATTTTCCTTCAGAGAAACATTCACATATAGCATATTCAAGGATCATACACTTCACAAATATTATAGTACTGTTTATAATAAAGAGTGTAGTACTGCTTATAATCAAGAGTAATTAGAAATCATCTGAACATCTGTCAAAAAGGAAAAAAGCTAAAGAGAATGTAGTATAATGATAGGATTGATTATGCAACAGTTCAAAGGAAAAAATCTAGATTTTTACAGACATCAAATGGATAAGGCTTAGAAACATTCTACAAAAGAATGTAGTATAATGATAGGATTGAACATTATGCAACAGTTCAAAGGAAAAAATCTAGATTTTTACAGACATCAAATGGATAAGGCTTAGAAACATTCTACAAAATGAAAAAGATAAGTACACAATAATTTGAACAGAATGAATGCATGTATGTAAAAAGGATAAACAAAACTATATTATACAGGTTTTATGAGTATCTAAAGTTATCTCCTAAGGGTCTAGAAGAATACTCAATGCATTGAAAACATTCACTTCCTCTGGAGAAGGCAAAAGGGCACCAGGATTAGACAGGACAATCAGAAAGGAGCTGTCATTTTTCCTCCCAAAGGGAAATCTATTTACTGACTACTTGTGTGATTAAAAATCAATACTATATAATTTATGAGAATTTTAAGCAAAGGTTGTAAGAATAAAATCATAGCTCTTTAATACATGTGCTCATTTGTGCTTCCCTGCACAAATGCATGCACACATACACAAATGCACATATGTGTGTACACACATGTGCACACACACGTGCATACACACACACACGTGATCTTACCAATTTGGATTTTCCATACTTTCCCTGAAGACAGACTCTTCTTTCATGGATGCATATTGTGTCCATGTAAGGCAGTGACTCCTTATAGCCATGTTCCTTTCCTGAGGATTGAACCACGATTCCTCTTCTATCTGGATATTAGGTACCTTTAAAATGTTCACCTGTCCAAAAGAGGGAGAACGGCTTTCTGAATTTAGGAAGAGCAAGCTATTAATATATAAAGACTCTGTCCAGAGTTGCTTCCAATCTTGGGGAATTAAGAGGACAAGCAATCCTGATATATGGATGATGTTTCACCAATGGCTGTGAGTCTCTGATAATCAAACACACAATGACCTTACTAAAGGCTGGTGAGGACATGCAAATGGCCTAGAATTTATGCAGGCTGTACAGTCTCTGGCCCAATTTCCCTAACTGCTAAACACTAAGCAAATTATCAGCCTCCCTCATGTCTCCTCTAGGCCTGGTTATGGCCTTCTTAAATTGACGGATTCTAACTGGGCCCACTTACGGATTCACATGCAGGATAAAATATTTTCTTCATTTTAAACTCTGCCCAATATCTAGAAATGTATGCTTTCCTGGGTGGAGGAAACATGGAAAACTACAAAGGCAGAGTCGTACAAGTCAGAGGTGCCCTTAAATTATTTAAGAATAGAGATACAAGACAAAGTTGAATGCCTTTTTAAATAATAGATTCAAAGCATGTATATAGGGCAAAGGGAGGGTACACACTCTGTGAAAAAAGCCAGCAATAATTTCCCGCATATACTCCAATATACTGCCATCCAGAAAATAAAAGAAAGTTCATTTTCACTGTCATATCAGCCTTCTTTACAGTAAAGAAAGTGACAGTCTTCATCCATGTTTAGAAAGTGATGGAAGCTGCCATGTTTTCTATATACAGCACAGCTAAACAATTTGCAAACTGCCTGGCAGGAGCCTTGGGTTTTACATCACACATACAATTGCTTCCAGGTTGAAAAGATCACATGAAACATGTTTTAAAATGTGCATCAAGACGTTCTCCTCTTATTCCCTAACGATTCTAAGGATTTTTGTCGTAATCGCTCTATGGTTAAAGCAATGTGATTAACATTTTCCACTCACCTTTTTCCAGCAATCATCAGAGTGCTTAAGGATTTCAAAGAGAAAAAACAATTTGCTATCATGAAGATTTCATCATCAACACCATTATTTTACAGAAACACACACAAAAAGACTTACAGAGGGTGCTGAGAACATTATACTACGAAAACCATTCTCTCTGACAGTGAAACGGAAACTGAAGCTTTTCTCTTCCTTACTGAAGATCAGATGAAATATTTACCACCTGCCCAGTTCTGATCATTCTTACCTAAGAGTCATATCTGACCATGGACAGATCAGAAAAGATGGTCACTTCCTGCAAAATAGCCAAAGTATCTTTTAAAATAATTGCAGTCCACCTCTATGTACACTAAGCACCCTCCACAAAAGAGAGGCAAAACATAACGGGAAAAAAAACTATCTCTGGCAGCACCTATCAAAACTGAGGTTGGAAAGGAGACAGATGTCTTCCTTTGAAAGGCTAGGAGACAGGAGAACTGGGAAATTTCTAACACTTTTCTTTACATCAGAAAATGCTATTTCTTTTCATGACTATTTGAAAATCACCCAGTGTTACACAAAATCTGATTAAATTTTGAAATGAGTTTACCTTCCTTAAAATTTCTGGAATCACATTCTGACAGACTGCAATCCTCTTTCTATAGATGATCCCTGTTGACACATCTAGAAACAGAAAATGTTTACACTCAAAAAAAAAAAAAACTGAAGGAAATGTATTCTTATTTTAATGCCAATAAAAATTTTAATGTCAATCTCAATTTTCTATATGGAGAATTCCTAAAGAAAATGTTTAACTCAAAACCCAGCTTCCCTGACCACTTTCCTTGACCAAATCCCTCCAAATATCTGTGAACCCACGAGGCTCCTCTGTCCATGGGATTCTCCAAGCAAGAACACTGGAGGGGGTTGCCATGCTCTCCTCCAAGGGAATCTCCCTGACCCAGGGATCAAACCCAGGTCTCCTGCATTGCAGGTGGATTGTTTACCATCTGAGCCACCAGCGAAGCACATTCTAAAGTCAAGGACAAAAGAATTCCAAGTGGGGACTTCCCAGCAGGCCAGTGGTTATGACTCCTCCTGTCAATGCAGGTGGCACGGGTTCGATCCTTGGTCTGGGAACTAAGGTCCAACATGCCGCAGGATACAGCCAAAAGAAAGTTTTTAAAATAATAAAATAAGAAAGTCCATTTCTGAAGTCTCCAATGAGACTTTTAAAAAGACACAAATTGTTCACTGCTCTGGACTATCAATGTCAACACTCCAGTGGCCACGGCCAATGAGCCTTCTGCTCAGCTCCCGCTAATGTTCAACATGTTTTAACAAAACAATGGAGAATCTAATTCTGTCACCTTCTGCACCAAATGAGTTTTCAAGCACCAATTTCTGGCTACGAATTTAAACCTATTACTAATTACACTGGGCATACTCTTCTGTCATAGGGAAGCAGACTCTCTGTGGCTGGAACTATTCTGTTCTGGAAAAAAGTTTACAGAATAGCATTAAGGGCATTAAAAAAAATGTGATAAATTTGAGTTGAAAAATAGGAAAGCGAATCAGAGAAAAATATAAACTCTGAAGTATTGTCTTTTGCTCCATGTATTACATGACTCAGCCAAGTTCCTTCATGGTTTCTCAAAGCTTGGACTATAACACTGTAACAGTCCTGAACCTTGGTGCAGACACCCTGAATACTCTGAAGTTGTTGGGAGGATGAGAAACTGGTTCATCTCCTCTGCCTACTGGCACCCTTTGGCCATCTCATCCAAAGTCTGCAGCACACATAGAGAAAATGGATGAGCCACTCCTGGAGGTGAAGATGTCCCTGTCAATGGCAGAAATTATAACTAACCGCTTTGGAATATGCATGCTGTTCTATTGCTTGATTCTTCTCAACAACCTAAAGACAGACTGTTATTACTTTCCCATGTGAAAGATGAAGAAACAGAGCCTCTAAGAAGTTAGGTCATGAAGATAGGAATGAAATCAGGACCTGAAATCAAACTTCTCTAATACCATGTAAAACCTTTCTCCCATGAGCGCAGGTACCTGAGAAAATTGTTTTTCATCATATTTATAAAGCTATAGAAATGCAGAAAAGACCCTCACAAAGATCGTTCTCTCTTCACCAAGCAGAGAGAAGGCCTCGGAGTCACAAAATGAAGAGTAGCATCTCATGTTTTCCTAGAAGAGGTTCAAGAGCCTGGTAGACAGGACCTGGCTGTCTCCGAAGGTTGATACTTTGACAACGAGCACCATTATAGCTTCCTTCATTGCCCAACTCTCGAGTCCAAACACTGAGAGCGAAAACACTTCTACCAGAGATGTGAATGACAGAACAGGAAAGACCCCCACACTCCAGTCCAGCAGTCAGTAACCATCTTCTGTAAAGTGCCAGATAATAAATAAACATGTTAGGCTTTGTGAGCCATACAGTCTCTTACAAATCTACTGTTATGATAAGGAAAGAGGCACAGATAACACACTTAAAAAATGGGCATAGCTGGGTGCCAATAAAACTTTATTTACAACAACAGGCAACACCGAGATAATTTGTCAAGCCTTGCTCTAGTCAATACTGAACCATATTGTTAAGCACAGTTCTGACTCCATAATCCAATCACTCTACAGTCACATCTCATATACGTGCTATTAGTCACACCTATTTTGTCATAAAATGATATGTGAATATATTAAAGGACACAGCCATATAACCTCAGTTAAGTTACTCACCCTCTCTATACCTTGGTTTCTTCATTCATTAAAAAGGAATTATATCCTTCTGAGGATTAAGTTAATAAAAATAAAAGTGCCTGGTACACATTAAGTATTGAAAAATGTTAACTGTCACAGCTGTCATCAATTCTTAATGGAGAAGATGACAAGAATGAATGGCAAGTCTTCTACTGCTGGAAAGGCTGGGTGCTCTTTCCAATCAGCCACCTCGAATACAGAGCTATACCTATTAATAGATGTTTAAAATATCACAGGCGACACACACACACAGACAAACATCTTTACAAAACTCAGTAATACTTACCTTTTCTTTCCTCCACAATCTTTACGGAGATGACATTTTTATCCATAGGGTTTGGATACTAAATAAAAACACACAAAGAAAAATTACCATTCATTTTTTTGGCAAAATGAATTGCTTTATAGCAACCACTTATTTGCAAGAACTGTAAATCTTTTCCAAGCAATCTCTAGGAGCTTCCCAGGTAGCGCTAGTGATAAAGAACCTGCATGCCAATGCAGGAGACCCAGGAGACGCAGGTTCGATCCCTGGGTTGGGAAGATCACCTGGAGAAGTGAATGGATACCCATTCCAGTATTCTTGTCTGGAGAATCCCATGGACAGAAGAGCCTGGTAGGCTACAGTCCATGAGGCCGCAGAGTCTGATGCAACTGAAGTGACTTCACATACATGCACAAGTAATCTCTAAGGCCAGTTTGCAAGCAAATTTCTTAATTTTACTAATTCAGAATAGATAAGTGAGATGCTGTTATCAATTGTACCTGTATGAAATCTAGAGGAACCGTCTTTGGAGTCAACCTAGCTCTGGGTGGAGAAGGGAAGGTTAGGTTAAGCTTAATAATAATACTGGGCTTTCCTAGTAGCGCAAATGGTAAAGTCTGGCCTGCAATGCGGGAGACCAGGGTTCTATCCCTGGGTCAGGAAGATCCCCTGGAGAAGGGAATGGCAACCCACTCCAGTACTCTTGCCTAGAGAATTCCGTGGACAGACCATGGGGTCGCAAAGGGTAGGACATGACTGAGCACTACACAGCAACAATAATAATACTATAATCTTGAACCAGCCTTACATAACTCAGGAGTGTTCTTTGCACGAGGCACTGTGCTAAACGCTTTACTTGCATGATCTTTTTTAAAACCAGCCTCTCTGTTGTGACTGGGTCACAGAATATCATTGTCTTTTGGAAACTAAATGGAAACTAAAGAAAATCAGAAAAGTTAAGGTCCCCCAGCTAGTTAATAGAAGAGCCACAGAATTAAACCCGGCCTAAAACACAGTGCGTTCCTTCACTACTGTCCTTTACTATCGCCTGGTGGGCTGGGTCAGCATCACAGGAGTGTAATCACAGAAGTCTATGCCGGGTCCTCAATAAACGTGTATATAAGTGCATGGCTGAATCACCGTGCTGCACGGCAGAAACCAGCACAGCACTGTAAATCAACTCTATTTCAATAAAGAAAAAAATGCAAAACGGATACCTTATTTATGGATTAAATTCCCCTGAAACACAATTTGGATGTTAAAAGAGCTGATAGATAATAGCTACCATTTTTGTCCTAGGCAGCTTAATACATTATTTCAGTTTAATTTTCAAAACTATTTCTTGAGTTACATGCTGGGTTGTTGTTTTTTTTTTCTCCCTTCCACCTATGAGAAATAAGACTTGGATAAACTAGGTAATTTGCTTAAAATCAGTTAATGAGCGTCAAGACTCTAATTTAGCCACAGATACCTTCCTTTGCCTTCAAGGTCTGCCCACCTAACCTATTTTCAAATATCTCAGTCACTCAAATCCCACCCTTTCCATGTCTTGGATGCAGAAAAAGAGACTCGGACTGTAGAAGTCCTCAAAGCTGTAGGACAAGCAGGCTGCTCACCAGGCCTGCTGAGCGCCCCTCAGGTTCTGTTCCCAGAGGCATATTGCTTCATCATGAGATCTAATCCGAAAGGAAAATCACAGACAAGTCTCATCCAAAGCAGCATAAGGTGCTGAGGGGGGAGACCAGAGCAGCAGACAGGTGGGGGCGTGGGTAGGAGACAGGGCCCTCCACTTGGTAAGCTTGAGCTGTAAGCCTTCTGAACCCAGGAAATGGTAAAGGAAATTCAGCGAGCAGGGTTCTCCCCAACCCTGCAGCAGCTGTGTGCCTGTGGGCATCCACGTGTGTATGTATGTGTATATAAGAGGCTGACTGATTTTCAGGGAAAAGGGTCCATCACTTTCACACATTCTTAAAGATATCTGTGGCCCCCAAAGACGAGNAGCTGTAAGCCTTCTGAACCCAGGAAATGGTAAAGGAAATTCAGCGAGCAGGGTTCTCCCCAACCCTGCAGCAGCTGTGTGCCTGTGGGCATCCACGTGTGTATGTATGTGTATATAAGAGGCTGACTGATTTTCAGGGAAAAGGGTCCATCACTTTCACACATTCTTAAAGATATCTGTGGCCCCCAAAGACGAGGGGTTAAAATACAGACTCTGAAAAAGCAGAGCTTCTCTATCTCCACCACCTAGCAGTGCCTGGCATGTAGTAGGCACCCAATGAATATCTGCTGAATGAATGAACCATCTAGAAGAGTAACCTCACTGACCCCCAGTATCGATGTGGAAACTAAACCTTATCCCTTCAGGGACCAAGGGCACCAATTTATGAAGAGGGCAGTGGGCTCCNAAAAAAAAAAGAAAGAAAGAAAAGAAAAGAATCTTTAAAATAAAACAGAAACAAACAAACAAAAAACCATAATGGCATAAAGCCTGAACATCTGCAGGGCAACCCTGGGATCTTCCAGTTTCTACTTCACACTAATGACTCTCATGGAAGCAAAGTGGTCTGATGACCCAGATATCAGCCAAGAACCCTTACCGTCCTTGGGCCTGGTACATCCAGTGGACCACAGACTGCAGTGGCTAAGAACTACCACACAGAGATTTGCACATCTGCCAAACTTTCTGGGTGACACGAGGGATTTTTCAAGGTATATTTGAGATCATTTTGAATTTACTTACAATTTTTACTTTCTTCACAGAATATATAAATTAGTCCTTTACCTTTTCTTAAGATATAAATGTATTGCAAATATCATTGCTTATATTATATGTTTGTAAGTCAAGACTCTGATGCTGGGACGGATTGGGGAGAGGAGGAAAAGGGGATGACAGAGGATGAGATGGCTGGATTGCATCACCGACTGGATGGACGTGAGTCTGAGCGAACTCCGGGAGTTGGTGATGGACAGGGAGGCCTGGCGCACTGTGACTCATGGGGTCGAAAAGAGTCGGATACGACTGAACAACTGAACTGAAGTCTAACAAGGGTAAAATGTAGACTTCTCCTAAACTGTCATATACTTTGCTTTCATTTGTTTTTACATTTTAAAAGGCAAGAGGCCAGAAACTGCAAAATAAGAGGTAAAAACCACAACATTAAAACAAACACTTAGCTATGAAGACTGAGAGGCCAAGAAAGAATATCTAACTACAGGAACAGTCAATATACTTCTGGGAGTAGATTCATGAAGATAGGGCATATTTACCTTTCTTATTTACATGAGGGGAAAATATATAAGCTTTCACAAAGCTCACTCTGGGAGAAGGCAATGGCACCCCACTCAGTACTCTTGCCTGGAAAATCCCACGGACGGAGGAGCCTGGTAGGCTGCAGTCCATGGGGTCGCTAAGAGTCAGACACAGCTGAGCGACTTCACTTTCCCTTTTCACTTTCATGCATTGGAGAAGGCAATGGCAACCCACTCCAGTGTTCTTGCCTGGAGAATCCCAGGGATGGCAGAGCCTCGTGGGCTGCCATCTATGAGGTCACACAGAGTCGGACACTACTGAAGCGACTTAGCAGCAGCAGCAGCCGCAGCAGCAAAGCTCACTCTTAAGAGAGTGGAGCTATTACAATATCAACTTTCAGGACTTCCCTAATGGTCCAAATTAAGAATCCGCCTTCCAATGCAAGGAACATGAGTTCGGTCCCTCGCCAGGGGACTAAGATCCCACGTGGCACCAGGCAAGTAAGCCGGCAGGCCATAGCTAGAGGAAGCTTACATGTTGCAACAAAGACTCCATGCAGCCAAAACAATTTTCTTAATAAATATCTAAATAAAATGCCAACTTCCCCAAAAAGTCAGAAGTCAGTGCCTGCCTTTTATAAAACTCACACCAAAAAAAGTCAATGACCTCCAAAGGAGCCATTGTTTACCAACTTGCAAACAGCATTATCCAAGACAGCACAAGCACAAGGAAGCAGTTAGCTGATATATCTGTATTAGTCCTGCAAAGAAGGCCATCGGGACCTAAAATCAGTCTGGGATGTTAACATATTACATTTATAAGCATTAAGGGAATCTTTGCTACCCAGGCTGCTGCCAAATGCATGCATGCAGAGGGACAGAGCTGCTGAAACAGATTTGGCGTTTACTTACACAAAGAAATCACCGTGGGCTGTGCCAAACTCCCTTTACGAGCTACATGCAACAGTCTTTCTTAGAAGAAAAGCACAGTTGATTGTAAAATAAAATATCATAAAATACCAAGATCAAGTGATTAATCAAAATGTCAATACCAAAGACTAAACATAGTGAAGTCAACAGACATTTCAAATGGTTGTTCACTGGCCTTTTCAGTAGGAGGATGAAGTAGAAAGAACAAAGGACAAGAAGACAGGACCTGCAGACAGTGATGCTGTCACCTGTGAACGGCGGCCAATGTACCACCAGAGGATCCTCAAAGGCCCTCCTGGTAGGACAAGCTCTGATTCTAAACAATGGCCAGCCACCCTCATTCATGCCAAAATGTCCCAATGATGGGCAACGACATAATGAAATTCTTTAGAAAGAATCACTTATACAATTGTACAAAGGAAAATCCTCTTTCCTAAACATTAAAGGCATACACAAACCCAGCCCATTTAGATACAATGTCTACAGAATAACTGATAGGTACCCTTCGAAAGCAACCATGATTCAGGAAAGCACTCAGGAACTGAGGAAGAGACAAAGACACAACTAAATGCAACGTGGGATCCTAGATCCCACAGCATAAGATTGAATCCTATACTGAAAAAAAAAATTAGTAAACAAGTGCCAATATTTGAATAATGTCTAAGAGTTAACATGGTATCAGTGATAATTCTCTCATTTTATAAACTATACAGTAGTTTGGGGAAGTTAAGGATACTGGAATTTTCTGGTTCTGCAACATTTTGTAAGTTGATGAAAGTTTAAGAAATAAACAAAATTAAAATAAAGACAGTCTGGAAAACGGAAAGGATTTTAGAATCCAAGAGACCTGAGTTGAAGCCCACCTACAGGAATCTCAGAAAAATTATTTTATCTCAGTCTGCCTCCGTTTCTTCATCTGTGAAATTAGAAAATGAAACAAAACAAAAACAAAAAGTCCATACCTCAAAGAGCTGTTATAGGAACTCAAGGAAATAATTTTATGTAAAGTGTCACACTGGGCACCTTACTGGTTTGCTACTAAATAAAGAATCAATATTTTTGAAAATTTCATTTCAAGACTTCAGTCTTTATCTTGTAATTTACTGTGGTGTGATATTAAGTATACTATTAGTATCCATTTTCAATCCAGATATATTTAAAAGATTATTCAAAAATTAATAGACGATGTTTCTTATATTTCTAGATTAGTAAAACCTTACAAGCTCATGCTTTAACCAATTCATAATTTGTATGAGTACTCCCAGATACTTTCCTGCCCACAAGCATGAAGCAAAGCACTGCAGTGGAGCAGAGAGTACTCTGTACTCTAAATGCTCTTGTAGATTTGTAATTTGGAGAAGGAAATGGCAGCCCACTCCAGTATTCTTGCCTGGAGAATCCCAGGGACGGCGGAGCCTGGTGGGCTGCCGTCTATGGGGTCGCACAGAGTCAGACACGACTGAAGCGACTTAGCAGCAGCAGATTTGTAATTAAAACATCAATCTTGCCCTACAGGGTATGTCTGTGATATGTCCTTAAGGAAGCACTTATCACAAAAAATAAAAAATAACTTATCTCCCTTTATCCCCCATAACAGTAAGCTCCTTGAGGCCAGGGCTATGTTTTACTTAGCTTTTCATCTCCCAGAGGCCAAATGATACACAGATCCATTGTGAATTTCTATTAGAAAACATATAAAGAATGTTTAAATATTGACAGTTAAAAATCTCCTATCTTTCAGGCACTGATTAAGCCATAATCTCTACTAGGTGACTTACTAAGTATGGTTTGATACTATTTAAATGCCAATTAAAAATTAATCATAATTCAAGTGCACACCTTTATTCACACTCACTACTGACTTCCCTGGTGGCTCACTCGGTAAAGAGTCTGCCTGCAATGTGGGAGACCTAGGCTCAGTCTTTGGGTTGGAACGATCTCCTGGAGAAGGAAATGGCAACCCACTCCAGTATTCTTGCCTAGAGAATTTCATGGATAAAGGAACCTGGTGGGCTCCTGTCCACGGCATCACAAAAAGTTGGACACGACTGAATGACTGAACACTTCCACTGTCTCCCCTTTATTACTCCAAGTTAGTAAATATCTCTGCAGAGATACTGTGTGGCACCTACCATGTGGCTACATTAAACTATGAATATTGTATGCACTGTGTTCATTATCTAACTTACTTCCTCCCAATGACTTCAGAAGATATTATTATTATTATTATTTTGCAGATGAGGAAACCAAGGCACAGAAAAGTGAACTGACTTGCCCAAACTCACAGCCCCACGAGCTCCCGGACCCCTGCTGATGTCAGAGCCCATGCTCTTCCTTTCTGTAACTTCTCCTTCCTGTTGTGCTTAATTTTCTAATAGAAGTGAGGAGAGGAAGTTAAAAGCGAAGAAGGACTATCACAGTGTAAACCAAAAGATAAATAACCACATGTTAACCCAGACCTATCATTTGTCAGATCACTTATTTTGGAAATACAGGTCCACCTCAAATATTTCAGGAATTCTCCACAGAGAGACGTTCCACACATTTAAGTGCCAGATTTGCAAGGGAGAAAAGACAGGATCAGAAATGGAAACATTATTAATTACCCAATCAACTTTCTACTCTAAATGGAAATAGCCATTCATAAATCTCCTTTATGAGTTTAAGGGTAAACAGTCAAACCATTTTGTTCAGAACATCAGGATCCTGGCTAGAATAAATAAAACCTGAAGTCACTGTGTTGAAGCAAAGAAATTATTTTACTCTGTCCATTTTGTTACAGTTCCCAAAGTAAGGACATGCTACTGAATCGCACACCAACTTCAGCCTGAAATTGCATAAGGCTAAATCCCAGAAGAGAATATTTCACTCATTCATTCAATAAGGATTTGCTGACTATCTACTACATTGCAGGATCTCTTTGGATATTTGAGATACATCAAGAACAGATGATAAAACCTCCACCCATGAAGCTTACACTCTATTCACAATGGATCTTTTTTGCCTATAGCATAACAAGAAAATCAACCTGAAGGGCTTCCTTGCCAGTTCAGTGGTTAAGACTCCACACTTCTGATTCAGGGGGGTGAAGTTTCCACCACCGGTCCAGGAACTATTAAGATCCCATATGCCACATGGCATGGCCAAACAATTAAACAACAAAGAAACACAGACAGTGAACCTGAACAACTTGATGGCGAGAAAAACCGTAACTTCTCTGCTTTCATTTGAGAATAAACAAGAAAAATCCAGGCACAATCAATGCTCTCTGAATCCTTCTTTATGACTTTCAATTCCAAGTAGACAAAATTTAGGACATCTTTTGGAAAGAAACTTTTAAAAAATATAGGAATCGAGTTCACCATGCAAGGCAAGCCCATGAAAGAGCCCACATGGGCTTTCACAGCTGGGGCAGCCTAGCAGCTGCCATACCCACCTATGCAGTAGTGTGCTCTGTTTCTGGGTGTTTTAAGTAAAAGAAAGGAAGCAGCTGTAAATGATGAGAAGTACAAAGCTGAGAGTCATATAAAGAAACAAACCAAAACACTGTCAAGAGCACTGACACTGTGGTTCACAGAAAGTACAGTTTAGCATCTGATGAATAAACCATTTTGGATTTCACAGCATTCCTCCATGAAGAGTTCATTGAGACACATTACACTCCACAAACAAAGAGTATTGAGGTGTTTGTTTTCAAGGTGCCACTTAACTTTGAAAGCATGTAGCTAATATATTGCCTGTGGTATCCAACAGGCAGGTGTAAGAAGAGCAAACATTCCTAAGGTTTTAAAAATAGTAGGATATTATAACTTGGAAGGCAAGCCCTAACATACCAAAAGCCAGAGATCAGTCAACTCCGTTTAAAATAGAATTTCCTCACTGCTGTAGCGCCTTCAAACATACCATTGTGCAAAATCAGATTAAATGCTTCCCAGAGATCCTCAGATGATTGTCCCTTCTGCAAAGCACTTTCCTTTGAATCAAAAAATACATAAAGACTAAAAGAAACAGAAAAATGTATTACGCCAAAAGGATCATTCTTACTATCTTATGCTTAAAAAAAATTCTTGTCAACCGTTAGACATTTGATTCTCACAAAAATACTGGGAGATTGGTGGGGTACATAGCATAACATTTCACATATAAGAAATTAAGACAGTAGGGTTGACTCACATAGTTGTGCATGTTGCTCACTGCACAAGGTTTTCCAGCCAAGCAGGCCAGTGAGCACAGGGCTACAACCACATAGAAGAAGGAGCACTTTTTTCTAAGTTGCATTAACAGCCCCATATACTTCCCACTAGTCCCATTTACTGCGAGCTTATGGGGTAAAACACCTCAATGATGCCTCTTTCTAATTTGCACAAGGGCACAGTATAGAATGGTGGAAACTCTTTCCCAAGGCCACCCCAAAACTGCTTGTATTGAAGGAAGCACAATGACTGGAATCCAGGTCTACTGACTTCCAGCTCATGACTTTAAATGAAGGTGAAAATTCTCACAGCAAACGAATTTACTGACTTCCTAGAGAGAGTCACTTAGCCCCATCCAGGGATCTCTGAAAGGACTGCCTTGTGACTAGAAGAATGTAGTATCCACTGCGCTAGAAGTGCACTGACCCATCTCTAGATGGGCGTTCTTTTCTACAGGTGTCCTCCTCCTCTTCCCCTGGCCTTACCTTTCAAATATCCTCCTTAGTCTTTATTCACTATGTGCCAGGCACTTTGCTAAGTATTTTATAAGAATTCTTTCCAAGACTTGCCTGGGGGTCCAGTGGTTAAGACAATGAGTTGTCATCCGAAACAAGAGAAGCCACCAAAATGAGAAGCCCATCAATGCAACTAGAGAAAGTCTGGGCACAGCAATGAAAATCCAGTACAGTCAAAAATAAACAAATTAATTAATTAATTTTTAAAAAGAATCCTTCCAGATCTTAACTGAACCCAGCTGATTAAGTGACCACAGCTATATAACACAAGGCACCTAGAAACCACCCACCTGAGCCCAGTCAATCCACAGAAACACAGAGTTAAAAGCTTACCATTGGTTTAGGCCACTAAAACATTTTAGGGTGATTGGTTACACAGCAAGAGATAATCGCAAGAAGCAACAGTTAAAACCAGACATGGAACAACTGACTGGTTCAAAATTGGGAAAGAAGTACAAGGCTGTATATTGTCACCCTGTTTGTTTAACGTCTATGCAGAGTACATCATGCAAAATGCCAGGCTGGATGAAGCACAAGCTGAAATCAAGATTGCCAGGAGGAATATCAACAACCTCAGATATGCAGGTGATACCATAATGGCAGAAAGTAATGAGAAACCAAAGAGCCTCTTGAAAGTAAAAGAGGAGAGTAAAAAAGCCAGTTTAAAACTCAACATTCAAAAAACTAAGATCATGGCATCCAGCCCATCACTTCATGGCAAACAGATGGGGAAAAAAAGGCAAACAGTGACAGATTTTATTTTCGTGGGCTCCCAAATCACTGCGAACAATGACTGCAGCCATGAAATTAAAAGATGCTTGCTCCTTGGAAGAAAAGCTATGACAAACCTAGACAGCATATTAAAAAGTAGAGACATCACTTAGCCAATAAAAGTGCGTATGGTCAAAGCTATGTTTTTTCCAGTGTCATGTACGGATGTGAGAGTCAGATCATAAAGAAGGCAGATCACCAAAGAATTGATGCTTTCAACCTGTGGTGCTGGAGAACACTCTTGAGAGTCCCTTGGACAGCAAGGAGATCAAACCAGTCAATCTAAAGGAAATCAACCCTGAATATTCACTGATGCTGAAGCTGAAGCTCTAATACTTTGGCCACCTGATTAGAAGAGCTGACTCACTGGAAGAGGCTCTGATGCTGGGAAAGATTGAGGGCAGCAGGAGAAGGGGATGACAGAGGATAAGATGGTTGGATGACATCACTGACTCGATGGACATGAGTTTGAGCAAACTCTGGGAGATGGTGAGGGACATGGAAGCCTGGCGAGCTGCAGTCCATGGGGTCACAAAGAGTAGGACTAGGACATATTTGACCAAACAACAACAAAGAGATAACTGAAACAAGGTATTTTCTCCCCCTCTTATCGAAAGCTATACCCTTAAACCAGGCATAAGGGGTCCACAGAGATGAATAAACCCTGAGTGAAGATTGCAGGCAAAAAGAAACTGAGGCTGGATACAGAGCACAGCAAAGCTGAGTCTGCAACACTGTATTCCCTCAGTGATTATCTGAGTGTCTACTATGTGCAAGGTAGCTCAGCCTAATGATTAGGGCTATGGGCTTGGATTCAGATGTGTTGAAATCCTGGTTCTCCCACTTGCTAGCTATAAGAACTTGGAAAAGTTACTTAAACTTCTCTGAACCTCAGCTTCTCCAGACAACAGAATGGAAGTCAACCATAACTACTTCCAGAAGCTGCTGGAATAAACAGGGTAATGTAGGGAAGCACTTTCTCCCCCAACCCCTAGGAAACTAGGAAACTCCTCTCATGCCTTGGCCACAACTTCACAAATGCCACTTTCTCGAGGAAGCCTTCCCTAATGGCACTCTCCAAACTTCACAACACCTGTGTGCTTTCCCTGTGTAAACACACATTATCAGCTGGAGCTATCTGTTTGCTTGTTAATCATTTATTCGTGTTAGTCACACCCACTAGAGACCATCAGCTCCCTGAGAAGAGAGTCTGTCTATGGTGCCCCGTACTCAGAACAGAGCCTGCCACCCAGAAGAAAAGTGTCTTTAAACACCTGCTGAATGCAAGAGAAGCATTTAGCCCAGAAGCCTGACTCATGCCAAGTATTCTCTAAATGAGTCTGGCCCTGTGCTATGTGCTTCTGCAGTAAGCTGCCTTCCACTAATAAGCTTCCTACTCCGAGGAAACTTATTAGAGTCTAATGAGGAAAAAGACACATGCAGAACTCTCCAATACTGTCAAAGATGGTCACCGAGGCCCAACGTGTCCCTCCAGCTCTGACAAGGCAGAGATTACCTTGTGATGGGGACAACCCAGAAAGGCTTTCCAAAGGAGCAGTGGCATTGGAGAACTCACATTTCAAAGGGCCAGTCCTAACAAAAAATGGGGCAGTGGCCTTTTCTCTTTAGGGCCCAGAAGCCAAGTCTAAGGCAAAGTCTACACCAGATCAATAAATATTTATTTATTCATTCACCACTCATCAGATGTATACTGAATACCTAGGAAGTGCCAGGTACTATTTTAGATATGAGATCAACTAACAATGTCAACAAGCTGGCATTCCACAGAGCAATCCCATGGTAACCAGGGTCCCACTCACTCCTCTGTGACCTGGGCCCCCAACAATATCACCTCCTCCTCAACGCAGGGGCCCTGGGTTCCATCCCTGGTCAGAGAACCAGACCTCACATGCCGCAACTAAAAAGAAAAGGATCCCACAGGTCACAGCTATGACTGGATACAGTCAAATTTTTTTCTTTTAATATTTAAAAACCCATCTCTAGGCTTCCAGAGAGTATTGCCAGTGGCGGCTGCCCAAGATAAAATACAATTCTTGCAAATCTTCCTTAAGATGTGTAAGTTGAAAGGTCTTCTGATACAACACTCTCATCTGTGGACAAAGAATGTCACCTGCCATTTCAGTAAACACACAATGTTGTGGCGTAAAAATCCTTCAGCCTCTGAGGCCATCCCTGAGGGTGCTCCCTGAGGGGATTCAGGACAGAGAAAAAATAGGATAAAGGCCCTAGACAGTTAAGGAGCCTATCAATTGAGTCTAGATTCTTGAATTATTCCATACACAGAAAGGCATAGATTCCATTAACTTGAGATGTCTGGTTTTCTTTCAATAGCAGTAATCTTTGGACAGTCAACTATCTTTTTCTTTTTTTGAACTTACATATTCTGGCTCCTCCCTAACCTCTTCTGGCCAATCCCTCAGAGCTATCTGAGAGACTATATCCAGGCTTAAGTCCTCAGCAAGTCTGCCCAATAAAAATCTAATTCTCAACTCTTAGACTGTGCTTTTTTCTTTTAATAGAACACATCTTTTGATGAAGAAACTGAAGCCTCAANTAACTTTGTCCGTTGTGATGCTTTCTAAGGCCCACTTGAGTGCACATTCCAGGATGTCTGGCTCTAGGTGAGTGATCACACCATCATGATTATCTTGGTCGTGAAGATCTTTATTGTACAGTTCTTCTGTGTATTCTTGCC
Source organism: Neotragus moschatus (assembly GCA_006410615.1). Classification (NCBI taxonomy): domain Eukaryota; kingdom Metazoa; phylum Chordata; class Mammalia; order Artiodactyla; family Bovidae; genus Neotragus; species Neotragus moschatus. The sequence goes on along the minus strand of SJYA01001158.1, from coordinate 1,286,960 downwards.
ACCTCTTCTTAATATCTTCTGCTTCTGATCTGGCAAAACCTTGAATAAATCCATCTCTCCACTTACTCACTGAGAGAGCCTGGAGGAAAAGTGTACACCGAGACTTCTATTTAGATTTGTAACCAACCTAAAGGAGCCTTTTCAGTGGCGCTTAGACCACAAACAAAAGCCCTGAAATTTTCTAATCCACTTCATGTCCCAGGCTCCTCTCTCTTCAAGCCTCCAATACCTCCCTCCCCAGCTTCATTCTCAAGTGATTATGTAGCTTCCTTTTTCACTTAGTAATAGGAAACATCTCTCTATCATATCTACCCACCTGTCCACTTGCCCTGCCTTCTCTCCTGTTCTTGTGGACGAACTGCTAGCACTTAGTTTGGGGCCAATCTCTGCACTTGTCCACCACATCCAGTCATGGGCTGCAGATGGTTAACCAACAGCTCTACTTTAAAAATCAAACCAAAACAAGGCCTGATGTCTAATGGCTGCAATTTCTGTAGTGTAAACACTCTCCCCACAGTCAATTTCAAACTACCAGGGTGGTGTCATTTCCATCACCCACACACTACAGACATAACTGCAAGAGTATAGACCATGGTAAAGGTAGTAATGGAATTAGGAAGGGAAGCTTTTTGAATATCTATTACCTTTCAAAATATAGTTTAGTAGTAATTTCATATAATTTAATAACAGCTGTGTTTAACAACCAACTGATGAGGTTCAGAACACAGTAGCCCAAAATATGGCACCTCAGCATATAGAATATTTTAAACTGAAGGAGTCTGCCCAAACTGCAGAAGCAGGAAGGTCTCTTTGGCCTTCCCCCACCCTTCTCCCGTGAAGCAGATCTTTCCTCTATATCCAGAGGGAAGAAGCATTATTATCTCCAGAATGAAGGATCGCCAAGAAGAATCTGAACAAACACAGCTTTCCAAGTTTCCCCCAGTTTACTACACTTGCCTCATCATACCCTTTGTCTTATACTTCTCCACAACTGCCCACTCTTTATCAAAGCTAGAATAAAAACACTTATGTTTAACCATTTCTTCAGGTCTTCATTTCATTATGAAGGCTCCTATGTCACTTATAAAACTTATAGTTAATAAATCTGTATCCTTTTCTCTAGACCTTCTCTGGTGGCTCAGCAGTAAAGAATCTGCCTGCAATGCAAAAGACATGGGTTCAATCCCAGGGTTGGGAAGATCCCCTGAAGAAGGAATGGCAACCCACTCCAGTATTCTTGTCCAGGAAATCCCACAGACAGAGGAGCCTGGAGGGCTGCAGTCCATGAGGTTGCAAAGTCAGACATGATTTAGCGACTAAACAACAATGCTTTTCTCCTAATAATCATTGTTAGTTTAATTTTCACATCCAGCCAGGGGCCCTAAAAGGGTAAAGGAAAACTTTTTCTCCCTTACACAGCTCTACTTCATCCCTAAAAGTTCCTTGTCCTCTTTCTGGTTCAAGGACATGTCTCAAGCCTTATCCACTCCTTCTTTTTTGCATCGTCAGTTTTTTCTCTACTGGTCATTCCAGCCACCATACAAGTACATTGTGCTTTCTTCCATCTTTAAAAAAAAAAAAAAATTCCACCCACCCTTAACCCCATATCTTCGGCCAGCTCTATTTCAATTCTCTGGTCCATTTTTGTTCCTATAATGTCTTGAACCCACTCCAACCTTTTTGAGCCCCTGGCACTCCACTGAACCTACTGCTGTCAAGGTCACCAAGAACAAAATTGTGAAGCCCGCTAGTTAATTCTTAACTCCCACTTTACTAAACCCATGGGTCATGTTTCCTTGAAATATTGAATGAGAAGTGGGGTGGAGGGTTAGGTGCCAAAGCCATTACACATTGAATATACGTATAAAGCAACTCTACTATATCACCAACCCATCCTTACAGGAAAAAAAAACACCAGTGTCCCTGGGGGATTACACACAGCCCCACAAAGGGTAGATGATTTGCTTGTGAAGTTCACGGTATCTCTAATCTGCATCTGCAACCAGACAGCAGCTGGAAACTGAGTGGGACAGAGAAGCCCCTGTAAGGCTAGACCCTAGGCTCCACTCCATCCTGACCGTTGCCTTCTTCCAGAACACATCCGTGGAAAGCTGCTCACCCACTTCTGGTGAACGGGCCACAAAAGGCCAAGACTGTGTACTGAAAGATTAAAGGACCCAGCACCTGTTGGCTCTACTCGGACTGATTGGCTAACTGCCTTGTGTAAGAACAAATGCCACCTGCCCGTTCCAAGGACATCAGAGCACTCTGAAGGTGAAAAGGGGCCCAGCTGGACAAGGGAGGCCACTGACAAGCCATCTTATGGCTCAGAATCACAGCCAGTTTGCACAGCTTGCTCGCTATGTCCCCAGGGGAGAGAAGAGGGCTGCAAAACAACTTTCCTTTGCTTTGAAATCAGGTGGCTTCACCAGTCAGGGACTTGAGTCTGGAAATTTACTAGCCAGCCTCACAAATTCAGACCTTATCTGGTCTTTAAGATACCAAAATCTTCTTTGCATCTTCAAGGGAAGGCCCAGCAGACCACCCCATACATTTGGATGGAATGAATGGATGATCGGCCCTTTGCAGATATTGTGAGATGTAAGTGGATGGAGAGATTCTTCCTTGCACCTCTATCCTTTTTCATTTACTCACCCTTTTTATGCTCAGTTTCCTCTTCTGACTCTCTTTTTCATGCTGATCTTTTTTTATCAAGTCTTATAACTGTCTGTTCATGTGAATTCTCCACTGAAGTATGAGGTTGTCCAGACTGGCAAGAACTGTATGTTATTCACTCTTCCCTATCCGGTGTTGAGTAGGAAAAATCTCAGTCCATCTGTTGTGTTTCTCTTTTATTCTCACATCACTACTACACTCAAAACACTTCTGACACCAGGTATGTGGGGGTTTCCCTCACATTGAGAAATTCTGTGACACCAGCTAGGTGTCCTCCAATATAACTCAATTCTGACACCATCTACCTGGAAAGAGCAACAGACCACACAGGTTAAAGGGTCAGTCCCACAAGACTGCCCCTCCCTTCAGATGCCAATGCCAAGTCCAGGTGGTTCCTCATGCTTCCGACTGATGGGCTATAAATCAGAGTTTCCCATGGTTCAGTTAATTTGCTAGAGTAGCTCTTAGGACTCAAGGAAACAATTTACTTACTGTTTACCAGTTTATTATAAAAGGACATGACAAGTCCATTCTCTGCATCTGTGTCTCTATACGTGCCTTGCAAATAGGTTCATCAGTACCATTTTTCTAGATTCCAGGGAGGGAAGGAGAAGGTGGGATGAACTGAGAGAGTAGCACTGACATATATATGCTACCATGTGTAAAATAGTTAGTGGGAACCTGCTCTATAGCAGAGGGAGCTCAGTTTGGTGTTCTGTGATGACCTAGATAGGTGGAATGTGGGAAGGGGAGGGAGGTTCAAGAGGGCAAGGATATATATATATACTTATAGCGGATTCACATAAATCTACAGTAGAAACCAACACAACATTGTAAAACCACTATACTCCAATTAAAAATAAAATTTTTAAGGGAGAAATCTAGTATCTATACCTTTACCTAATAAAATAGTCATTTTTAAATTAAAAAAAAAAAAAAAAACATGATAGAGAATAGACAGGAACATCCAGGTGGAAGAGATGCATGTAACTCGGTGGGAAGGGGCACCTGGCTTCCACCCTCTCTGGCCAGGACCTCCACCCTTCACCACCCTGGAAGATCACCAAGTCCCGTACTCTGGGGATTTTTATGGAGGCTACATCACACGGAGGCAAGAACAATCATTAACTCCACTTTCAGCCCATCTCCCACCTCTTGGAGCATAGCGGGTGGGGCTGAAAATTTCAAGCTTCTGATCCTGGACTGGTCTTTCTGGTGACCAGCTTCCATCCAGGAGCCCACCCAGAGTTGCCTCACTAGAACAAAAGTCACTCCTATGACCCAGAAGTTTCCAGGGGTTTTAGGAGCTTGGTGTCAAAAACAAGGAACAAATATGAGGTGGGAGAAACCATGCTCCTAACGCTTTTTATTACTTAGGATATGACAAAGGTTTTAGGAGCTCTGTGCAGGACAGAATTTAAGGTGTGAAGGAGGGGAGTACAGAGACCGATATATATATATTTCTATTATTTTACAAGTGCCTAGCGAAATATCTGGCATATTGAATAAATTCATAAATGTACTTAGAAATATGACCTTGAGTGAGTTTTTCCTGTCCCTGAACCTCAGTTTACTATCAACAAAATGACCAAGTGGGCCATGATTTCCTTCTAAATTTCTTTCTAACTCCCTGACATTTCAGATATGGATTTGGGACAAGCACCATGGGTACAAGGGCACAAAGTAGAAATTTGCAGGGAAAACAAAGCAAAACATCTCAGAACAAGTTCACAGTGTCAGGGTAAGTTAGACCCATGACATCACTGAACCGGACTTCTCTTTCCCCAATTGAGGAAGATATTGATCAGACAGTATAGGGTCAGGCTGCCCAAATGGCTGTTCTCTTGTTCTCTTTATATTCTTTGCAACCAGTCTCTGCTTCACCTACATCCTACTCACATGACTCACTTTCCCTCTAAATCATAGAGCCTAATCAGTAACTGTCTACGTGCTTGCCCCTAGCTCCAGCTAGTGATTGTTCTAATCTTTAAATCAGATCTATCTCCACTATGATAGTTTATCAAAGAAGCATGCCCCTCTGCTGTCCTCCTGGTAACCCAACATCAATTCCCTCTGCAACTGGTAACACACACCCACTCCTCAGCCAAAGATGGCTGCCATGCCCTGTCCTCCATCTGCGGACAGTGGGGCAATGGTAGGTTGTCACTCTAGGACCTTGCTTCACACGTGTTAAATTCCCCCGCCTCTATCTATTAAAGTAGTGATCTCTCTATCCCTGACTCCAGGCTCTTCGTTCAGTCTTAAGGCTGAGCAAATAAAGGATTTACAGGCTGAAGGGGTACAGCTCAGCACTAAGAAGTTTAAGAATTTTCATCAGGCAGAGGAGAAAAGTTTCAGGGCAAGGAGCCAGAAGGTCACCATACCATCCAGCGTACTACAAAGGACCTAGAAGTTGGTCAAATTCCAATGCTGAGCAAATGAAATATGTAAACCATTATTGCACAAGTATGTGTGCTAAAGGGGGAAGAGTAAGGTGGAAAAGAAGGATGACAGATGAATGGGGGCAGGGTAGAAACCCTGCCAGGTTTCTGGCAGAAAACCTCCCAGACAAAGTGACAGTTAAGTAGAAGACTTAAGGGAGCAAATCGTGCTCATATATGAGGGGTAATCATACCAGGGCTTCCCTGGTAGCTCAGTACGTAAAGAATCTACCTGCAGTGCAGGAGAGCCAGGTTTAATCCCTGTGTCAGGAAGATCGCCTGGAGAAGGAAATGGCTCAGTTCAGGCCAAAGTACTGGAGCTTCAGCTTTAGCATCATTCCTTCCAAAGAANGAAATGGCTACCCACTCCAGTATTCATGCCTGGAAAATCCTATGGACAGAGGAGCCTGGTGGGCTTCTGTCTATGAGCTCACAAGGGTCAGACATGGCGACTAAACCACCACCAGGCCGGGCAGAGGGAGTGGCAAATTCAAAGGCCCTGAGACAGCACTCTTCTGCCTGGCATATTTGAGAACAGAGGCCAGTGAGGCTGGCCCAGAGTCCTGGGAGATAAGATCAGAAAAGTAACAAGGATGAGGGTCACATAGAGTCTTTTATTGTTGAAACTTTTGGCCTTATCTCTGTGTGAAATGGGAAGTTACTGAGAACTTTGAGCTAGGGAAAGACATGATATGATCTATTGCTATTATGGAAATCCTGGTGGATAAATTTTTATCAGCATGTTTATTGATTTTTTTTAGACCAGAGTCCTTGAAGGGTAGTCACTGGTTAAAAAGACAGGGCCATTTTTAATCCTGCCAGCACCTTGATCTTAGACTTCTAGCCACCAGGACTGTAAGGAAACTGTAAGGAAATATTGATAAATTTCTTTCTTTCTTTCTTTCTTTCTTTTTTTTGGGGGGGGGCATACCACATGACTTGTGGGATCTTAGCTCCTCAACCAGGGATTGAACTCAGGTCCTTGGTAGTGAAAATGCAGAGTCCCAAGTACTGCATTGCCAGGGAATTCCCAGGAAAAAAAAATTCTATTGTTTAGCCACCCAGTCTGTGGTATTTTGTTATGGCAGTGCCACTAAACTAACACATCATCCTAACTTGCTCATCTGTTAAAATTCTCATTCCAAACAAGGTCACATTCACAGGTCCCAGGCTTTAGGAATTTAATGCCTTTTAGAGAACAGAGGTGTCAACCCACAACACCACACAACAAACAAACAGAGATCAAAGACAGAGAGCCTTGTGGAACCAGATTTCCAGGTCTAGTCCCTGAATCCCACGAGCTGCCCTGTTTCTTGCAGCTCCTTGAATTTTCTGAGTTTCCCCAGAACACTTCTAGTAAATATTTTGTGCTTAACTAGAGTTTTCNAACACCACACAACAAACAAACAGAGATCAAAGACAGAGAGCCTTGTGGAACCAGATTTCCAGGTCTAGTCCCTGAATCCCACGAGCTGCCCTGTTTCTTGCAGCTCCTTGAATTTTCTGAGTTTCCCCAGAACACTTCTAGTAAATATTTTGTGCTTAACTAGAGTTTTCTATGGAAAAGGCAATGGCACCCCACTCCAGTACTCTTGCCTGGAAAATCCCATGGACAGAGGAGCCTGGTAGGCTGCAGTCCATGGGGTCGTGAACAGTAGGACACGACTGAGCTACTTCACTTTCACTTTTCACTTTCATGCATTGGAGAAGGAAATGGCAACCCACTCCAGTGTTCTTGCCTGGAGAATCCTAGGGACGGGGGAGCCTGGTGGGCTGCCGTCTCTGGGGTCGCACAGAGTCAAACATGACTGAAGCGACTTAGCAGCAGCAGCAGAGTTTTCTGTTACTTTCAATTGAAACTCCTGCTTAACATAATGTGGAAGAAAATTTTAGCTCATATAAATTCATATGCCAGGGGGATAAAATGAAAAGACAAAAGAACCTTGCCAAGCATTATTCCATCTGCAAAGCAATCCAACTCCTGAGACCTATCAAAGTTGGGCTGCCTTTCACATTTATATTTTCAACTCTCTTTTAACGTTTTGCACTTTGATTGTTTAGAAAGCCAATGAGAATTTTATTCATCTTGTTTGGTAAAACTGCATCCTTTAAGGCCAGTTCACCTTTAAGCCATTCATCCTTTAAGGCCAATTTTAGGGGAAATTTTCTTCGTATAGCAATAGCAATTAGTGATATGCATTTTAAAAGAATCCATTTAAGATATCTCCTGTCTGGGAAGACCAGTTTTAAAAGGCTGAACTCACACCAGACTGAAGACCAAAAATTATGGAAGGGCATCTGTGTCATAATAAAGAGAACAAGAATAATAAAATGAAAGACATACAGAGAGAATTTCAAAAGAAGTGTAACTTAGAAAACTAAGGGGTAACATATTCAGCCTCACTGTGAATTACCAAGTCTTTTCTTCCCACCTATATTTCTAGGGGAAGGTGTGAGTAGTAGGGTGCTGGAGAATTGGAATGCTCGGAGGGGAAGGCGGTAACCATGACGAGCCCTATGGCAAAGGAAGAGTGAGTTTAGGGAGAAATCACAAACTTAACCAACTTAACTCCGCCTTGAGCGAATTATTACTTTTCTTAGAGGACTATCTGATTGATGAGATCAGGCAGAAGTGAGAATGTCATCAGCCACTGACATACAGGAGGACTGGGTGTGCTTCAGGGAGAAGTAGGAAGTTAAGAATGCAGGATTTGGGAAAAAGGTAATCTGCCCTCAGATATGGTTCCAACTGAGTCTCAGCCAGCCCTGTTAAAGGCTCTGGTGCTGGGTAAGCCCCACTGAGGCCAGGGGCTGGAAGGCAATTCCCTGGGAGTGGAGGACAACTACCATAAGGAGCAATGCTTGGGACGGGGGTTGGGGGAGCATAGAACCTGAAGAGGGGATCCGGATAGAGTGCTACTTCCATTATCAATATTATCCACATTTTACAGATGAGTAAGTGGAAGCCTGGAGAGTATAAAGGGAGTATAATCCTGTCTCCCCACATTTTTACCTGTAAAAGTGTAAACTAATAGATACAAACTCACTGGAAGAAAACTGGAATGATTTGAAGGCAGAATACACAAGAAGGCTTAGATTAAAGGCATTGATACTTCTGAAGAAAAAAAAAAAAAAACAGTCTAAAGAGGGACTGTGCTGGTGGTCCAGCAGTTAAGAATCCACCTTCCAATGCGGGGAACCTCGGTTCAATCCCTGGTTGGGGATCTGAGATCCCACATGTCTCAGGGCAACCACGCCTGTGCCCTGCAACTACTGAGCTTGCACACGGTAGAGCCCTTCCGCTGCAATGAGAGAATCACACGTGCTGCAGGTGGAGAAAGCCCACATGCACCACAATGAAGACCCAGGGCAGCTGAAGTAAAAAAAAATAATAATAATAATTAAATTTTTTCAAAAAGGGGTACTGGTGACTTATGAAAGCATAAGATAAAATAGATAAAATTCAAGAGGTAAACATAGATATTGGAGAAATTACCACTAGAACATGGCAATTCATGCAAGAACTTTGAACAGTTCTTTCATGGTAGGGGAAAAAATTGTATTATAATGGTCATATCAAGATTAAGCTAAGCCATTAAGCAACTGCCTTTGTTTGCTCACCAAGCAGGCTGAACTTGCCAGTAAGAGCATGTCTAATCACTACAGTAGTGAAATTTCAGAATAAAGTGGTTCCTGACTTTGCTTTTAGCTCCCCAGAAGCTTAAGTGACTCTTGAGGATATTATACAGTAGCCGTGTGTACTTCGTTACCCCAAGTCTATCCATAAGACATGGACCCTTTCTTAGAGATGAGATCAAAGAGATGTTGAGCATGCAAATCAAAGGGTTAATTCCAGGGAGGTAACACATTTACCAATGTCACCTGCACCTAACATTATTTTTACTTGTGACCAGGCATGAGATTTGTTTTGTTTTGTTTTGTTTTTTACTGTATTACCACTGTCGTCGTATATGATGCGTAGGAGGCTAGACTAACCTGTTGTTTCTGCATGAAATAACATTCCAGTGAGCCTCTCAGAGTCTGTCTGGCATAACCGATTAAACAACAGATAAAGGATGGACTTTCCAGGTGGCACTACTGGTGAAGAATCTGCCTATCAATGCAGGAGACCCAGGTTCAATCCTTGAGTTGGGAAGATCTGCTGGAGAAGGGAATAGCTAACCACTCCAGTATTCTTGCCTGGAGGAGGCTACAGTCTATGGGGCCACAAAAAATTGGGCACTATTGAGCGATTTAGCATACAAAAGATGGGGAGATAGTTCCTAGTCCTCCTAAAATCTAATTAATCCATCAACATCTGCTTCCCTAACTTTAGAGCCGGAATGAAGAGGAAACTCAAATGGCAGTTTCTCCTGGGCACAACTCTTAGAAGACTGACTCGTCCACTACCTATGATACACGTGATACCAACCAGTCAAAATATGTCCATGACCTGGGAATGAATGAGGAACATCACAAATTGTAATTAATCAGCGATGGGACTCCAGAAGAAAGGGCCAATCCAGACCTTCTCTTTAGTACTTCTGGGACTAGGTGGAGTCCACAGTCATGTTGCTTAGGGAGAAGGCAATTAAACAAGAAAAAACTGGTCATGCTAGTTTCTGGGACAGAAATGTCTAGGATGCAGGAAGCTTATGTAAAGTGAATAAGAATTCTTTCTAGCTTCTACCTACTATCTATTCTTTCTGCTAGTATTTATTAAGGATCTTCTATGCAGCTGTTAGAATGTAGAGAAAAGTAAGATATGGTCCCCTCTTCAAAGGGTAGGCACGGAACGGTCAGTTGTTTACTCTGCATTCATTCAGTCCTCTGTCTTCAAGATAAACCCTCTTTTCCTTCAAGGATTCACTCTAACCCTAGCTTCAGTGGTAGGCCTTAGTGGTCTAGGAATGATCTTCCTTGCCACTGATTGGCAGTACAATGGGCATATGAGTCAGTATGGACCAGTGAGACATAAAGAAGTTTATTGGGAACTTCTGTTAATTAACTCCTCCTTCCTTGGCTTTCCTTGTGGCTCAAGACAAGTAAAGAATCTGCCTGCAATGCAGGAGACCCAGGTTCAGTCCCTGAGTTGAGAAGAACCCCTGGAGAAGGGAATGGCAACCCACTCCAGTATTATTGCCTGGCGAACCCCAGGGACAGAGGAGCCTGGCGGTACACAGTCCATGCGGTCACAAAGAGTTGAGCACAGCTGAAGCAACTTAGCACACACACTTGCACATGAATAAGGAAATGTCCCTAGTTCTGGCTAGCTGACATTCTGTGAGGAGACAGCCTTGGTGTGATGCCCTCCCTGTTTGGTCACACTGATGGCTTGCAGGATCTTAGTTCTCCAGCCAGGGATTGAAGCCATGTTCCCTGCAAAGGAAGTGTGGAGTCCTAACCACTGGGCTGCCAGCAAAGTCCCAGGCTTGCTTTCTTCTAAATCCAGGCTTTAAAGTGAACACTACAGAGCCCTTGCCAATTAGCCCCAAACACCACACTGTTTTCATTGCCCCATATATGAGCTAACAAATCCACTTTGTAATTCAAGCCAGTCTGAGCTGGATTCTCTTACTTGCAACCTAGAGAATCCTAACTAGTAAAAAGCTAACAATCCAAATTTAGCTCCCCTGGAGAGGTATTTTCTAAAACCAAGCCATAGGATAAAGTATTTTGCTGGAATGCAATTGCAAATTTCTCAATGATGGAACTAGGTCTTACATTTCTTTATATCTCTGGCACCCTGCAAATACTAAGTGCTGAATCTTTCATGCAATTCATATAAGGTAATGTATAAATAAGTCCTCTGGTAGAGGAAATTGCTGTTCAAATAAAATAATAAAGGAACTAAAGCACTAATACAAGCTACTCATAATAATAGGTAACATTTCTTAGGCACTTAATATGAGCCTGGCAATGTTCTTTGTAATTGCTTTGAAAATTTTGTATGTGTTAAATTATTTCATCCTCCCAGCACAATAGTCAGGTACTATTATTGTCCACAATTTACAGATGAAGAAGCTGAGGTCCTACACATTTACTCATATACTTTTAAGAAACTTTGCTTAAGATGAAAATTCTCAGTATTTAAACAACTAATGACTAACAAAAAGAAAATCTTAAAGTCTCCTACTTCAACCAATAGGACTTGCCTAAACCAGTTCATAACAGGATTGTGTTCCATCTTCTTTACAGATGAAGGGTGAAAAATAGAGATTTGCTCAGTTTTATTTTGCTATTGTTTTTCAGTCAAGTTGTGACCTACAATTTGTGACCACATGGGCTACAGCATGCCAAGCTTCCCTGTCCTTCACTATCTCCCAGAATTTCCTCAAATATGTCCATTGAATCAGTGATGCCATCCAAACATCTCATCCTCTGTCGTCCTGACCTCAATCTTTCCCAACATAAGGGTCTTTTCCAGTGAATCAGCTATTCAAATCAGGTGGCCATAGTATCAGAGCTTTAGCTTCATCAACAGTCCTTCCAATGAATATTCAGTATTGATTTCCTGCTATGTTGATTTACAGATTCTTGGAAACTTGTAATTGTTTGCTTGTTTGTTTTTTCATTTTGCTGCAGTCTAAAAGCCATTAGAGATGCAGGAGGGCCTAGAGAAGCTACTCCACGTTCAAGGTCAGGAGGGGCGGCGGTGAGGAGATACCCCTCCTCCAAGGTAAGGAGCAGCAGTATGGTTTGCTGGAGCAGCCATGAAGAGATACCCCACATCCAAGGTAAGAAAAACCCAAGTAAGATAGTAGGTGTTGCAAGACGGCATCAGAGGGCAGACACACTGAAAACATACTCACAGAAAACTAGTCAATCTAGTCACACTAGGACCACAGCCTTGTCTAACTCGATGAAACTAAGCCATGCCCGCGGGGCCACCCAAGATGGGCAGGTCATGGTGGAGAGGTCTGACAGAATGTGGTCTACTGGAGAAGGGAATGGGAAACCACTTCAGTATTCTTGCCTTGAGAACCCCATGAACAGTATGAAAGGCAAAATGATAGGATACTGAAAGAGGAACTCCCCAGGTCAATAGGTGCCCAATATGCTATGGGAGATCAGTGGAGAAGTAACTCCAGAAANCTCTCTCTCTCTCTCTCTCTCTTAATTTGCTTATTTACTTATATGTCTGTGTCTGATCTTAGCTGTGGCATGCAGGACTGTCGTTGCATCATGGGAGATTTCTCATTGGAACACACAGACTCTAGCTGTGGTGCACCAGCTCAGTAGTTACAGGGCCTGGGCTTCTTTACTCCCTGGCATGTGGGATTTTAGTTCCCTGACCAGGGATCAAACCCTGGTTCTCTACATTGCAGGGCAGATTCTTTATCACTGGGCCATCAGGGAAGTCTCTCTCCCTACCTTTCTGAATTTGCCCCCTTCAGGGAGAACAACTTCTGTGCTATCCTTGGCTGTGAGGGGAAATGGGCCATGCTGCAGGGTAGGCCTGTTGGCGGACGTATCTGTTCAAGCCTGAGGTTTACTCTTAGGGAGCCCATAATTGCCCAGCACCTAAGCAACTCTGGTGGCTCAGATGGTGAAAGTGTGTGCCTACAATGCGGGAGACCAGGGTTCCACCCCTGTGTTGGGAAGGTCCCCTGGAGAAGGAAATGGCAACCCACTCCAGTACTCTTGCCTGGAAAATCCCATGGAGGGAAGAGCCTGGTAGGCTNTAAGCAACTCTGGTGGCTCAGATGGTGAAAGTGTGTGCCTACAATGCGGGAGACCAGGGTTCCACCCCTGTGTTGGGAAGGTCCCCTGGAGAAGGAAATGGCAACCCACTCCAGTACTCTTGCCTGGAAAATCCCATGGAGGGAAGAGCCTGGTAGGCTGCAGTCCATGGGGTTGCAGAGTTGGACATGACTGAGTGACTTTCACTTTCACTTTCTTTCACTAAGCAACAGCCCCCACTGCAGCCTGTATTAGTCACTAACCTCATATTTTGAACTCCATTTGCCTGACTCTTATCTGCCTCAAGTGAGGAAGATGACATTTATTGAGTCCCCTTAAATTCTAACATTCATATCCATCTTAATGGATACTGGAAAAATATATAGCCTATTAATGAAACCCTATAATACCACAGATGTTACTGCTTAATATGAATATCATTCTTTTAAGGGTCTCACTTTAATGTTGATCAAACAAAAATATTAAGAAAACATTAATATAAATGGTACAAAATTATGAACTTGGCAAATCTGTAGAAAAAAAGTTATGAATTCTATGACTGACAGAAGTTTTGGAATTATTATACTAATGGGCAGAATGTGATATGAAGCATGTCTTGGCTCCATCCGGGAGCTTCATCAGATTAAAAAGATTGTCAATTCTGGAGAAAGGCTTGTAGCTGATGAAACCTTACATAAGACAAGAAAAGTATGGAACAGCAATATCGTAAGTTAAATTGGAAATATCAGTGTGAAATAATAACCTTAATAAATTTGTTTTCAGCTCTCAGTGGCCCAGTACCAACAGCAATTCACTCTTGTTCATCACACATTCACCTGTATTAATACATACCCAGGACACAGCTCCTGGTCTTTAAAATTATTTTCTGTTAAAAAAAAAAAAAAAATCCTTTAGAAGGTAGCTAATTTCCTGATTTATGATGGAAAAAAAATTTCAGAACATCTCTCCAACATCCAATCATTGCTGAAAAGGCAAGACAATTTTCAAAACTATCAGAGGCAATATATAAAGGATAAAGGAGTCAATAATGAAGGGTGCTTCAAATACCACATGGTGAGCTTTTTAAATAAAATTCTTATTATACAAATAGAGCAGAAAACACATATACACTACACATCAAATGTATGCCCAGGTCAAAAAATAGAACTTAGGCATTTGTTCCATAAGCTCCTTCCTTGAGCCTCATTCTTATCACACCTCTTTCCCCTTCTGCATATCTTCATTTTTATAATAATGCCTTCCTTGGGGTATTTCATTTGTTTTATCACCCAAATGTTCATCTCTAAACACTACAGTTTACTCTTGCCCATTTAAAAAAGATACATCTCTTGCATTATCATCACCATCATCGTCACCATGCTTTATAGGACAAGATGAGTTTTGTGAAATACTATGAATTCAAAATGACTCAGAAGAGTTAATATGAAGCTTGACCAAAAGATTACTGTAATAGAAAGTGGTGACTATAATAGATCATATTTATTTTTATTGATTTTAATAATTAGAAGGGTTTGATATTTCTTCTAGTATTTCTTATATGACTATGGTATGCTTAAAAGCACAGTCATATGCCTACCTTATCTATTAATAAACACTTGACAATGTAAGCTATATAGCCCCAGAAAAAGTAGATGCCAAGAACAGGAAGGACTGTTCAACTTAGGTGGGCATCCCAAATAACCAACCAGAAAGAGGGATCCACAGCATTTGCCAGATGACCTACACAGGACCACGACACAGACTTAATCTCACAACTCCTAGGAGATTAAATCTCAATACTAATAAGGGAGATGTAACTTTTTAATGCTAAGAGACAAAATCAATATTTGATTATGACAAGATAATAGGTTTTATAACAATGGCCAAGCAATCTTTTTTTTTAAAATCAGAGATAGATACTAGGTTGCAAAATTAAAACCCCAGGCATAAGATAAGGACTGAAATAGTCTCACTGACCTTAACAGATGTAATTTAACTATAGAAAAGCTTACCATAGAAAGGTGATTTGGGTTAGAATCACCTTGAGAGAAACAAAGAAGTATGACCAAGAATTAATCAGTCGATAAACCAAGTCCTGCAATCTAGGCTGTTTTGATAAGTTTATTCTTTCTTCAGGATCTACTAAGAATTTTGTGACCCAAGGAAAGGAATAAAAATAATAATGCTGAAACTCTGAGGCTATATAGAAACTAACATAGAAAAATAAGAAGAGAAATAGAGAGGCATTAAATCCTTGATATTGATGCTTTAGAGTAAATTTATATGAAACTATAAGTTCTATAGCCTTTGTTTTATATGTTTATAAATTAAGGTTTTGAAGTGTTTAAAAGGATCAACCATTCTAAATATATAATTGCAGTTAGTTTAAACTGTTTAATATGATATGCTTAATAAATCTGTAATCAATGTTTAAAAGTCCCAAGAAAAACTGATTTTCAATTTGTGGCATTAGATTCATGAACTTAATAAATTGAGTTGTAAACAAAGAACAAATCGTTCTGAGTATTCCTCTCCATAGGAAAATCTGTCAAAAAAAATGAAAAGGAACCAAAACAAAATGCTCTGTCAATAAAGACCGGGAGAGAAGGTAGTATTACCTTGTGGTAATTATCTATCCCTATGTAACAAATGGTTCCCAAACTTACTGGCTCAAAACAACATCTATTTTCTAAACATTTATCATCCCACAGGCAGGGCTTAGCCGAATGGCTTGGCTCCCGGTGGCTCACAAGGCTGCAATTAAAATGTCGGCTGTGGTTGAGCCTCAAATTCACGGAGGGAAGGAGACCCTTCCAAACTCACACATGTGTTTGTCAGCAGGATTTAGTTCCTAACAGGCTGTTGGACTGAGGGCCTCCATTCCTTCTGGGCTGTCGGCCAGGAGACACACTCTCCCGGCTGTTTCTAGCTATGTGATCTCTCCATAAGGCAGTTCGCGGTATGGCAGCTAGCTTCATCAGGTGAAGCAAGAAAACCCAAAAATAAAGTCATAGTCTTTTTTCGTTTTGCTTTGTTTTTTGTTTTTGACATTTCCTCACAACATTTTATTATGAATTATTATTAACATTTTGTTATTTACATTTTCTAATGTACAGAAAAGTTGAAAGAATTATAGAAGGAATAACCCTTAAACCACCTAGACTAGACTCTAGAATTTACATTCTGCTGTATTGCTTTATCACATGTTGATCCATTTATCCATATTTCCACTCATTCATTCATCCCTCAGTTCATCTTTTATAATGTGTTCTCAGAGATGGCACCCTATCATTTTTGCCACAGTCCACTGTTGGGAGCAAGTTACTAAGTCCAGTTCACACTCAGAGTATGACTGCATAGGATGAGTAGGGGGTCACTGGGAGCTATTTTAGAAGCTGTCTACATGTGAAATTTCCCAAAACACTGGCCCACACAGCAACACACCAAGGGCCATGTGTGTGCATCCCAAAATCATGTCTCTGCAAACACCAAATCAGCAGACATTTCTTGAACACTTTCTATGCACAAGGTGCTGTAGGAGATGCTGGGGACGTAGTAATAAATGAGACACACTTCCTGCTCTTAAGGATCTCATAGCTCAAAGAAAGACACCTGCAACTCCATNGTGTGTGCATCCCAAAATCATGTCTCTGCAAACACCAAATCAGCAGACATTTCTTGAACACTTTCTATGCACAAGGTGCTGTAGGAGATGCTGGGGACGTAGTAATAAATGAGACACACTTCCTGCTCTTAAGGATCTCATAGCTCAAAGAAAGACACCTGCAATTCCATGAAAGTTAAATACTCTCTCCTTTCTTCCTCTCCTATAACACCTTTAACTTTATTTTGCAAATATTTATTCAAATATCTGCTGCCGTGTGAGATGATAATGTCCCTGAAAGAAGGGACTATGTCTGTTTCATCTTCTGGCTGCTTGTGTCTTGCACATGGCCTGCCCTATAGGAGGCATAACATAACTTTGAACCCTAAAAAGCAGACATGGTCAATAATCTACTAGGTATTCACATCTTAGTGTAAATTAATGGCCACAGTTTTCTGAGAATTAATCATTAATAAGGAAACAAGGATGGCAGTTGGACAAAAATGACACTAAGAAAATTTCACAAAGAGGAATCCTATAGTGTTAAAAGAGATAAACGTTGACTGACTGGACATCAGAGAGAGCGGGTGGACAAGTTGGAGAGCTGCAGCAGCATGGGAGAGAAGGGGAGTGTGGGAGGGAAGGGGAGCATGACAGGCCCACTGGGGGAGCCACCCCAGCACACGGAGCCTGGGTGCCCTCTGAACAGCCTCCACCCAGCAGCCATACCTGTGGGCATGGGGAGCCTGGGCAGCGGTGCACCAGACGAAGGTGGCTGGGGAGACCCAGTGACCGGGGAAGCAGGTCAAGGAGCGAGAGGCAGACTGGGATGAGAGGGTGATGCCACTGGGGGCACCACTTGCTTTCTGGGGGAAGATGCTCAACTATTGTGTGCAAGATACCACCATGTTGGACATGGAGAAATGGAGGAAGCCTTCCAAGCACTGTAGATCAAGCCCTGAGCCTTTGGAGTGGGAACACTGACTCCAAGACCCTAGACTACCAGAGAACTAACTCNCATTACTTTACTAACATGTGAGATGAGTGCAATTGTGCAGTAGTTTGAGCATTCTTTGGCATTGCCTTTCTTTGGGATTGGAATGAAAACTGACCTTTTCCAGTCCTGTGGCCACTGCTGAATTTTCCAAATTTGCTGGCATATTGAGTGCAGCACTTTCACGGCATCACCTTTTACTATTTTAAATAGCTCAATTGGAATTCTATCACATCTACTAGCTTTGCTCATGGTGGTGCTTCCTAAGGCCCACTTGACTTTGCACTCCAGGATATCTAGCTCTAGGTGAGTGATCATACCATCATGGTTATCTGTGTCTTGAAAATCTTTTTTGTATAGTTCTTCTGTGTATTCTTGCCACCNATCACCTTTTACTATTTTAAATAGCTCAATTGGAATTCTATCACATCTACTAGCTTTGCTCATGGTGGTGCTTCCTAAGGCCCACTTGACTTTGCACTCCAGGATATCTAGCTCTAGGTGAGTGATCATACCATCATGGTTATCTGTGTCTTGAAAATCTTTTTTGTATAGTTCTTCTGTGTATTCTTGCCACTTCTTCTTAATATATTCTGCATCTGTTAGGTCCATAACATTTCTGTCCTTTATTGTGCCCATCTTTGCATGAAACTTTCCCTTGGCATCTCTCATTTTCTTGAAGAGATCGCTAGTCTTTTCCATTCTGTGGTTTTCCCCTATTTCTTTACACTGATCACAGAGAAAGACTTTGTTATCTCTCCTTGCTGTTCTTTGGAACTGTGCATTCAAATTGGTATATCTTTCTTTTTCTCCTTTGCCTTCCTCTTCTCTTGTCATAGCTATATGTAAGGCAAATTTGTAAAGACAAGAATTTTGCCTTTTTTGCCTTTTTTTTTTTTTCTTGGGGATGGTCTTGATCNGCATTCAAATGGGTATATCTTTCTTTTTCTCCTTTGCCTTCCTCTTCTCTTTTCATAGCTATTTGTAAGGCAAATTTGTAAAGACAAGAATTTTGCCTTTTTTGCCTTTTTTTTTTCCTTGGGGATGGTCTTGATCCCTACCTCCTGTACAATGTCACAAATCTCCATCCATAGTTCTTCAGGCACTCTGTTTATCAGATCTAATCCCTTGAATCTATTTCTCATTTCCACTGTCATAAGGGATTTGATTTAGGTCATACATGAATGGTCTAGTGGTTTTCCCTACTTCCTTCAATTTAAGTCTGAATTTGACAATAAGGAGATCATGATATGAGCCACACAGCCAGCTCCTGGTTTTGTTTTTGCTGACTGTATAGAGCTTCTCCTTCTTTGGCTGCAAATATAATCAATCTGATTTCAGTGTTGACTTTCTAGTGATGTCCATGTGTATAGTCTTGTGTTTCTCTTGTGTTTTTGGAAGAGGATGTTTGCTATGACCTGTGCATTCTCTTGGCAAAACTCTATTGGACTTTGCCCTGCTTCATTTTATACTCCAAGGCCAAATTTCCCTGTTATTCCAGGTATTTCTCGGAGAAGACAATGGCAACCCACTCCAGTACTTTTGCCTGGAAAATCTCATGGACAGAGGAGCCTGGTGGGCTGCAGTCCATGGGGTCGCTAGGAGTCAGATGCAACTGAGCGACTTCACTTTCACTTTTCACTTTCACGCATTGGAGAAGGAAATGGCAACCCACTCCAATGTTCTTACTTGGGGAATCCCAGGGACGGAGGAGCCTGGTGGGCTGCCATCTGTGGAGCTGCACAGAGTCAGACATGACTGAAGTGACTTGGCGGCAGCAGCAGCCGCAGCCAGGTATTTCTTGACTTCCTACTTTTGCATTCCAGTCCCCTGTAATGAAAAGGATGTCTTTTGGGGGTGTTAGTTCTGGAATGTCTTGTAGGTCTTCATAGAACAGTTCAACTTCACAGTTGAACAGTTCAACTAGCATTACTGGTCAGGCATAGACTTGGATTACTGTGATATTGAAAGGTTTGCATTAGAAATGAACAGAGATCATTCTGCCATTTTTGAGATTGCATCCAAGTACTGCATTTCGGACTTTTTGTTGACTATGATGGCTACTCCATTTCTTCTAAGGGATCTTGCCCACAGTAGTAGATATAATGCTCATCTGAGTTAAATTCATCGTTCCCAGTCCATGTTAGTTCACTGATTCCTAAAATGTGTGATGTTCACTCTTGCCATCTCTTGTTTGACCACTTCCAATTTGCTTTGATTCGTGGACCTAACACTCCAGATTCCTATGCAATATTGCTCCTCACAGCACTGGACTTTACTTCCATCATCAGTCACATCCACAAGTGGGTGTTTTTTTTGCTTTGGCTCCATCTCTTCATTCTTTCTGGAGTTATTTCTCCACTTATCTCCAGTAGCATATTGTCTCTAAATACATATATTTTGCCAATATCACTCCACCAAAATATAAGCTCCCCAGGGGTCAAGATTTGGTCTGTTTAGTCTATTAATACATCCTCAGTGCTCAATAAATACTTGACTGAATAAATAAATTTAATCATTACTAGACATATTTATTATGAGGTGAAACATATTAAAGGCTCCTATAAACATGGAGTAAGGAAAAGAAGACAGCAGAATTCACACCGCTTTCTCTAGAAAGCCACTCTAACCCCCTCAGTCTATACTAGGTATCCCTTCTATGTGCTCCAAATTCTCCCTGAAATTCCCTTTCCAGAACTTGTCACACTGTACGGTAATTATCTGTTTATATATCTGTCTCCTCCACCAAAACTCTAAGTCCCATAAGATGCCAAATAATGGTGCCCATCTGGGTAACTGCACATCAAGCACTGGGTAATACCTTCTTTCACATCCAATAAATAGGATCTGTTGTCAAATGTCCCTGTTAAAAAGCAGAAGAATACACTTAAAAGTCTTAGGGTCTCTCCACATCATTCTTTCCTCTGGTATCTGGAAAGACAGGAAGGGCCAGTAGCTGTAAGAAAAGATAAACAGTCAGGAAATAGTTAAGTGCAGAAGCAAAGAATTTGGTGAGCAACGGTTCCATTGTTTTGGCTAAAAGATAACAGGCACAATTCTCATGTTTTCAAAAAAATATTTTAATATTTTTTTCAAGAGGTAATCTTTTTAAAATTTTTATTGGAGTATAGTTACTTCACAGTGTTGTATTGGTTTCTGCTGTAGAGCAAAGTGAATCAGCTACACATATATATATATCCCCTTTTTTAGATTTCTTTCCGATTTAGGCCACCACAGAGGACTGGAGTTCCCTGTGCTATACAGTAGATTCTCATTTGTTATCTAGTTTATACATAGTATCAATAATGTGTATATGTCAATCCCAATCTCCCAATTTATCCCATCCCTCCTTTCCTCACTTGGGTCCATACATTTGTTCTCTATGTCTGTGTTTCTATTTCTGTCTTGCAAATAGGTTCATCTGTACCATTTTTCTAGATTTCACATATATGTGTTACTATACAGTATTTGTTTTAATGACTTACTTGACTTTGTACGACAGTTTATAGGACCATCCATGTCAATGCAAATAGCATTTTTATAAGAAGTATTTATATTATCTGAAAAGCACTCCACTACTAAAGTATCTTAACAGCTGAATATAGAGAATAACAAACAAATCTTGAAAAAGTTAGGAAAATCAAAATAATTACCATAGAAAAGCGGTGCACCTCAATAGATAATGGATTTCTCAAGGGGGAAGGGAGGGGCTGTTAGAGTTACAAAAGTTCATTAACAAAACTATTTTTCTAATTTTATAACCAACTTTAAGAGGAAACATTATTCTTAGTATGTGTATTCATAGACAGTAGAAACATAATTGCTAAACAGCCTTGGCTAGTTTTTTTTTTTAATTTCCAATAGATACCTATAATATATCCATAGTCTTTTATGAAGAGATCATGGCTATATCTTAGCCTTAAAATAAATTCATTTATTTGGTTATAATTTGGGATCTGGAAGAAGTCATCTCACACATACACACACATACACAGACACACACACACGCTTAAGCACCAAATTTATCATAAATGATTTTGACTTGGCTTATAACCTCAGTAGTTCAGAGGCACACAGAAATATCTTATCTAATCTTGTCCTAAGAAGTAGCACTGGTCGTTGCCTACATGCAAATTACCCAAGCACATCACAAAGGGATAGACTCAGGACTTTGAGAAAAAAGGCCTCCTCAGCTTGCCTGTCTTCAGCAAGAACCGTGTACATCCTACTTTGTTTTCAGTAACATGCTAGTGCATTCAGCATTGGGCGCCCCTTTCCTCTTCTGCTTAATTAAAAAATGAAATTTGACCAATTTGAAATGCATTATAAGCATTTCATTTCCTGAGAAATTCAGGAATTCAGTTCCTAAGAAACCTGAGTTGTTGTTTTTTTTAATTCCTTTCTCATCGCATAATTTTGCAAAATAACTCCCAACCAGAAAATGACTTCAACCTGCTGCCTGAACTGTACGTTTATTTATTCACTTGTGCAAGGAGAAAACTGAGCTAAGTCAAGTGAGATACATGTGCATGGTTCTAGAAGGCTCATTTTAGAACAGCTTCAAAACAGACTCTAATTCAAAAATGCCTCTGTCACTTAGACCCACGTGGAGAAGTTACCAGCCTCACAAAATGTGATCGAGTAACTGAGTTGCATCAGTGGTGGAAGTGCTGCAGCCACCGCGGCTTCCTTGCTGGGAGAGGAAGGAGGAGATGGAGAAGGAGCAGTTTATCAGAAATAACTTCAGGGAGGATGCCGTCAAAGTGGACCTACGAAGCCCACCGGCTATTGATTGCAGATCTGGCAAGGCTGCAGGCCATTCTCATTGCAGGCAGGGCACCGCAGGGCCCGATAGGACTCCTTAAATCTGTTGGCCAGCATCGAGAACTTGCTGCCGTGGCACAGAGAGCAGGTGGCACTGCCCGACCCTCGGCAGTGGAAACAGTTGTCCTCGGGATGCTCCCCTTCCTGCAAGAGACAGATCAGGGTTACATTACAGCAGTAGTTTCAATCCATTGTTCACATGTAAGTCAACACAGCCCTGGGAACCCGCAAAGGCTGGGTCAGTTTTAAAGGAAAATGCTTCCCATAAATGCCAGTGAGGGGAACTGGCCAGGGGCACAGAACAATCATGGCACTTTATCAGAGATTGACCCAGAAGACCTCTCTAAGACTGCAGCCCCGGCCACCAGGCCACACACTCCCCAACTGGACCTTCATCTCTTTTGTCACTATCTGACATGTTATGTCTGTGCCTGTAAGGGAAGGACTTCCTGTTCCTCACTGCCAAACAGAGGACACCTGTAGAACTCCTAGAAGGTGCCAAGCACTGTTCTGAACCCAGGCTCTCGGCAGTAAAGGTGCAGAGTCCTAACCATTGGACAGACGGAATTCCCTGGGTGCTGTTCTAAGAGTTCTATCGACAACTCGTCTAATCCTCACAATACCCCTGTGAGATAGTGGAAGTAGTACCATCCTTATATTACAGATGGAAAAAAGAGACTCTGAGACGCTCAGTAATATGCCAGTGGGCACACAGCTTGAAGAGGAGGAAGCAGGTGTGGCTCCTAGAATGTCAGACACTTGAGATCGTGCTCTGTGGACTCCATATGTTACCCCTCATCGCAGTCACCCAATAGCAGGCGCTCAAGGTTTTTCTGTGTGCCTGAGTGGATGCATGAGTGAATGTTACAACCCTTCAGAGCTTAGAGCTGAATTCCAGCAGTACTTTATCTTTATTCTCTTTGAGAACCATGACAAGGCTCCGTGATTAAGAGCTTCATTCTGAAGTCAGCAGCCTGGAACTGAGGCCTGCCTCTGACATCAACTGTGCACCTTGGACAGTTCCCCTTAACCACCCTAAATCTGTTTCTTTAACTGTGATCTGTGGCAAGAATACACAGAAGAACTCTACAAAAAAGATCTTAATACCTGGATAACCACAATGGTGTGATCACTCACCTAGAGCCAGACATCTTGGAGTGTAAAGTCTCGTGAGTCTTAGGATGCATTACTACGAACAAAGCTAGTGGAGGTGACGGAATTCCAGCTGAGCTACTTCAAATTCTAAAAGATGATGCTGTTAAAGTGCTGCACTCTGCATGTCAGCAAATTTAGAAAACTCAGCAGTGGCCATAGGACTAGGAAAGGTCAGTTTTCATTCCAATCCCCAAAAAAGGCAGTCCCAAAGAATATTCAAACTACTACACAATGGCACTCATTTCACATGCTAGCAAGGTAGTGCTCAAAATCCTTCAAGCTAGGCTTTGACAGTATATGAACTGAGAACTTCCAGATGTACAAGCTAGATTTAGAAAAGGCAGAGTAACCAGAGATCAAATTGCCAACATCTGTTGGATCATAGAAAAGCAAGGGAATTCCAGAAAGCCATCTACTTCTGCTTCACTGACTACACTAAACCTTTGACTGTGTGAATCACAACAAACTGTGGAAAATTCTTAAACAGATGGTATACATACAACCTTATCTGCCTCCTGAGAAACCTATATGCAGGTCAAGAAGCAACAGTTAGAACCAGAAATGGAACAATGAACTGGTTCAAAATTGGGAAAGGAGTATGCCAAGGCTATATATTGTCACCATTCTTGTTTAACTTATATGCAGAATACATTATGTAAAACTGGGCTGGATGAATCACAAGCTGGAATTGGGTTTGCCAGGAAAAATACCAACAACCTCAGATATGCAGATGATACCACTCTAAAGGCAGAAATGAAGAGGAACTAAAGAGCCTCTTGATGAGGGTGAAAGAGGAAGTGAAAAAGCTGGCTTGAAACTCAGCATTCAAAAAACTTAGATCATGGCATCTGGTCTCATCACTTCATGGCAAATAGATGGGGAAGCAATGGAAACAGTGATATATTTTATTTTCTTGGGCTCCAAAATCACTGTGGATGGTGACCACAGCCGTGAAATTAAAAGACTCTTGCTCCTTGGAAGAAAAGCTATGACAAAAACCTAGAGAGCATATTTAAAAATCAGAGATATCACTTTGCCAACAAAGGTCCATCTAGTCAAAACTATGGTTATTCCAGTAGTCATGTATGGATGTGAGAGTTGGATCATAAAGAGGCTGAGTGCCAAAGAACTGATGCTTTTGAGAAGACTCTTAAGAGTCCCTTAGACAGCAAGGAGATCAAACCAATCAATCCTAAAGGAAATCAATCCTGACTATTCATTGGAAATACTGATGCTGAAACTCCAATATTTTGACCACCTGATGCAAAAAGCCAACTCACTGGAAAAGACCCTGATGCTAGGAAAAATTAAGGGCATGAGAAGAAGGGGATGACAGAGGACAAGATGGTTAGATAGCATCACTGACAATGAACATGAGCTTGAGCAAGCTCCAGGAGATAGTAAAGGACAGGTACCAGGAGCCAGTGTGAGGAATCCCACCCGTGACAAGGTCATGCAGCAGAGATTTGATGGGCAAGGTCGAGTCAGATCTCAGGTTTTCCCCCTGGCATTTCCTGAGCATGTACCCCCAAAAAATAAGAATCTGCCTGCTTTCCCACTCTTCTGACATTCTCTGGAAAAAGTCAACTCAGGGCTTTAGTCTTCTGCATTTGAAAGGGTGTTTCAATCCAAAAACCCCTCTGATGGCTTTCTAGCCTGCCTGCAGGACTTACACAGCTGCACATGTGATTGTTTGAGGCCTCCCGACCTCAGGAGGCACAGGAAGCTTAAAACATCCTAGGAATGTAGGGGCTTCTGAGGAGTCAAAATCATTAGAATAGGACTTATTAAAGGTTTCATTTGTTGAGCCAATACTTGCTGCCAAATTTTCATATCTTTTATTTGTAAGATATAGTTGGTATATAGAGAAACAGGTAGTAGACCTGGTATTAGCAATATTAGATCATTGGGTTAAGTACTTTCTTCATTATAACCCACTGCATCCTTGTTCTATAGGAATGTAACTTTATTTAGTACTTTGAGGGTAATGCAGAGCAAAGAAAAATCACTTCTAGGGAAAAGGAGTTTTCTGGTTGATAGACAATTGTCCAGGAAGAGAGCCATAAAAATGTTAACAGGCCTCTTGGCCAGAAGATAATGTAAACTACCTGAGATCTTTTGTATACAGGAAGGTACGCAAAAAGAAAGCTTGATTTTGATAAGAGTCTGGGCTGCTAACGCTGCATAATTTTGTATTACCCATTGATCTCTATGTATAATCAAAGTATAAAAGGCCTTCTGAGCAATAGAAGGGGGGTCCAGTCATTGGAAGGACTGGTTTCCCCTGTGTCTCCCCTTTACTCTAATTTCAGGCTGAATTCCTATCTGGAGCGTGGAGGCGCACCATGTCTACTTACTTGTCCTGGCTTCTAAGATCCGTAAGAGAGAGAGCCTAGGGCAGGGCACTCCCCGATATTCAGATGGATGCCAGTGGCCTAACGAAGATGGTGCAAGCTCCTTGTCTGGAACTTTATTGGCTTTCCACGTAAACCAAGTTATTCAGCCTCTTTTCTCCACTAAATTTTCCTACTATACTATTATTTCCTAATCTAATCTTATATTTCTAAATAAATAAGTTTTTTCCTTGCCTATCCGTCTCCCCTTCGAATCACCCTGGATCCACCAGGGCTGGACCCCGGCAGACAGGGAAGCCTGGCATGGTGCAGACCATGGGGTCACGAAGAGCCAGGCACAACTTAGTGAGAGAACAACAATCTCTGATCTCAGCAGGTATTGCTTACTTCTCTGAGTAGCTGGAATATTAAATGAGGCTACATAAATGCTATAGTATATTATCTGACATAGGATAGGTTCTCCATTTAAGTCAGTTGTTTCTAAAACTTGCCAGTAAATCTGTAGACCTTGACTGCCCTCCTCCTAGGGGCATCAGACTGTGTCCCTCTGGTCACATAGTCATGCTCTTCCCCTAAGACAGCTCAAGGAAATTTGCTATTTTTGCTCTTCCATGCCATGACCATGCACAGACCATGAGCCTTCTAAGAAATAAGGGACAGTACCAGGTCAATACCAGGTGGACTCAGCACCAATTCCTATCTATTTCATCTTTTCAACATCTCTCAGATCCATCCAATTTCCCATTTTCCATAACCACAATCCTAATCCAGATGCCTATCAATTCTGGCATGAATTCAGCAGAGTCTCTGCCTCTGGTCTTGTGGGATATTCTCCCCATAGATGCCAATCTCATGAAGCCACTTATAGCTGTGATTGCCACATAGAAAGCACCCAAGAAGCCTTGTCATGAACACCTGCCCGGCAGATCAACTTCAGGTTAAAACCCAATCTTCTTATATGTACATTCTCATTACTTATTCATTAGGCTCTCGTTCTTGGGTATCTCTCTAGCTGGTCTGGAGGGACCTTTTCTCACTCTCAACCCAGCCAACTCCTGCATTTTCTCAGATGTCAGCTCAGCAGCCCTTCCTCCAGGAAGACTTGCCCACTCACACTTCCAGACCAGGAGTTCCACTGTCCTCTACTGCCCCCAGCCTGGGAGGTCTCACATCCCCCTGAAGTTCCTGCTGACTAGATAGGAAGTGCTCTGGGCTAGTTCCTTTCTCCATCATTTCCTGGGGCAGCACAATGCCTGGCACAGTAAAAATAAATAAATAAATAAACAAAACAACAATGTCTGGCAAGCCCTTACTGTTCTTAAATTCCAGGAACTAACAAGAGAGCTGATGTCCACTGGGTGGCTCAATCAGTAGCACAGCTTTCTTTGGTAACCCTAGAATAAAAATCATCTCTGAAAAGGGAGGCCTAAGTTCTGAAAATAGCCCCATTGTACTGCAAAGTGCCTAAGAAGATACTGAGCTTTATTTTATTTATTCTAGATGTAGGGAATGGAAGTGATTATCCAGCTGACAAAAATCCCAAATGATATTCAAGCACCTTTTATAATACTTTGTTGATTGTTGCCATATTCTGATATATTAACAGTGGGGAAATTTGTTTTCTTCCCTTAAAGTACGCAAAATAAATATTTGTTGTTGTTGTTCAGTTGCTAAGTCATGTCTGACATTTTGTGACCCCATGGTCCACACTATACCAGGCTCCTCTGTCTTTCACTATCTCCTGAAGTTTGCTCAAAATCATGTCCATTGAGTTGGTGATACCATCCAACCATCTCACCCTCTGTTATTCCCTTCTCTTCATGCCCTCAACCTTTCCCAGCATCAGGGTCCTTATATATATATCAGGGTCTTATAAATATATCTGCCAAAATTAAATTGCCGTGCTCCTTTTTTTTCCCTGCCAAACCCATCATATTTTTGTTTTGCCCTTGATTCCACTGAGATTTATTTATTTTTGGCTGTGCTGAGCAGCATGCAGGATCTTAGTTCCCTGAGCAGGGATCAAACCCATGTCCCCTGAATCTTAACCACTGGACTGCCAGGGAAGTCCTATAATCTCAGTGAGATTTTAATGATATGTCAATCAAAGAAAATACAGTAAAATCCTACCATAATGCTATACATGCAATCCAAAAATTCATTTGGATAGAATGCCAGGGTAAAAGATTAACTAAATGATTTGGTGAGCAAGTCATAAAGAACAAGAACAAATCTCAGTCAAATCTCATCTTATGTCAATGGTTATACGACGCATTGCTAGAGATTTCCCTGGAGTTTCCACTCTTAGCCTAGTGACCACACTTCTTCCAACTGTTTCTTCTCCATATCCTTTTTAATTATTCAGTTAATTCAACAGGAATTTATTCAGCCTCTGCTCTATACTAGACATGCATGATAGCATCTGTCTACCATTCTTGACAGTTTAAAAAATTCTCCACTGAAAATATTTAGTAAAAGAACATAGAGCATAGCTGCACAGCATAGCTTAGGGTCTAGAACCCACGAACCTACCCAAACCATCTCTCACTAGCTCCGTGACCAAGAAAAGGGCTTTCATCAGAGACTCAGCCTTTAAGATGAGAATCAGAGCCAATCTGGGGGTTGATGAGCAGAGTGATTAAGACCAGATGGACCTGAGTTTGACTACTGACTCTGATGACCTCTGGCAAGTTACTTAATTTCTCTGAGCCCTTATTTCCCCAGCAGCAGAATGAGGCTACAGATAATAACTACCAAACAGAGTCCTTATGAGAATGAAATAGACTATTACAGGGGCATGATGCCTGGCTAACATGAACCCTCAAAAAATGGCAGGACTTCCCTGGTGATGCAGTGGATAAGAACCTGCCTAACACTGCAAAGGGACACAGGTTCATTTCCTGGTGTAGGAATATTCCACATGCCACAGAACAAGTAATCCCATGTGCCGCAACTACCGAGCATGAGCTTTAGAGCCCGTGAGCCATAACTACTGAGACTGCACTCTAAAGCCTGAGAGCTGCAACCACTGAAGCCTGAGTGCCTAGAGCCTGTGCTCTGCAACAAGAGAAGTCACTGCAATGAGAAGTTTGAGCATCGCAGTCAAGAGTAGCCCCCTGCTTGTCTCAGCTAAAGCACACACAAAGCAGTGAAGACACAGAGCAGTCAAAAATAAATAAATAAATTTTAAAAATTATTTTCAAATTTTGTATTAAAATGGTAGCTATTATTATTATCATTTTGTTTCAAAGGTAGGATCACATAAAGCATCAAGAAGTCCAGATGACTTATGGTCTCAAGCCCACTGATTACAAGGCCAGATTTTTCCTCTTCCACTTTTCCCTGTGGCTCAATTCAATTATTCCTCTCCTTTTCTTTTGTAGTTAATATAGAGGTTCAAGTTTAGCCTGGCTTTTAGCCTGGCCCTGCTCTTTCATCAAGGAAGACCCTACAGTCTCCCTGTTCCATATAATACAACAAAGAGTCTCTTGGTCAGAATGGGCTCCTTGATGTTCTCTGACCCTGTATTTTAGAATAAAAGTTGTCTGGGCATTTACCGCATGAGAGATGGGGCAAAAAAATAGCAATTTAAAACAGAGCTTAGAGGACAGGCAAGTGAAGTACAACCTTTCATAGGAACTTTTTGCTACACACCTCTGTCCTAGTTGATGGCATTCGAGCCAAAAAAAAAAAAAAATACATAGTTCTCTCCAGATTGAATTTAAAGGTAATTGCCATGGCAGGCCTGTTGTTGCTTTTTCATTCAGGCCTGCAGTGTGACCTGCATTTCTGGTCCTCTTCTGAGAATACATGCTCTTACAAGTTACAATATGGTATGGAAAAAGAATAGAATTAATGAATTTCAAAGTGGGATGGTGATGCAAAGTTTAGCGGTCTGCCTTTCTGCTAGGCTAGGTTCTCAATAGTATTATAGAGAAGGTAAGAGAAGGCAAAATATTTCTTATCATTTGGCACTTAGTTCCAAATTCCACAAATATTTACCTACTATTTACTGAGCATCTAATTAGATGCCAGGCTCTATTTTTTTTTTTTTTTTTTTTGCATTGGAACTATGTCACACCTGACATAAGCATTCTCCCTGCCCTCACAAAGACCAAATCCCAGTGAGTAAGAGCAAACATTAACCAAACAATCGCACAAATAAATGTAATATTACAAATGTGGGGGCAGGGAGCATGGGAACTTGAGGAGTCCATCCTCATGGATTTTTATCCTCACAGAAACCAGGAGAAGTCTCTCTGAGGAAGTAATGCCTCCACCGAGATCTCAAGGGGCTGTGGACAAGGAGGTAGGGTGTCCGGAGAATATTCTAGGAACAAGGAAGTAGGCTCTCCTAGGAAAGAACAAACAGCATCTGAGCAGTAAGCAGATGGGGAGTGGGTCTGGGGCAGAGAGAATGAGTAGAGATCTGTTTAAGTCGTGAGGCTGAAGAAGGCAAGTCCACAGTGCTTTCTAGAACTAGGGAGGAGTTTCAGCTTTATCCCAAGTAATGAGTGGCCACCAAAAGTTTTGGGGTGGGGGAAAGGATGAGGAAGAGGGTTATGTGATCAGATTTGCATTTCAAATATATCTTATCAAGTATGAGGTCAGGTCTGAAAGAGACAGGAATGGCTGTGAGCAGAACTGGAGTCTGGCCATGGCCTTCTCCTTCCTCTCCCCTAAACCCTCCCAGGGTGGGGACATCACTCAAGTGTGAGGAAGACCCTGGCCCATTTTGTCATGCTAACCCATGGGAAGTTCAGCTTCAAGTTCCAAGAGATGGACTCTAAAGAGGCAAAATTCACTTCTGCTGTCTTCTAAGCTTTTACTCTCTTTGCTTACATTCACCAAAATTGCTTTTCCCACTCTCAACTTCACACTGTGAACTCCTGAATGTCATCACCTTCTTGCTCATCTGAGCATGTCTAAGCAATGGCTTCTAAGGAGCACACACCTTTGAAAGGTGTGAAGAGAAAAAAACATTTGAACTAAAAGAATGTAAGAAGCTTTAATAATGTTTTCAAAAGAAAATGTGATATCCATTTTTTACAAACAAGGTGACACCAGCACCCTCACTAGGTTGGGCTTAACTTAACAAATGGAGCACCCAAGAGACCCTGTTGCATGCATAATGTAGAGTTCTCTCACTTTACATAAAGTGACAATGATAACTCAGCTCTTTCACTCACTTTCAGCATGTTACAACATGTTGTGGTTCACGAATTTCTGGTCTAGTGGACTTATAGAAGCTTGCTTAGTTTTAGCTAAACTAATCTCCATGAGAGAGTGCCTGAAGAACTGTGGATAGAGGTTCGTGATTTTGTACAAGATCATCCCCAAGAAAAAGAAACACAAAAAGACAGAAAGGTTGTCTGAGGAGGCCTTACAAATAACTGAGAAAAGAAGAGAAGCTAAAGGCAAAGGAGAAAAGGAAAGATACACCCATTTGAATGCAGAGTTCCAAAGAATAGCAAGGAGAGATAAGAAAGCCTTCCTCAGTGATCAATGCAAAGAAATAGAGGCAAACAACAGAATGGGAAAGACTAGAGATCTCCTCAAGAAAATTAGAGATACAAAGGGAACATTTCATGCAAAGAAAGTGAAGTCACTCAGTCGTGTCCGACTCTTTGAGACCCTGTGGACTGTAGCCCGCCAGGCTCCTCTGTGCATGGGATTCTCCAGGCAAGAATACTGGAGTGGGTTGCCATTTCCTTCTCCAGGGGATCTTCCCAACCCAGGGATCAAACCTGGGTCTCCTGCACTCCAGGCAGATTCTTTACCAGCTGAGTCACAAGGGAAGCCCAGGCACTTTGATAAAAACTAGGAATAGAAGAATGGTCAACACAGCTTGTGACTCTGAGTGTTCACAGTTTGGTGGAGGGGAACACAGGAGTGGTGAGAGGAAACAAGAAGTAGTTAATGGCGGTTGGTCCAAAGGCCCGGGTCTCCTCCCTGGGGCTGATGGGAAGCCTGTTGTGCTGCAGTCCATGGGGTCTCAAACAGTCGGACACAACTAAGCAACTGAACTGAACTGAATCTTCATGAAATCTAAAGACAAGTAGCTTTGTTAGATTTCTTCAGGGAAGCTGTGGGTTGAGTATTAACCAATAATAGAACCACAAGCAAATCCATAAGAAAAGGACAGAGGTAACTTTTTTCTTCCATGTCTAGAACAGGCTGCTCTGAGCCACACTGCAAAGTGAAAACAATAAACACCTAATCAGATCTTTAAAGAAATCATTGAAAATAATTCAAATTGTATTTACAATATGAACTTGTAACTAGTATTGCTAACAATAAAATATGATAAAACACTAAAATAAAAGAAAGTTAAAATTCCTCAGTATCATTAACATTTAGACATCTTAGGTATTCATATTCAACCGTACATTAAAGAGTACACAATCAAAACAATTTGGAGGCCACAGCTCTAGGGCCAGCCCTGCATGGAGCAGTGAACTGTGGGGACACACCTGTGGGTACTGGTTATGGGGGAAGGTGCCTTCCATCTCTGGCAAAGGACCATGGTTCTGGTGTGCACAGATTTCTTCTTTGCTCATCAGAGACTCTTCCTCGGCCTCCGCTTCCTTGTGGAGCATTTTCCTCACGAAATCTCTCTTGTCCATTGGAGTTCGAATGATTTTCAGGTTATTCGTGTAGATGATTATCTTTCCAAAATCTATAATAGGTGGGGACTAGAGACATGAAGAATGAGCTTGGTGATGCCCCAGTCACCAAATACAGAGCTGCAGAACCCCTTCAACATCCCAGGAAAGATATATACCTTCCATCCAGCACTCGGGGTCCCATCACAACCCCAAACTATAATTCATTCCCTGGATTCTCTGTTCTGTCTGAAAACCCCGATCGCCAGCTTCTTACTTCCTGTTGATGGTAACCGATCAAAGCTGAACTAATCACATGACTACAATGCAGGGCTCTGCAGGACAAGGTCCTGAGCTTCTATTCCTACTACATACCATGGGAGCTGGTGCAGGGCTGGGCAGAGTGAGAGATTTACGCATATATAGGAATGCTTTTAAAAATAAATCTCTCAGAAACCAAATTATTACTTATGCTTCTTAAACAATTTACTGCTTTATGTAATTAATTAGGGATACATTTTTAAGTTCTAAGTTTTTTTGTTTATTGTATAATACATCATTTGAAAATACCAAGGAAATATCCTTTTGTTTTTAATGATGCATGAGTGGAAGTAATGCTAGCTGGCAGTATTTGATTGTAAGAAATAAATAAATT
This sequence comes from Neotragus moschatus, assembly GCA_006410615.1. Classification (NCBI taxonomy): domain Eukaryota; kingdom Metazoa; phylum Chordata; class Mammalia; order Artiodactyla; family Bovidae; genus Neotragus; species Neotragus moschatus. Next base: position 1,253,969 of record SJYA01001158.1, on the reverse strand, counting down.
TAATTTT
>SJYA01001158.1:1212348-1250381 GCA_006410615.1 Neotragus moschatus | reverse complement strand
GTCTCCTCCCTGGGGCTGATGGGAAGCCTGTTGTGCTGCAGTCCATGGGGTCTCAAACAGTCGGACACAACTAAGCAACTGAACTGAACTGAATCTTCATGAAATCTAAAGACAAGTAGCTTTGTTAGATTTCTTCAGGGAAGCTGTGGGTTGAGTATTAACCAATAATAGAACCACAAGCAAATCCATAAGAAAAGGACAGAGGTAACTTTTTTCTTCCATGTCTAGAACAGGCTGCTCTGAGCCACACTGCAAAGTGAAAACAATAAACACCTAATCAGATCTTTAAAGAAATCATTGAAAATAATTCAAATTGTATTTACAATATGAACTTGTAACTAGTATTGCTAACAATAAAATATGATAAAACACTAAAATAAAAGAAAGTTAAAATTCCTCAGTATCATTAACATTTAGACATCTTAGGTATTCATATTCAACCGTACATTAAAGAGTACACAATCAAAACAATTTGGAGGCCACAGCTCTAGGGCCAGCCCTGCATGGAGCAGTGAACTGTGGGGACACACCTGTGGGTACTGGTTATGGGGGAAGGTGCCTTCCATCTCTGGCAAAGGACCATGGTTCTGGTGTGCACAGATTTCTTCTTTGCTCATCAGAGACTCTTCCTCGGCCTCCGCTTCCTTGTGGAGCATTTTCCTCACGAAATCTCTCTTGTCCATTGGAGTTCGAATGATTTTCAGGTTATTCGTGTAGATGATTATCTTTCCAAAATCTATAATAGGTGGGGACTAGAGACATGAAGAATGAGCTTGGTGATGCCCCAGTCACCAAATACAGAGCTGCAGAACCCCTTCAACATCCCAGGAAAGATATATACCATCCATCCAGCACTCGGGGTCCCATCACAACCCCAAACTATAATTCATTCCCTGGATTCTCTGTTCTGTCTGAAAACCCCGATCGCCAGCTTCTTACTTCCTGTTGATGGTAACCGATCAAAGCTGAACTAATCACATGACTACAATGCAGGGCTCTGCAGGACAAGGTCCTGAGCTTCTATTCCTACTACATACCATGGGAGCTGGTGCAGGGCTGGGCAGAGTGAGAGATTTACGCATATATAGGAATGCTTTTAAAAATAAATCTCTCAGAAACCAAATTATTACTTATGCTTCTTAAACAATTTACTGCTTTATGTAATTAATTAGGGATACATTTTTAAGTTCTAAGTTTTTTTGTTTATTGTATAATACATCATTTGAAAATACCAAGGAAATATCCTTTTGTTTTTAATGATGCATGAGTGGAAGTAATGCTAGCTGGCAGTATTTGATTGTAAGAAATAAATAAATTTAATTTTTTAAGTAAATAAATCTCTCTCCAAAATTTTATGCATAAGTAATAATGTGTGTGTTAGCCACTCAGTCATGTCTGACTCTTTGCAATCCCATGGACTGTAGCCTGCCAGGCTCCTCTGTCCATGAAATTCTCCAGGCAAGAATACTGGAGTGGCTTGCCATTCCCTTCTCCAGAGGATCTTCCCAACAAGGGATTGAAACTGGGCCTCCCGCACTGCAGACAGATTCTTTACTGTCTGAGCTACCTGGGAAGTCCTATAAGTAATAATAATAGATACAATTTATTGAATGTACTATTCAATTCAGTTCAGTCGCTCAGTCGTGTCCGACTTTTTGCGACCCCATGAATCACAGCACGCTAGGCCTCACTGTCCATCACCATCTCCCGGAGTTCATTCAAACTCACGTCCATTGAATCGGTGATGCCATCCAGCCATCTCATCCTCTGTCATCCCCTTTTCCTCCTCCCCCTAATCCCTCCCAGCATCAGAGTCTTTTCCAATGAGTCAACCCTTCGCATAAGGTGGCCAAAGTACTGGAGTTTCAGCTTTAGCATCATTCCTTCCAAAGAACACCCAGGGCTGATCTCCTTTAGAATGGACTGGTTGGATCTCCTTGCTATTTGTGGGTAACATTTATTGAACATCAGGCATCATGCTAAGCATTTTGCAAACATTACCTCACTTCCCTCCCTAAAATCCCTGATACTGATGCAATGATTTCTATACATTTTACAGAAGAGACTGAGGCTCAGTGAGGATAAGNTTGCTATTTGTGGGTAACATTTATTGAACATCAGGCATCATGCTAAGCATTTTGCAAACATTACCTCACTTCCCTCCCTAAAATCCCTGATACTGATGCAATGATTTCTATACATTTTACAGAAGAGACTGAGGCTCAGTGAGGATAAGAGCTTTCCAAATTTGCAGTTATTCAGGGGTTGTGGCTGGAATTTAAACTCAAGTCTGTCTCACTCTAAGGTCCATATTCTTAGCACCTACCCTATACTAATCACAAACACCCCCTCCACCAAGTAAGATTATACATATATATGTTGTGTGTGTTCATTATTCATATATGATCGACATTTTTTGTCAATAAAAATACTGTGTGTGCATGCTCAGTCGTGTCCAATTCTTTGTGACCCCATGGACTGTGGCCCACCAGGCGCCTCTGTCCATGGGATTTCCCAGGCAAGAAAACTGGAGTGGGTTGCCATTTCACTCTCCAGGAATATTCTTTTTTTTTTTTTAGTTTAAATTTTTATTTTTTAGTTTGTTTTGTTTTACAATGCTGTATTCATTTTGCTATACATTGACATGANGTGGGATTGCTGGGTCATAAGGCAGCTCTATTTGCAATTTTTTAAGGAATCTCCACACTGTTCTCCATAGTGGCTGTACTAGTTTGCATTCCCACCAACAGTGGAAGAGGGTTCCCTTTTCTCCATAGCCTCTCCAGCATTTATTGCTTGTTGACTTTCTGGACCCAGGGATTGAAACTGCATCTCTTACACCTCCTGCATTGGAAGGTGCATTCTTTATCAACTGCACCACCTAGGAAGCCTGCATCATCATTATTAATAGCTTATGTTCCCTTCTATAGATTTATCACCTGTTAATTCATCATTTGCTGAGAAACAACTTGGACAATTCTACAGTGCAGTAGAGGAGTCCAGGCAGGAAATGTTTAGACATCAGTTAACTAAGAACACATACTTCTTCACAAATAGCTTAGAGGGGAAACAACACTGTATCCCAACCCCACTGTCCACCAATTGTGAGATACAGGAGACCCATTTGGTCTCTCAGGACCTCAGTGTTCTCATGCAAATGGGCTGACAGCCAAAGGGTGGGCACCACCACAAATAAAGTAGTGATTTAAATATACAAATATTTCCATATAGCTGATAATCTGGTGCTGTCCTGAGACTCCTGGGCACCTTCGTGTTTCTCAAACTCCTTTCCTAAGGGAGCCTTGCTCATCCAGAAACCCAGCGGTGTAGACATGAATGCTCAGGACCCCAGGTATCAGGACCCTGCCCCACACCCTCCTGACTTCTGTGCTGACCTCAAGGTTCCTGTGGTTGTGTTTTAACTGTCATCCCTGAGGCTAATTATATCAACATCCAAGGGTGAGGGCACAATGAAAAGTACGTTAGAGTGTGAAAAAGCTGAAGATACTATGCAAATGATGAGAGTTTTTACTGCAGTTAGCATTAATCATGCTATATAGCTACACTCCCCAGCATGAAATATTTTGCCCTGCTTTTACAGAACCATATAAACCAAATCTGTTTACATGCCACAGTTAAGCAGTCTCCTATTTAGGCCTCATGCATTCAGGCACAACCTGGCTTGAGCAGGACTTCAATCTTCAGGTCCCCTTCCTTGAAACACCCACAGAGTTTTCAATAATTATTAATGAAGCTGCAAGCTTCCTACCTGGCCCTGTATCCTCTCCCTCTCGTCAAGGGATCGTGTGGCAGCTTCCATTTCCTATTGTTTGGTGCATGCTAGGTTCCTGTTTCACACTCTGGACTATCAGTTTCTGAGCAGCAGAAGATAAAGATGGTGGTACCTTTGGAAGATTCCATTTCTATTTCCAGTAATAGCTGAAGAGGTTCAGTTACTCAGAAGTTTTTTTCGTACAAAAGGCTAGTTTTTCAAAATTCTTAACATATGGAAAAAAAAAAAAAAAAAACTACTTCACTTATCTGGTCCGACCTCTTGTCTCTCAGCTGGACAACACCTGAGACACCCAGGATAGTAAATTTATTTTTAATATACTCCCAAGATGGAGGATCCCAAATCACCTTTTTTAAGGTGTGTTTATGTTTCAGTTACCATGACAGCCAAGTTCTTCCTTGCATCTAAAGAAACTCTCTGGGTGTAACTAAAGTTCACATTATCCAGTTACACTCCAGTGCCTATGAGGAACACTCACTCTTACATTACAGAGGGCCAGGATAGAGCCAGGACGTGTTTGTTTTATTCCATAATCCCACAATGTCAATTTATATAAGATTAAGTATTCATAAATACTCTGATGTCAAAAGCAATGGGACTAGGATTGCCATTCAGGGAGCATGCAACCTTCCACTGCTCTGTGTTTAAATGCAGACATGTCTTGTTGGGACTAGGAACTCATTGTGCTTTGGAGGTGGACAAGTCTAAGTTCAAATTCTATTTGACAACTATGTGAAGCTTGTAAGTTATTTAACCTCCATGAACTTCTGTTTTTCCGATTTGTTAAACTCTTCCTCCCAAAATTATTGTGAGGATGAAATTGCATAACAGCACAGAAAGTTCATGTTCAATAAATGTTACTTTCTTTCCTTCTCCCCACCCCCACTTTTTGGGCTGCTCTAGGTCTTAATTGTGGCATGCAAGATCTTTAGTTGCAGCATGCAAAATCTAGTTCCATGACCAGAGATGGAATCCCAGCCCCCTGCATTGGGAGCACGGAGTCTCAGCCCCTGGTTCACAGGGAAGTCCCTCCCTTTCATCTTTTTTAATGACCCTTATACTTAGGGTAAGGGCTTCCCTGGTGGCTCAGAGGTTAAAGCGTCTGCCTGGAATGCGGGTGACCTGGGTTCGATCCCTGGGTCGGGAAGATCCCCTGGAGAAGGAAATGGCAACCCACTCCAGTACTCTTGCCTGGAGAATCCCATGGAGGTAGGAGCCTGGTAGGCTACAGTCCATGGGGTCGCAAAGAGTCAGACATGACTGAGCGACTTCACTTTCACTTTATACTTAGGATAAAGTGCTCAGCGGTAAATGATCGCCTACCAATGCAGGAATTGCAGGAGATGTAGGTTCGATCCCTGGGTCAGGAAGATCTCCTGGAGGAGGAAATGACAATCCATTTCAGTACTCTTGCCTGGGAAATCCCATGGACAGAGGAGCCTGGTGGGCAAGAGTCCATGGCATCACATGACTAAGCATGCACACATACATATACTTCAGTCAGTTTCAAACCCTTAAAATATCTGTTTATAAGATTTTTTCTATCCATCACATTAAATTTTAAAAGCCTCAGTAGTTCCTTAATAAGAACCTGGTCATTATCACAGTGGTAGGTAACACTTACTGAACATATACAATGTGTGCCAGGCACAATGCTAAGTATTTTCATGTCTTTTATATTTTTAATCTTCACAATAATCTTTGCAAGCATGTACTTTTATTATCATAAGGTTAAGTGGCTTGCCCAAGCTCACAGAGTAAGTGGGCTGGACGGACATCAAGTCCAAGTTTAACTGATGTCAGAGCCTTCTTTTTATGATTATTATTTTATTATGATAAAATACATAACATAAAATTTACCACTTTAACCTTTTGTAAGGTACAATCCAGGGGCATCAGCACTTTTACATTGTTGTACAGCCATCTCCACCACTCATGTCCAGAACTTTTTCTCATTTCCAAACTGAAACTCTGTGCTCATTAAATTAAACTCCACCTTCTGCCCTCCCTAGCCCATGGCAAATACCATTCTACTTTCTGTCTTACAAACTTGACTGTGCTAGTACCTCATGCAAGTGGAATCATACAATTATCTTTTTGTGACCAGTTTACTTCACTTAGCATAATGTCCTTAAGATTCATCTATGTTATAGCATGTATTGAAATTTCTTTCCTTTTAAGGCTGAATAATATTCTGTTGTATGTATATACCATGTTTTGTCTGTTCATCCATCTATTGATTGATATTTGCTTCTACCTGTGGGCAATTGGGCTGCTATGAACACTGGTATACAAATATCTGTTCAAGTTCAGAGCCCTTCATTTTAATTGCTGTGCTTAACTGCTACCCAATGTTGCTGCAAAGCCAATATTTACTAAGGGTTATTTCACAGCTGGATTCACTATTGAAAAACCATGACTTCCCAGCTCTCATTTCCTTATTTTTCCCAAGCACCACATTAACAAGCTATTTCAGTGGGTGGAGCTGCAAAAATCCAACCTGACCGCTCTCACACCCAGAGACTGGGTAGCAGCAGGATATGGCATTTGTTCATGCCACAAAGAAACCAAGGATAACTAGACCAGGCAGAAATCAAACCCTGAAACTGGTCTAGAGAGTACTGTGTTTAAAACCACTGTACAGCTGCCAGTAAGACTCAGGTATCTGGTTTTATTAAGTCCATGCCTAATCATACCTTTACACGAATGCCCAGTGTGACACACGACTGACGAAGGTCAAGCAGTCCAATACTATAAACCATGGACTTGTGCAAGGTTTGTATAAACTATGACTTTATAAATTCTAGAGCTACAAATGAGACATGGTTAAAAAGAGGTACTGTAAGTACAAGACATAACCAAGTATCCAGGACATAATAATCACTTGAAAAAATGGTTACTATTATAATCATTATCATCACTATTATTAATGGTCTTATTCTCTTAAAAAGAACATTCCATAGGGCCAAGAACATAGGGAATTAGAAGACCTAAATTCTTGTTCTAAGTCTGTACCTAATGAGTCCCTTACAACCTGGAACTCAACTTTCCTCATTTGTAAAATGGAAATGACTCTACGTTTTTCACAACCTTTCTCCTCAAGATTGTGGAGAAGACCCAATGAGGTAGAATGTGATTTTAATGCAGAAGTGCCTTAATGTGGAGAAGGCGATGGCACCCCACTCCAGTACTCTTGCCTGGAAAATCCCAAGGGCAGAGGAGCCTGGTAGGCTGCAGTCCATGGGGTCGCTAAGAGTCAGACACGACTGAGGGACTTCACTTTCACTTTTCACTTTCATGCATTGGAGAAGGAAATGGCAACCCCCTCCAGTGTTCTTGCCTGGAGAATCCCAGGGACGGGGGAGCCTGGTGGGCTGCCATCTATAGGGTTGCACAGAGTCGGACACGACTGAAGCGACTTAGCAGCAGCAGCAGCAGCAGTCTTTAATGCAGAAATCACTCCACTAACAAAAGAAATTGTTCATTCAGCCCCCTTGAATATCAAAAAGAAACCTGGTATTACCTTTGATAAATGTGGACATACTCATAATTAAACTTATACTAATGCCAACAAGGCCAGTACATTTGTCTGCTATCACTATATAACCTGTTTCCTTAGGAAAAGAACAGTATAAATGATTAGAGAGTAATGACCTGAATTTTGCCCTTTAAAGATGAAAACATATCCTGGTGTGCTATTCATTAGTAACCTGGTACATTATATAATTGTACTTAAGCTTTTTTTTTTCAAGGCATTCGTGGTCCTCCTGCAGCAGGGAGGACACCTCCTATTAGTTTGTGGAAATCAGTGAATATGTTCCAGACTCTTCTAGCTTCAAAGAAAATCATGCATGGGCTTTTGAAGATCTTTGGTACTGGAGAAAATAACTGAAATTCACAGATAAAATGCATGTTTCTATCTAACTATTAGCTCAAATGTCTTCCACATGTAACATTTCCTCTGGCTGATCTGCTTTTCCCATTTCTTCCCAGGGTTCCACCTACCCAGGATTCCTGCTAACAAGCAATAGAAAGGCAAAAGAAATAAACAAACAAGCATTATTAAAAAGCAGGCAGCAGGAGGGAGGTAAGAAACAAAGCAAGATATGGATAAACCATAAATTAAATAATCGGCTGGAATAAAGTGAGCACCTTCAAACACTTAGCTCTTCCAGGAAAAAGGACAACCCATCGCAGCATAATTTTCTGAAACAGCAGTCTGGCAACCTGAAAACCACTGTATCTCTATTTCATTTACTTACTAAGACATCCCAGCTGAACACCCAATTACAATTTGTTAACCTGGATGGAATTTGAATACCAGCTACACTTTTTGCACTTTCCAACAAGTAGTCAACAAGAATGTTATTTTTGTCCCAGAAATATTATTCTGATGGCAGCTTTGCATTTGGTGTTCCTATAGCTGATTGGGCTTCCCCGGTGGCTCAGCTGTAAAGAATCTGCCTGCAATGCAGGAGAGGTACAGAAGACCTGTGTTCCATCCCTTTGTCAGGAAGATGCCCTGGAGGAGGTTATGGCTACCCACTCCAGTATTCTTGCCTGGAGAATCCCATGGACAGAGGAGCCCGGTGGGCTGCAGTCCATGAAGTCACAAAAGAGTCAGATATGACTAAGTGGCTAAACAACAACAAAAGCTCTGTTTGGTACCCAAGTACAAGCAAGATACAATCTGAAACATTTAGGTGTTTCTCTAGCCACATTTTAGCCCTTAAAGCTTACACACCAGGGGCAATACCAACCTTATGGTCATTGGCCTTGTAATCATTGAAGAAAGACTGGCTGCCTGCTAAGGTGTAGGCACTACCCTCTCGAAACACGCTGATTCTCTGAGCAGTCAGCTTGGGAGAGTACGGTTGGGGCTTTGGGACTTCCCCAGATCCATAAACACCATCCATTGGTTCAAGGGACTCTTGGAGGAAACTGTGAGGGTATTCCTCCTTTGGTGACTCTAATTCCTGCCCATCTTCAAAGACTTGCTTCAACACACGGCCGCTGTAGGAGGAAGAGATTTTAAATCGGACTTTCCGGGGTTTGCCGTCACTCTTCTGGGTCAGCTTCTTCTCGGGGTCCTCCATCAGCAGAAATTTCACCCTGTGGTTTCCAGGCTTTGGTGTAGCAGTGAAACTTGGGGCTCTGAGAAAAAGGCATTTTATTTTCACTCCTCCTGCATATAATTAATTCAAGTTGGTGCTAGGGTGTGCTCGGTTTACAGCAATTGACACCCACACATTAAATATTGATAGGCTTCCATGCAAAGGCAGGCAATTGCAGGTTTCTGGAGCGGATGGAGCATAAGATGAGACCGGGTGCCCCCTGAATCCCAAGCTCACCCGTAACTTCACCCCAACCTCAGCTTTTCTTAACGTGAGCATGAGTAGGTTTGTATAGACTAACAACTAACCACTTCAGTAGGGATCAGTTAGCAAGGGTCTTGTTATTCTTACCAACAACCAAGACGCTTTACCGTCTGAGCCACCAGGGAAGTGATAACTATGACCTAGTGAGCATTTCAGAGAAGGCAATGGCACCCCACTCCAGTACTCTTGCCTGGAAAATCCCATGGACAGAGGAGCCTGGTGGGCTGCAGTCCATGGGGTCGCTAAGAGTCAGGCACGACTGAAGTGACTTAGCAGCAGCAGTGAGCATTTAAGAGGTGCCAGAGATTTTACATGCATCATCTTACTTTGTCCTCACAATAAACCTGCAATGAAAGTGTTATTATCTGTGTTTTACAGAAGGGAAAGCCAGGCTCAGAGCAGCTTCTTTGTTTGTTTACTCTATTCCAGCAAGTAAGTGATGGAGTGGGGATTCAAACTCGGTTCTTAAGTAACCCCAAAACCCATGATCAGTCCACCAAGCTGAAAGCTTTCAAATCGTGTCTCATGGAGCCCTAGACAAGGAAGCCACAGATCCCTCTGAGCTTTCTACTCCTATATTAACCAACATACCTTTACTTTCTATTTTATTTTTAAACTATTTATTTATCTAGCCTGCACCACCAGGTCTTAGTTGCAGCATACAGGATCTTAAATCTTCATTGTGGCACACAGGATCTTTAGCTGTGGTATGTGGGATCTAGTTCTCTGACCAGGGATTGAACCTGGATCCCCTGCAGTTCAGTTCAGTTCAGTCGTTCAGTCGTGTCCAACTCTTTGTGACCCTATGAATCGCAGCACGCCAGGCCTCCCTGTCTATCACCAAATCCCAGAGTTCACTAAGACTCGTGTCCATCGAGTCAGTGATGCCATCCATCTCATCCAGCCATCTCATCCTTTCTTCTCCTGCCCCCAATCCCTCCCAGCATCAGAGTATTTTCCAATGAGTCAACTCTTCGCATAAGGTGGCCAAAGTACAGGAGTTTCAGCTTTAGCATCTTTCCTTCCAGCGAAATCCTAGGGTTGATCTCCTTCAGAATGGACTGGTTGGATCTCCTTGCAGTCCAGGGGACTCTCAAGAGTCTTCTCCAACACCACAGTTCAAAAACATCGATTCTTCGGTGCTCAGACTTTTTCACAGTCCAACTCTCACATCCATACATGACTACTGGAAAAACCATAGCCTTGACTAGACGGACCTTAGTCGGCAAAGTAATGTCTCTGCTTTTGAATATACTATCTAGGTTGCTCATAACTTTTCTTCCAAGGAGTAAGTGTCTTTTAATTTCATGGCTGCACTCACCATCTGCAGTGATTTTAGAGCCCCAAAAACTAAAGTCTGACACAGTTTCAACTGTTTTCCCCATCTATTTTCCATGAAGTGATGGGACTGGATGCCATGATCTTCGTTTTCTGAATGTTGAGCTTTAAGCCAACTTTTTCACTCCCCTCTTTTACTTTCGTCAAGAGGCTTTTTAGTTCCTCTTCACTTTCTGCCTTAAGGGTGGTGTCAGTGGGAATGCAGAGTCTTAGCCACCAGGGAAGTCCCACTTTATATCTATTGCTTATTTACAATTTCATTTGCAATCATAGCATGGGCCCCACTGCCTACTCCAGATAGCACTAGTAAATGGCCAAAAGTTGCTAGGATGAATATCAAACAAGCACATGACATGGGGCTTGAGAATGATAGTCCTACAATCTAGGAAACAGACTTAACACGAAGGAAATAACAGCCTCCTGCTTAGGGAGCAAACTGTCCACTGCTGACTGCCAGAAAGCTATTCTGGGAAGACAGTGGCCCTTCGGGAGACAAGGATACAAGAAAGCTTGTAAAGAAAGGGACCTTGGATTCAGTCTGAAAGAACAAGTTGGATTGGAAGAGCTGACATGGTAGAGGTTAAGCCTTTCTCTGTCTTTGCTAATGACATCATCACTGACTTAGTTGCCCAAATGGACTTCTATTCCACCCCTGAAGCCATTCCCGTGGATTCTGTCACCACTACTTTCTTCCATCCACCCCCACCCATCCAGCTCAAGGTCAAAGCCCTTGTCACTTCTATTTTCAGAACTGTGGCAGCCTCCTGATGACCTCGTCACCATCCACAAGTCCAACATCCACACAGATGCCAGAGTGATGCTTCCAAAGCACAAATCTGAAAAGTCCTAACACTTCATACAGCAGACAAAGTTCCTCAAAACCAAACCCTGCCTTCCTGTCTAGACTGACCCTTGTCTCTCTTTCAGGAGCTGCCTGGCATACTGTCAGCTCAGTTATTTCTCAAAACCATGGATTTCTGTCTCCTATCCAGTACAAACTCTATTTTCTGATTAGGATGTGAAACTTTCATTCATCCTTCCAGTCACAGCTCAAATGTTACAGCTCCTGGGAAGTCTTCCCATCAGCCCCAGGGAGGAGACCCGGGCCTTTGGACCAACCGCCATTAACTACTTCTTGTTTCCTCTCACCACTCCTGTGTTCCCCTCCACCAAACTGTGAACACTCAGAGTCACAAGCTGTGTTGACCATTCTTCTATTCCTAGTTTTTATCAAAGTGCCTGGGCTTCCCTTGTGACTCAGCTGGTAAAGAATCTGCCTGGAGTACAGGAGATCTGGGTTCAATCCCTGGGTTGGGAAGATCCCTTGGAGAAGGGAAAAGCTATGCACTCCAGTAATTCTGGCCTGGAGAATTCCATGGACTGTATAGTCCATGGGGTGGGTCACCAAGAGTCAGACACGACTAAGCGACTTTCACTTTCCTGATATTTAATAAATTCTGTAATCAGGATGACTTCCAGCTGAGAGAAATCAAATAAATAAAACTTTGAGAACAGGAGCTAGGCATATTTTGCAGAGGTGGAATCAAAAAGTTTTCAGAAAAACATCTACATTTCTACTAAGGCGGGGGTTCCCGCCTTAGTTATAGGGTCTTTGTGTAATCAATGCAAGGACTAGATTAACCACACACACATAAACACACATATACCAACACGCAGAGAGGGAGGAACAAGATTTTAAAATAAGAAAGAAGGCGTCCCTGGTGATCCAGTGGTTAAGAATCTGCCTTGCAACACACAGAACACAGGTTCGATCCTGATCCTAGAAGATCCCACGTGCCGGGGAGCAGCTAACCCCGTGCGCTGCAACTGCTGAGCCCGAGTGGTGCGGTACTGAAGAGCGTGCTCCGGGAGCTCACGCTCCGCAAGGAGAAGCCCCTGCAACGAGAAGCCCACACTGCAACACAGAGAGCCCCTGCTCGCCGCAGCCAGAGAAAGTGCACGCGCGGCACGGAAGTCCCACCCCAGCCAAAATAAATTCATTAATAAACCTCTGAAAAGTAGGAAAGAAAGGAAGAAAGACCTGCCTTCAAAATATCAAACGATACATGACTGTAGTGGCCCTCGGATGCAGCGCTGGCCATGACGTGCCATGAACAGATGACAGGACCCTAGAGCACAGATCCCTCAGTCCTCAGCACAGGCCGGTGGGACCCCAGGCTTCCAGGTAGTCACCCTGGATTACATCAGCCTCATTTATTTCCTCCAGTGTAAAGAACAAGCATCATTCATTCCCAAGGGTGCCATGCCATGAACAAAACTGGGAAGATCTAACTAAGAGAACATTTTCCCCTGTTCCTGCCAGGAAACAAGCTATTAGTAAATGTCTGACAGCCTATCTTTATCCAGAAGGAGCAGAGAGTGGATTTCCATGCTGCTGCTGCTGCTGCTAAGTCGCTTCAGTCATGTCCGACTCTGTGTGACCCCATAGATGGCAGCCCACCAGGCTCCTCTGTCCCTGGGATTCTCCAGGCAAGAACACTGGAGTGGGCTGCCATTTCCTTCTCCAAGGCATGAAAGTGAAAAGAGAAAGAGAAGTCGCTCAGTCGTGTCTGACTCTTAGTGACCCCATGGACTGCAGCCCACCAGGCTCCTCTGTCCATGGGATTTTCCAGGCAAGAGTACTGGAGTGGGGCGCCATCGCCTTCTCCATGACTACCTGTTAAACAGGCATTTTCCACTGCCTGTGGGATAAATACCATTAAAAAGTTAGCCTTTCAAAAGTGTAGACTTCAACCAGAGTGTATATGTTCATGCATTTCGCACAGTTGTACTTGTGCCACACTGAAAATGTGTTAAGCTTAAATTAAGTTAGAATTATGAACACAATGGAATTGGATAGGATCCTGACTATGAAAAATGAATCCTTTAGTTACGTGAAAAAATCAAAAGCTGGCAATGAGTATTCCAAGGAACATTTGTTTTGTACATTTTTATGCCCATTCCCATGTTCACAGACTTCTGGAGAGCTGGATCAAAATCATGGAAGTTTGGAAACAATCATGCTTATTTGATAATTTTTAGATGTTCATGGTTTTTTTAAGACAGTCACAACTTACCTCCAGAAAGAGGACACACTGATAAAGTGAAAGCAATTTTGGCAGTATTATCCAAAGCCTTAAAAATGTTCATATCCTTGAACCTTACTAGAAGAGAAAATAACTGCGTGAATCAGAAGAAATAATGTCAAAACATTAACATGAGTTGCCTCCAGGTGGAAGACTCTGAAAGACTATTTTTTCCTTCCCAGTTTCATTATATTTTACTTGACTATGATAAACTTATCTTACCTTGATAATCATGGGAAAAATAAATGAAAAAAAATTCATTACTTTCAACCTAATAATTTATTTTAAGGAGATGATTTTTCTTTTTAATTTTAGGAGTTTATTTGAGCAAAACTGATTTGAATCAGGCAGCATCAATCCAGAAGTGGTTAGGAGTGCTCCACCAACATAAGTTTGTGGAGACAATTTTTTTAGAAGATTTTTTTTTTAATGTGGACTGTTTTTAAAGGCTTTATTGAATTTGTTACAGTGTTACTTCTGTTTTACCTTTTAGTTTTTCTGGCCATGAGGCGTGTGGGATCTTAACTCCCAGGGATCAACCCCACACCTACTGTATCAGAAGGTGAAGTCTTATTAACCACTGAACTACCAGGGAAGTCCCAAGGGCAGAGGCTTTTATAAAGAAGAGACAGAAGCAAAGTAAGGCAATCACTGTTTGGCTAATAGCTCAAAGCCTAGCTGTTTGTGAATCCTCAGCCTTAGGAGTTTTTGACTTTGTGACCCTGAGACATTTACAGGCTTAGACTCTGACTTGCTGACATAGGCCTCCATGGCACTAAAACCACACCCACTCAACAGCATCCTTGTATAACTAATTTAACAATCCCCCTCGTTTTGCCATCCTCTCATACATGAGAAACTAACCCAACAGTTGCCATTAGTGTCTCTATCAGTCACCATCAAAGTTAAATCATTCTTGTCTCGTGAAACTTATAATGTCAGACCCACAGAAGAACTGTTTTGGTTGTTCATCTGGCTTCTGTTTCTCCAAGCTCAGCGGAAAATATCTGATGGACTGCTGATGGCTATAAACACACATTTAAGAACTTTGATAGAAGTTCACCTAGTAAAGAATCCCCTTGCATTTCAGGAGACCCCAGTTCAATTCCTGGGTCAGGAAGATCCCCTGGAGAAGGGATAGGCTACCCACTTCAGTATTCTTGGGCTTCCCTGGTGGCTCAGATAGTAAAGAATCCACCTGCAATGTGGGAGACTTGGGTTCGATCCCTGGGTTGGGAAGATGCCCTGGAGGAGGGCATAGCAACCCACTCTAGTATCCTTGCCTGGAGAATCCCCATGAACAGAGAAGCCTGGTGGGCTACAATCCATAGGATTGCAAAGAGTTGAACACGACTGAGTGACTAAGTGCAGCAAAGCACAGCACACCAGGGAGACTACCTGGAGGGTAGGACTACTAGGAGGATACTACCAAGAGACTTAAGTATACTCCTTAGCCAGGGACCCCTTGAGTCACACCAGTCGGTGTCTAATAAATCAAAGAATGACCTGAAAAGGCATCAACCTGTTTTAGCCAAGTGGCTTATTTGTTAATTTCTTGTATTTGCTACAACACCAAAGGTGTTGGTCTAGATAGAGCAGGATACATTTACTATTATATAGACTCCTTGTTCAGCCAACAAGTAATCTAAAGCAGTTCTATTATCTAAGACTACCTTCACAAGAAAGTCCAGGATCTTCTGTCATGTAGCTATTGCCTTATCAATAGATTTTGTGATAGTTGCCAGAGTTAAGGAACACTGTCTTCCAGTGCATTAACAGAGAGGGAAAGCAAGTAATTTTTAAAAAGGAATAAAACTTTCACACTGGAGATTAAGATCTTGAACTGTGATCTTGAGAGAGCTGGTCACCTCAAGATGTCATCGGCTTCTGGAAAGGAATCTCCCTAGACAATTTTAATTTTAGACCTCCAGCTGATGTGCCATTCCAAGAGTCTAGAGAAGCCCGTTTTAATTAGAGGTGTAGATCCAGGGTTCAAGTCCCTGAACTTTGACTGCCATCTGGGTAGTGAGGAAGACCTGGGATGATCCCTTCCAAAGAGGTTCAAAGTCAGTCTTTGTTTTTAATGATTCCAAATCAGAAATGTGGGAGAAAATTGGAAACATTAGTTTGAAGAGTTGTAGCTGGTATTTGAGGAAACTAGAACTCAGGATGCAGTTGATTTACAGTTATGCAACGAAATCTCTAAGACAATGAATAGCACTAAACCTGATATCCACAAGGCTGTGTTATCATTTTCCATGAAGCATAATTATTTCCTCTACAGTCACCCTCGTGTCTCTCAAAGATAATCACTATAAGACAAATTTGTCTGCAAGTGTTTAGTCTCATTAAATTTGGCCTGATTATTTAGATGAATGCAGCAAGAATAGTGATTGACCACATAGATTCTCTTTAAATCTGCTTTGCTGGTACTTTTTCATAAGGAATCTTAGATTGGACTTTTAAAAGCCTTTCCAGGCTAAGAAACCAAACCAAAAACTCAACATTAGACTTCACCCGGTAGATTTAAAGAAGTGACTGAATTCCTCTCTTTTTTAAAGTATCCTAGGGTTCTGGACCTTTCTGGAAGTAGCCTTCCTTATTCACCTGGTAGGGCTTCCAGGAAGCCTTAAGCAAGGTACAAGGTCAGTTTTTCCAAGGAGCTTTTATTGGCTCCATAGAGTCAACCTGAGTTCCTTAAAAGTATCTGGTCAAATCTCAGGCATAGATTTTAAGCATATTCTCATATATACCCAAAAGCATAGAACTTAAGAGGGTTTGTCATCACTGACTACTTGATAATGCATCCCACATAATTTTGGATACCAAATAAACATAATTAATTTAACAACTCTCTTTCACAAGGTGAGAGACAAATTCTTTGAGATTTTCCATGCTTCCTCTGGGAAATTTCAAAGGTATTTTGAAGTCAAAATACTGCATTCACAATTTTATTTGGGGAAGTTGTCAAAATGTTTGAACATTTGACTAAATAGGATCTCAGATCATTATGAAATAATAGTTATCAATTTAAGTTGACAATAGAAGATTTTAAATGCAAACAGAAGATTACATAGCTATGAACAAAACTTAGATCTTTTAATATTGAGAAGACTGGGTTTTCTTATGTAATCAAAGTGCTGATAAAGACAAAATAAAGCATAATAAATTAGTTTGGAAGAGACCAAATCTTTGCTTTCCAGGTAGATTACCCAAAAAGTTCAACGACAAACTTTCACAGTCCAAAGCGAACCAATATTCCAAGAAAGATTTGTCCTTTTACAGAGAGAAAGCCAAATTCTCCTTCTGTACCTGTGTACTTCTGATATTAAAACTCATTCTTTAAAAATCTAAATAAATCCATTCTCATTTTAGTCGGCTTGACCATACATAAAATCCTTTTCCACAAACCTTTTACAACATTTTTTACATCTATTCAGGTTTTATCCTATGTTTTTTCTCTTCCTCATTCTCAAACAACCAGTCATTTTACTTTCTTCGTGTATTTTTCATGCAATTGTTTCCTTTAACTCTTATTTTTCTAAGCAGCTTTAATTACAAATATTGATTAGAAACCTTGACTCTTAGAATTCTTTATTCCTAATGAAAATAAAGAAGTAATTAACCTCCAATTAAAATAAATAAATTTATATTTAAACAAAAGAAAAAATACAATAACAACAAAAAAAGTAAGCAACTGTGGACTGTCACAGTAGCATTCTGTGGATTGTCATATTCAAAAATAAATTTCACAATTTCTAGAAGTATAGTCTTCCTCATGGTAAAATGTTCAATGTATTACAAAACATGTTTACTAATAGATCTGAGTATATTTAGCTCCTCTGTAAAAGGAAGTCAAAAGTAGATAAATCTATGTCAGTAATTTATGTTTCACTGTTCCATCATTTATGTTCCATCATTTAGCTGATCTCAGTATAACTTTAAGGCTTCAAGTTATGAAAAATATTTTGGAAATTATGTTTAAGTAAACATATCTTAAAACATTATTATTATAGAAAAGTTTGTTCATAAGCTTTAACCTTACATGTATCTATTTAATTTACTTGGGTTTTTATTTGTTTTGTCCTGCTTTGCTTTTTTTGCTGGACCACATAGCTTGTAGGATCTTAGTTCCCCAACCAAGGATCAAACCTGTGCCTCCCGAAGTGAAAGGGTAGAACCATAACCACAGAACCACCAGGGAATTTCCAAATTTGTTGTTTTTGTGTTCAGTCAATAAGTTGAGTCCAATGCCTGGCAACCTCATGGACTGCAGCACGCCAGGCTCCTCTGTCTCCTGGAGTTTGCTCAAATTCATGTCCATTGAGTCAGTGGTGTTATTTAACCATCTCACCCTCTGCCACACCCTCCTCCTTTTGCCTTCAATCTTTCCCAGCATCAGAATCTTTTCCAATGAGTCCGCTCTTTGTATCACGTGACCAAAGTACTGGAACTTCAGCTTCAGCAACAGTCTTTCCAATGAACATTCAAGGTTGATTTCTTTTAGGACTGACTGATTTGATCTCCTTGCTGTCCAAGGGACTCTCAAGAGTCTTCTCCAGCACCACAATTTGAAGGCATCAATTCTTCAGTGCTCAGCCTTCTTTATGGTCCAACTCTCACATCCATACATGACTACTGGAAAAACTATAGCTTTGAGTAACCATACCTTCTCAAATTTACTTGTTCTTAATTATGTTTAGTTGACTCATAAAAATTTCATGAGACATTAAATAGCTAACCATCATGTTAAGTTATCCTTCTTGCTGACAAATTCTGTAACAAAGATAACATGAGCTTATTTGACTTTTAGTAAATCCAGGTAGAATGAAATTATTATATTTAATGCTGTAACTCTAAAGACATGCTTCTTTTAATGAAACCAACAAGCTTAAACTAGCTTTTATTTGTCAAAGATTATCCTAGATCACATGGACTTGAGAGAATTTTGGGTTAGTGTCTATATTCCCGAGAGTATATTTGATTAATATAAATGTTTATCTTTAAGCCAATTAAATAGAGCTCTTTACAAATTAATTTTGGCAATACTGTTAGGAGGTAGAAAAATACTGCAGATCTCTAACATCCATACATAGACATACTGGAACATCAGACAAATACAGGCATCTTATAGCTTTAATTTTAAAATTTTATCCATGAGGACTTCCCTCATGGTCCAATGGTTAAGAGTCTACCTGCTAATGAAGGGGACATGGGTTCGATCCCTGGTCCAGGAAGATCCCACATGTGCAGAGCAACTAGACTCATACGCCACAACTACTGAGCCCACATACACAGAGCACCTAGAGCCTTGCTTCACAAGGGAAGCCGCTGCAGGGAGGAGCCCAAGCACCACCAAGGAAGAGTAGCCCCCTCTCACTGCAACTAGAGAAAGTCCAAGCACAGCAAGGAAGACCCAGCACAAACATAAACAAATATTTTTTTTTTAATTTAGCCATCAGACAAGCATAATAATATAAAATAAACCTGTGTATTCAGAAGAAAAGAAAACGTCCTGAAGTGATTCTGGAAGGATTTACTCACACATTTCAAAGGCACACAAGTCTAAAGCTACAAGGTAGGAATCTCTTGATTTCCATTTTAGTTGAAGATCTCCCTGATATAAACAAGCAAATTGAGGATGATGTAGTTGGGTGGATGAGTAAACCTCTTGAAGTCATAACAATTCTTTGAGGAATTAAAAGCAACCATGCTTGCCTTACAAACTGAGTCTTTACTAAAACGGAAATTCAGCTCTAGAAACAACTTGAAGCCACATATCTTTTTTACCTTGGAAAAGGAAATGGCAACCCACTCCATAGAGGTGTGATACTGTGATGCATGCATGCTAAGTCGCTCCAGTCGTGTCCAACTCTGTGCAACCCTATGGACAGCAGCCCACCAGGCTCCTCTGTCCATGGGATTCTCTAGACAAGAATACTGGAGTGGGTTGCCATTTCCTTCTCCAAGGTAAAAGTGAAATTTTACTTCCCTCCCTTGACCAGGCACCACAGAGATCTAGGCAGGCTGACTTTGGTGAGGATTCTTACCCTTTTGGGGCCTCTGCCATTTTCCTGAGGATGCCATCTGCAGGCTCTAGAGAGAGTGGGGTGTCCCAGAGGGACTCATCCTGGTCACCAGAAACTGAGGCCTCACACTGCACTCAGTTTTAGTCAGAACCAGTCCAACTCTGATGCGAAGAGCCGACATTGGAAAAGACCTTGTTGCTGGGAAGGATCAAGGCAGGAGGAAAACAAGGCAACAGAGGATGAAATGGTTGGATGGCATCACCGACTCAATGGACACGAGTCTGAGCATGTCCATGCTCAATTAGGGAGATAGTGGAGGACAGGGAAGCCTGCTACGCTGCAGTCCATGGGGTTGCAAAGAGTCGAACAATTAGAAGTTGAACAATTAGTTCAACCCTAGACCCAGTCTGGTTTCTAAAGTAGACCCCGTCCAACTTCAGCAGTTTCCAGAAAGAAATGGCCACATGAAGTGTAGATGAAGGATAGAGTGTCCTTGCCCAGCACCTCCAGAGGCAGCGAGGAGCAGCGACTCGACGGGCTCCTCAGGCACCCTCGCTGCTGTCGCTCGTTGCCCCTGCGGGCCGTCAAAGGTCTCCTTGGTTCCCTCTTCAGTCATCAGGCCTGTGAAAAGATAAACTGAGGCATGATAAAAGTCGAAGGGTTTATCTGAGCAAGAATCAAGTCAAATCTAGCAGTTCTGAACCAGAAACGGTTAGGAGCACTTCTAAGGGGATAATTTCAAGTAGAGAAAAATACTTATATTGAAAAATTATTCACCGCAGGAAAAAAAAAATCTGCAAACAACTTAAATGTTCAACAGTAGGAACTGCACAAAATGAAAGATTATGTAGTCATGTATAAAAGGTTTACAGAGCTTGAAATAATATGGAAAAATATTTATGAAACAAATTAAGTGAGAAAAGATATGATGTAAAATTTTTTGTTCTGTAATTATAGCATTTTCTATGTAAAACTGTATAGGAGAAAAAGACAAAAGTAAATCTATTAAAACGTTAAAATCATTCTGAGAGGGTAGTTAGGGGTGATTTTTATTTTCTTTTTTATACTTTTCTGTATTTTCTAAATTTTCCATAATTAGCTAATATTAATTCAATATTAGGAAAAAGTTTTTTTAAGTAAACTGTGCCTATCATTTTAACATACAGACGAATTTATGCAATTGGCTGGAGAAAATTAAATCTTCAACCTCTGCCATTTTTCCTCTGCATGAATTCAGTAATAGGAAATCATTATTTTATTACAAAGATTTTTTTTTTCATATCATTTTAATACAAGCAGAAGTGACTTGAACCTGAGTCAAACAAAGGAGAATTGTTTTCTCATTTTCTTTTTTTGGCTACTCTGTGTGCCAGCATTTGAGATCTTAGTTCCCCAACCAGGGATCCAACCCATGTCCCCTGCCTTGGGAGTGCATAGTCTCAACCACTGGACCGCCAGAAAGTCCCTAGAATTGTTTATTCATGATTGCACCCAGATGCAGAAAATTTTAATGGGTTATGGAAAGTAAAATGTGTGACGTATAACAAAATCAGTCAATTTACAATCTCTTGGGCTCATTACTTTTTAAAAGCTCTGATGGATACCTAACCACATGAATAGACTTAGTGATCCTAATGGCAGGACAAATCGACATTCTATTTCTCTTAATGGGATGCTTCGTTCACAGATAGGGTGTCCAAACCAAGACATTCTTAACACTGAAAGGCACTATGTACAGTTACACCAGGACAGGAGACAAATGTGGATAAATGATCACCCCACTGATGAGGTATTTAGGCCAAAATATTTAATATTTATGAAATCAAAACTTTGACCTAACTTGGTTTATATGAAGCACAGGTGATGGAAGAATGAGCTAAATGACCAAAAAGGAAATGATGGACAGTGGTGGGACCTCCTGCAAGACAACTGGTCTCACCAGAAGGTCAATATACTATGGAAAATGTTGGGATGAGCAGGACATTCTAGAGTTACAGAGATCCAACCAAGTGTAATATATGAATATATGAACCTTGGTTGGTTCTTGGAGAAACTTGACTCCAGTTGGTATCAGGGATTTCTCTGGCAGTCTAGTGGTTAAGATGCCACACTTCCACTGCAGGGGGCACAGGTTCAATCCCTGGCTGGGGAACGAAGTTCTCACATGCCTCAAGATGTGGCCGAAAGTAAACAATAAACATTGTAAAAAACAGAACTGATATCAGAGGGAACTTAAGAGTTGTTTTCATTTTTATATGCAGGATAAATCTAAGTGACTATGTGTGAGAATGTCCTTTTTATTGGAGATACATGCTGCTGCTGCTGCTGCTGCTGCTAAGTCTCATCAGTCGTGCCTGACTCTGTGCAACCCCATATATGGCAGCCCACCAGCCTCCGCCATCCCTGGGATTCTCCAGGCAAGAACACTGGAGTGGGTTGCCATTTCCCTCTCCAATGCATGAAAGTGAAAAGTGGAAGTGAAGTCGCTCAGTTGTGTCTGACTCTTCGCGACCCCATGGACTGTAGCCTACCAGGCCCCTCCATTCATGGGATTTTCCAGGCAAGAGTGCTGGAGTGGGGTGCCATTGCCTTCTCTGGGAGATACATGCTAGAATACTAGCTAGTGAGATGTCATGATGTCTGCCATTCATTATTTAAAAGCTTATTCCCTCAGTATATGTGCGTGCTGTGCTATGCTAAGTCGCTTCAGTTGTGTCCAACTCTGTTTGACCTTATGGACTATAACCCACCAGGCTCCTCTGTCCATGGGATTCTCCAGGCAAGAATACTGGAGTGAATTGCCATGCCCTTATCCAGGTACTCTTCCTGACCCAGGGATAGAATCAGCGTGTCTTACATCTAACCTGCATTGGCAGGCAGGTTCTTTACCACTAGCTCTACCTGGGAAGCCCACTTTAACACATATGCATACATGTGAAGTAAAAAATGGAAAAATATTAACAATTCTTTATGATTGTTTATTATCCTATTTTTCTAATTTTTTAATGTGTGAAATATTTATAATAAAAATTGGGACCAAAAATTCTCTTAGAAAAATATTCATAGATATCTAGGCTTGCTTTTATGCATTTTGATTTATACCCTTGGGTATTCTGAGTAGAATTTTTATCCTATTCTGTCTGATGTAATTTACTGGACTTTATTTTTATGTGTACTTTGGGATTTGGGAGATTATGTTAAAAACGTGTCTTGATGAAAGAAATGTGCAATTATTGCAAATTGAGTATAAACATTATCCTTTAGTGATCTTTCCACATCTATCTTTTCTAATCAGAGTAGGGCTTATAAATTAAACATATCCTTTTAATCTGCTCATGCATTACTACACAGTGTGTGTGTGTGTGTGTGTGTGGATGTGTGTGTATTTAAACCCCAGTCTGGCATTTTCTTCTGAAACATTGTTATGGCAGAAGATTATTACAGTTGTTTGTCATGCCTAGAAAGTTGTGAGAGTTCATGTAACTTTATAAAAAACGTGAAAAAACAAAACCGAAGTTTATAGTCCCCCTTGCTCTATCACCAGCCAAAACAGAAATTTCCAAGGCAATACTTCAAGAGACTACCATATTATCACATTTAAAAATATATTTTTTTAATTTTCACGGTTGTCTAAGCTCCCACAGAAATGAGTTTTTTGTTACAGACCTAGGTGGTATGAAACATAGTTTGGTGACTGATCACCCCCTGCATCACAGGACAATCTGATGAGACCAGCCCAACCAAAGTATGAGATCAAGGATTCAGATTAGAAAGTAAGACTTTTTCTTTCACGCCATCATTTCCCAAAGCATGACTCACAGAGCTAAAAGTTATTTCTTGAAAAAAAAATCCTAATAAAATAAGTTTGGGAATGGCACTGAAACATGTGTGCTGTTGTGTGGAAAACGAATCGTCGGTCTATATTTGGTTCAGGATACAGGATGCTTGGGACTGGTGCACGGGGATGATCCAGAGAGTTGATGTGGAGTGGGAGATGGGGGAGATGGGGGGGAGATGGAGAGTTGATGTGGAGTTCAAGATTGGGAACTCAAGTACACCTGAGATTGAAAAAAAAAAAAAAAAGAAAAAGAAAAATTAAAAATAAATAAATAAAATAAGTTTGGGAAATTCTGGGTTAAATAAAGTTAAACTGATTTCTTTACTGTAGGACTTCTGAGAATGTTAAATATACTAATGTACTTTGTCAACCTCCACCATTTCCAAAATGCGGTGCCCACAAACTTCCTTTTATTGTTGGAATTTTATTTCAGAAAACCAGTGTTCTGAGAAAAAAGTCTCAAAGATGTTGTTGGAAGATGCTTTTCTGCTTAAAAATTCTCCCACCTCTGACTCTCATCCTCTTCATCATGAAAAATAGTTACAGTTTATGAAGTATTTGCTATGTGTGAGAGGTATTTCACAGATAAGAAAACTGGAAACTGAAGCTCAGAGAGATTATGTATCTGCTCAGAGTCACATAGCCACGAAATGTCAGTTGTTATTCTCACCCAGGTCTTACCCCAAAGTTTATGTTTCTCTCATCTCATCAAATTGACCACTTGGGGGGGGGGAGGTCAATTCTTTAAAGATGAGATAGAAAATATTTTAACAAACCTAGTCGTAATCTAAAACCCACAATAGACTCTAGTATATATGATCAGCAAGGTCTCACTGAGGCTGCGATGGAACTTAAGCTACCCATGTGATTGGTTCTCTATGTTCTGTCTCAAAGGAGACTCCAGAATTTGCTTTGAAATTTAACCACCTATATTAACTGTAATTCACAGGAATGGAGAGATGGGCCATCTTCCTCATACTCTGAGCCGTTTCCTCATTGCCTCTGAGTAGAGCTGGCACAAGTCTTTGTATCACAGGCCAAAACCTCCACGTCAGAAAGTAATGAGAGGATTCCCAGAGGACAGAGCAGAGGGGGAGCATAGTGGAAAAACATCAACCCTGCCAGAGCCACAGGCCAAAATCTGGGACTTCATTAAAAAATAATAAATGCCTGGGATTATTGTACCATTGCAAAGATCCCCCCACCCTCTCTGCAGCCCCTGGTGGCTCAGACGGTAAAGAATCTGCCTGCAATGCCGGAGACCTGGGTTCTATCCCTGGAGAATTCCATGGACAGAGGAGCCTGGTGGGGTCACAAAGAGTCAGACGTGACTGAGCGACTAACACTTTCACCTTCTTTTCTAACTCCTCTCTCACTTCTGACTCACTGTTCATTCCTACCAGACAGAAAGAAGAGCTCTCAGAGGTTGCGAAACAGTCCTGAATTTTCTCCGTCTCAGCAATCTCCAGTAGAAATGCACATATGTATGTAAGGTAACCCACATATATTATTTTTAAATTTGCCAGTAGCAACATTTAGAAAACACAAAGAAACAAGTAAAAAACTAGAAATATTTTTATCATTATTCAGATTTCATAAGATTGTAAGTAAGTCATTCAGTCGTGTCTCTTTGCCACCCCATGAAATAACCCGCCAGGCTCCTCTGTCCATGGGCTTCTCCAGGCAAGAATACTGGAGTGGGCAGCCATTCCCTCTTCCAGGAGATCTTCCCGACCCAGGAATCAAACTCAGGTCTCCTGCATTGCAGGCAGATTCTTTACTGTCTGAGCCACCAGGGAAGCCCTTTCATATATAGCTGACAAAGTAGATTCATATCCAAGTTGTCCCAATCACAATTACATTTCTTCCAATGACTGACTTGAGCATCAGTTTAAAAGTATATGTGTACATTGAATCGGATTAAAAGCTTACTTCTTCAGTCCCACAAACCACACTTTAAGCTCACTGGCCACATTCGACTGGTGGCTACCCTATTAAGATAGCACAGCTTTGCAAGAGTACTTAATGGGGCCAGCAGTGCCCCCCTAACGGGCATTATGGAAACGTGTGGGAACATTTGCTTTCTTAGCACTACTCACAAGAAAGGAATACCACCGTCAACGGGGAAGAGGACATGTATGTGGACATCCTGCAACGTTAAGGGAAGTTCTGCACAACACTGTCTCACACCGCAGACTATCACCGAAGTAAAACACCTGTTTATAATTATCCGAGCCTAGAACCTGTTTGTTGGTTTGTTTTAGTGAGATTGGTAAGCTTGGTTTTAGTATTCATTTGGGGGGACTGAAATGAACATGGATTAAGGGAAGTTTGTACTTTGTTTTATTCAGAGCTCTACCAAAAACTGCCTACTGTTTTGAAAAACTGCTTCACAGATTGAGATGTTGCTTCTACATCAGACAGCATCTGTAGCTGTGGCTTTTCACAGGGGTCTCAGACATGGGTAAAGCATCTGACGACTTCGTGATTTCTTCTAGGGAAATCATACCCAAGCATTTGCCATTAAAACACACAGTATTTTATTATCAATTACTTTCCTTTTATTTCTCTTTATATGAGAGCAAAGGTGTTGTATGGGTTTTCGAAGTTATTAATATATTTGTTGGAGGATTATTTAATCTAGTAACTTCATTCCAGGATAGTAAAGGGATGTGATGAAGTAAGGGTTACGGGAAGAACACGCATTGTGCCTGATGGATTGAGAATCATTGCTCAGGGAAAGAGCGTGGCGGGCTCAAGTCGATGAAGACTGCCACCTGCAGGAAGGAGAGGGAACTGAAGCTGCATCCCAGAGCGCACTTGCAAACTTCCGGGCTGTGCTGTGCTTAGTCGCTTGAAAGAAAGTGAAAGTGAAGTCGTGTCCAGCTCTTTGCGACCCCATGGACTGTAGTCCGCCAGGCTCCTCTGTTCATGGGGATTCTCCAGGCAAGAATACTGGAGTGGGTTGCCATGCCCTCCTTCAAGGGATCTTCCCAACCCAGGGATCCAACCCAGGTCTCCCTCATTGCATGGCGAATTCTTTACCAACTGAGCTCCCAAAGAGTTGCCTCAATTAAACAACTGCGTTCTTCTCACCTCCCAAGTCCAAAGCCTTGTGCTGAAAGACACTCACACTGCCACATCAGCGACGTGAACAACAACGGCTCTGCTCCCAAGGAGCTCACAGTCTGGGGTGAATGTGGGTCTGGAGAAGGGGGATCAGTTCATATGGGCACAGATAATCAGCTGGCCAGAGACACACCCCCACCGCCCCTCCCCATCCACTTCAAACCTTTCTGTTAACAACTTGTTCGGGTTAGTTGATGTGGGAAAATATAAGAGTGCTAAGTTTTCTGCACATGTATTTCATATTTTTTCCAAATTTATATCAACTTAGAAAAACATACACAAGTGACACATGAATACAGCCTTTTAGAGGATAAATATTTTAAATTTGAAAGGAATAAAGAAGAAAATTAACGGTTTCCTTCACTCGACCTAACAAGTTACCTAAAAACTGTTACTAATACACCTGGAATATGACCTTCCCAATATTTCATGCCTTTATATACATGTGCATGCCACCCACATAGTGGTAAACAATCCTCCTGCCAATGCAGGAGACACAAGAGACATGGGTTCAGTCCCAGGGTCGAGAAGATCCCCTGGAGGAGGAAATGGCAATCCACTCCAATGATCTCGACTGGAAAACTCCATGGACGGAGGAGCCTGGCAGGCTACGGTCGTGAGGTCTCAAAGAGTCAGACACAGCTGAGCATGCATGGGTGCACATACATGTATATGCAGACACAAATAGATGGCTTTGTTTTTTAAGCACAAGTGAAGTTATACATACAGATATGCATATGTATACAGATATAATTTCATTGATGTTTAAATATATTAATTTTTCTGAATTTAAAAATATAACATGGAGATCTTTCCATATCAATACAGATAGATTTCCCCTGCCTTGATTTTGTGACTCCATACTAACTCACTGTAAAAATTAATTCATTCTTCAACAAATATTTATTAACCACCTACTATTTGTTTGAAATTATTCTAGGTGCTAAGGATGTAAGAGTAAACAACAAAAGCAAAAAGAAAGGCAAAAATCCTTGTCTTCATGGAACTTACATTCCAATGGAGAGAAGGAAACAATATACTTAATAAATTAGTTAATAATATATTACATATGAAAATGCAGTTATTGCTATAGAAAAAAATAGAACAGGAAAGAGATTGGGAATCCTAAACTGAGAGTGGGGAGAATAGCAATTAGAAACAGGGTGGATATAGCAGGCCCCAGTGGGAAGTAGGCTTGAGTAGATGAGAAAGGGAGCTATGAGAACATTGTGGGAAAGTTTTCCAAGCAGCAGGAACAGCCTGTGCAAAGGTCCTGAGGTAGGAATGTGATTAATAGGCTCAAGAAACTGCAAGGATGCTACTGCAGCTGGGTAGGGCAAAAGTGGAAGCAGGAAGACCAGGTTGAAGGTGACTGGAAATATCTATGAAAGATGATAATAGTTTAAGATCAGGGTGGTAGCAGGTAATGAGGACTTGCTACATTCTGCATATATTTTGTAGGTAGAGTCAACAGAATTTACTGAAGGTATTCACATGGGGAGTGAGAGGGAGAAAAAAGGAATTGGAGATGATTTCTCCTAAGCATGTGGAGGCACTCTGCTGCACTAACTGTGCTGTACCATAGGTAATGTAAACTGCTCCTTATAAACTAACATTTAGGTTATTTCTGGGCTTTCTCTTTTATAAACGATCTTTCAAAGACTATTCTCTTACACGTACCTTTATGCATATCCAGTTGGATTTCCCAGTGAACAGTTTCACTCTTCTCTCACCGTTGAAATGAACTGATCTAACCTGATCCACAAGGGAGGACAATAGTGTGCTCGGGACATGCAAAGGAATCAGTGCAGGAAGTCAAATTAAATGTGAAGAAAGGTTTCTCTTCTCTTTTATACTTCCCCTTCTTGCATCATTCCATCCCCCAATCAACACTGTGCATGATAAAACCACATAACAGCTCATTTTTTTTGAGCACTTGAGTGCCAGGCACAGTTGACTAGCATTATTTTCTTTTTTACACTAATTACACTATGGGGCTTCCCTCATAGCTCAGTTGGTAAAGAATCTGCCTGCAATGCAGGAGACTCCAGTTCGATTCCTGGGTCAGGAAGATCTGCTGGAGAAGGGATAGGTTACCCACTACAATATTCTTGGAATTCCCTTGTGGCTTAGCTGGTAAAGAATCCTCCTGCAGTGCAGGAGACCTGGGTTTGATCCCTGGGTTGGGAAGAGCCCCTGGAGAAGGGAAAGGCCACCCACTCCAGTATTCTGGCCTGGAGAATTCCATGGACTATACAGTAAATGGGGTCGCAAAGAATCGGACACGACTGAGCAACTTTTACTTCACTTCACACTAATGACCACACTATGAAATAAGCGTTTATGTCCATTATATAGATAAGTAAAATAAGACCTTGTAGGGGACAAAGGCACACATACATAGCTGCTGGAACTTGTATTTGAACCTGGCCATGGAGCGCACATCCTCAGCAACTGCATTGGGCAGCATCTAGTATAAATAAACTTCTCCCTTTTCCGTGTGCTTCTTCTTCCCTGGGACAAAATACCTTGGATTCCATTTACAGTAAGGATTACATCTGGCCCCCTAAAAGGCAGTGCAGGGTGATGCAAAGGGCACAGGCTCTGGTATCAGCTTCTTCTGACTGTGTGATCTTGGGTGAATGGTTTAACTCCACCCCTACCTGACTAAACCTCAGAGAAGTAGGTCAGGACCCTGAGAAAACAAGACAAAGCATGGCTAATTTCCTATGGGGACTTGTGAGTAGAAAAACCCCTTAAAGATTTTAGATCCAAAAAAAAAAATTTTTCAGATCCAAGTGTCCTGTTTGTGGCTAAAAACAGTGAAGTCCAGAGTCTCTACTGGAGAAATGTAGATCATTCTCTCCACTTCCTATGGTCCCCCTGCTACAGATAAGTTTCCGTGTAAACGCAGCATCCTTCCTATCTCCTCTCTTTAAGACCTACTATCTATCCTATGTTAGAGCTGCCACCAAAGTCATAAAAAGATTTCAGGGCTGGTGGACAAGTGGTTAAGAATCGGCCAGCAGGGGACACGAGTTCGATTCCTCGTTCGAGAAGATCCCACAGGCTGCAGAGCTACTAAGCCTGTGCACCAGTACTGAGCCCCGAGCGCCCTAGAGCTCGTGCGCCACAAGAGAAGCCGCCGCGATGATGAGTAAGTGGCCCCTGCTGGCAGCAACTAGAGAAGCCCACACAGCAACAAACACCCAGATTTGTCAAAAAAAAAAAAAAAAAAAAANAGGCAAGAATACTGGAGTGGGCAGCCATTCCCTCTTCCAGGAGATCTTCCCGACCCAGGAATCAAACTCAGGTCTCCTGCATTGCAGGCAGATTCTTTACTGTCTGAGCCACCAGGGAAGCCCTTTCATATATAGCTGACAAAGTAGATTCATATCCAAGTTGTCCCAATCACAATTACATTTCTTCCAATGACTGACTTGAGCATCAGTTTAAAAGTATATGTGTACATTGAATCGGATTAAAAGCTTACTTCTTCAGTCCCACAAACCACACTTTAAGCTCACTGGCCACATTCGACTGGTGGCTACCCTATTAAGATAGCACAGCTTTGCAAGAGTACTTAATGGGGCCAGCAGTGCCCCCCTAACGGGCATTATGGAAACGTGTGGGAACATTTGCTTTCTTAGCACTACTCACAAGAAAGGAATACCACCGTCAACGGGGAAGAGGACATGTATGTGGACATCCTGCAACGTTAAGGGAAGTTCTGCACAACACTGTCTCACACCGCAGACTATCACCGAAGTAAAACACCTGTTTATAATTATCCGAGCCTAGAACCTGTTTGTTGGTTTGTTTTAGTGAGATTGGTAAGCTTGGTTTTAGTATTCATTTGGGGGGACTGAAATGAACATGGATTAAGGGAAGTTTGTACTTTGTTTTATTCAGAGCTCTACCAAAAACTGCCTACTGTTTTGAAAAACTGCTTCACAGATTGAGATGTTGCTTCTACATCAGACAGCATCTGTAGCTGTGGCTTTTCACAGGGGTCTCAGACATGGGTAAAGCATCTGACGACTTCGTGATTTCTTCTAGGGAAATCATACCCAAGCATTTGCCATTAAAACACACAGTATTTTATTATCAATTACTTTCCTTTTATTTCTCTTTATATGAGAGCAAAGGTGTTGTATGGGTTTTCGAAGTTATTAATATATTTGTTGGAGGATTATTTAATCTAGTAACTTCATTCCAGGATAGTAAAGGGATGTGATGAAGTAAGGGTTACGGGAAGAACACGCATTGTGCCTGATGGATTGAGAATCATTGCTCAGGGAAAGAGCGTGGCGGGCTCAAGTCGATGAAGACTGCCACCTGCAGGAAGGAGAGGGAACTGAAGCTGCATCCCAGAGCGCACTTGCAAACTTCCGGGCTGTGCTGTGCTTAGTCGCTTGAAAGAAAGTGAAAGTGAAGTCGTGTCCAGCTCTTTGCGACCCCATGGACTGTAGTCCGCCAGGCTCCTCTGTTCATGGGGATTCTCCAGGCAAGAATACTGGAGTGGGTTGCCATGCCCTCCTTCAAGGGATCTTCCCAACCCAGGGATCCAACCCAGGTCTCCCTCATTGCATGGCGAATTCTTTACCAACTGAGCTCCCAAAGAGTTGCCTCAATTAAACAACTGCGTTCTTCTCACCTCCCAAGTCCAAAGCCTTGTGCTGAAAGACACTCACACTGCCACATCAGCGACGTGAACAACAACGGCTCTGCTCCCAAGGAGCTCACAGTCTGGGGTGAATGTGGGTCTGGAGAAGGGGGATCAGTTCATATGGGCACAGATAATCAGCTGGCCAGAGACACACCCCCACCGCCCCTCCCCATCCACTTCAAACCTTTCTGTTAACAACTTGTTCGGGTTAG
Source organism: Neotragus moschatus (assembly GCA_006410615.1). NCBI lineage: Eukaryota > Metazoa > Chordata > Mammalia > Artiodactyla > Bovidae > Neotragus > Neotragus moschatus. Next base: position 1,218,909 of record SJYA01001158.1, on the reverse strand, counting down.
TTGATGTGGGAAAATATAAGAGTGCTAAGTTTTCTGCACATGTATTTCATATTTTTTCCAAATTTATATCAACTTAGAAAAACATACACAAGTGACACATGAATACAGCCTTTTAGAGGATAAATATTTTAAATTTGAAAGGAATAAAGAAGAAAATTAACGGTTTCCTTCACTCGACCTAACAAGTTACCTAAAAACTGTTACTAATACACCTGGAATATGACCTTCCCAATATTTCATGCCTTTATATACATGTGCATGCCACCCACATAGTGGTAAACAATCCTCCTGCCAATGCAGGAGACACAAGAGACATGGGTTCAGTCCCAGGGTCGAGAAGATCCCCTGGAGGAGGAAATGGCAATCCACTCCAATGATCTCGACTGGAAAACTCCATGGACGGAGGAGCCTGGCAGGCTACGGTCGTGAGGTCTCAAAGAGTCAGACACAGCTGAGCATGCATGGGTGCACATACATGTATATGCAGACACAAATAGATGGCTTTGTTTCTTAAGCACAAGTGAAGTTATACATACAGATATGCATATGTATACAGATATAATTTCATTGATGTTTAAATATATTAATTTTTCTGAATTTAAAAATATAACATGGAGATCTTTCCATATCAATACAGATAGATTTCCCCTGCCTTGATTTTGTGACTCCATACTAACTCACTGTAAAAATTAATTCATTCTTCAACAAATATTTATTAACCACCTACTATTTGTTTGAAATTATTCTAGGTGCTAAGGATGTAAGAGTAAACAACAAAAGCAAAAAGAAAGGCAAAAATCCTTGTCTTCATGGAACTTACATTCCAATGGAGAGAAGGAAACAATATACTTAATAAATTAGTTAATAATATATTACATATGAAAATGCAATTATTGCTATAGAAAAAAATAGAACAGGAAAGAGATTGGGAATCCTAAACTGAGAGTGGGGAGAATAGCAATTAGAAACAGGGTGGATATAGCAGGCCCCAGTGGGAAGTAGGCTTGAGTAGATGAGAAAGGGAGCTATGAGAACATTGTGGGAAAGTTTTCCAAGCAGCAGGAACAGCCTGTGCAAAGGTCCTGAGGTAGGAATGTGATTAATAGGCTCAAGAAACTGCAAGGATGCTACTGCAGCTGGGTAGGGCAAAAGTGGAAGCAGGAAGACCAGGTTGAAGGTGACTGGAAATATCTATGAAAGATGATAATAGTTTAAGATCAGGGTGGTAGCAGGTAATAAGGACTTGCTACATTCTGCATATATTTTGAAGGTAGAGTCAACAGAATTTACTGAAGGTATTCACATGGGGAGTGAGAGGGAGAAAAAAGGAATTGGAGATGATTTCTCCTAAGCATGTGGAGGCACTCTGCTGCACTAACTGTGCTGTACCATAGGTAATGTAAACTGCTCCTTATAAACTAACATTTAGGTTATTTCTGGGCTTTCTCTTTTATAAACGATCTTTCAAAGACTATTCTCTTACACGTACCTTTATGCATATCCAGTTGGATTTCCCAGTGAACAGTTTCACTCTTCTCTCACCGTTGAAATGAACTGATCTAACCTGATCCACAAGGGAGGACAATAGTGTGCTCGGGACATGCAAAGGAATCAGTGCAGGAAGTCAAATTAAATGTGAAGAAAGGTTTCTCTTCTCTTTTATACTTCCCCTTCTTGCATCATTCCATCCCCCAATCAACACTGTGCATGATAAAACCACATAACAGCTCATTTTTTTTGAGCACTTGAGTGCCAGGCACAGTTGACTAGCATTATTTCCTTTTTACACTAATTACACTATGGGGCTTCCCTCATAGCTCAGTTGGTAAAAAATCTGCCTGCAATGCAGGAGACTCCAGTTCGATTCCTGGGTCAGGAAGATCTGCTGGAGAAGGGATAGGTTACCCACTACAATATTCTTGGAATTCCCTTGTGGCTTAGCTGGTAAAGAATCCTCCTGCAGTGCAGGAGACCTGGGTTTGATCCCTGGGTTGGGAAGAGCCCCTGGAGAAGGGAAAGGCCACCCACTCCAGTATTCTGGCCTGGAGAATTCCATGGACTATACAGTAAATGGGGTCGCAAAGAATCGGACACGACTGAGCAACTTTTACTTCACTTCACACTAATGACCACACTATGAAATAAGCGTTTATGTCCATTATATAGATAAGTAAAATAAGACCTTGTAGGGGACAAAGGCACACATACATAGCTGCTGGAACTTGTATTTGAACCTGGCCATGGAGCGCACATCCTCAGCAACTGCATTGGGCAGCATCTAGTATAAATAAACTTCTCCCTTTTCCGTGTGCTTCTTCTTCCCTGGGACAAAATACCTTGGATTCCATTTACAGTAAGGATTACATCTGGCCCCCTAAAAGGCAGTGCAGGGTGATGCAAAGGGCACAGGCTCTGGTATCAGCTTCTTCTGACTGTGTGATCTTGGGTGAATGGTTTAACTCCACCCCTACCTGACTAAACCTCAGAGAAGTAGGTCAGGACCCTGAGAAAACAAGACAAAGCATGGCTAATTTCCTATGGGGACTTGTGAGTAGAAAAACCCCTTAAAGATTTTAGATCCAAAAAAAAAAATTTTTCAGATCCAAGTGTCCTGTTTGTGGCTAAAAACAGTGAAGTCCAGAGTCTCTACTGGAGAAATGTAGATCATTCTCTCCACTTCCTATGGTCCCCCTGCTACAGATAAGTTTCCGTGTAAACGCAGCATCCTTCCTATCTCCTCTCTTTAAGACCTACTATCTATCCTATGTTAGAGCTGCCACCAAAGTCATAAAAAGATTTCAGGGCTGGTGGACAAGTGGTTAAGAATCGGCCAGCAGGGGACACGAGTTCGATTCCTCGTTCGAGAAGATCCCACAGGCTGCAGAGCTACTAAGCCTGTGCACCAGTACTGAGCCCCGAGCGCCCTAGAGCTCGTGCGCCACAAGAGAAGCCGCCGCGATGATGAGTAAGTGGCCCCTGCTGGCAGCAACTAGAGAAGCCCACACAGCAACAAACACCCAGATTTGTCAAAAAAAAAAAAAAAAAAAAAACTCCTACTGACTCAAATCCCAGCTCAATCCACAGGACTGCTGTGGGACTCAAACAAGCCCTTAGCCCTCTCTGAGCCTGTTTTCCTATCTCTGAAATCATCAGTAGCCCAAATAAACTCTAAATTCTCTCTCAGAACGAACATCCTACAGCTCTATCTCCAGTGGTGATGGGAAGGAAGAGAGTGATGGATACGGTGAACACAAAGAATCTTGCCTCCTACCTATATTTATTGATTTGCCAGAGGCCACAATTGATTGTCTTCCTCTGGAGCAGATGCTCAAGTGCTATTCACACAGCAAAAGCCATTTTTTGCCTGAGGAAACAAAATGTTCTGGGAAATTTCACAAAAATTGATCTTAAATTGTCTAAAGAGCCACAAATTCACATCAAGCAGGGCATTCCATGAAGCCTGAGGTCCCAAATGTTGACTGTAAGTACTGCCCCCCCCCACCCCACCCCCCGCCCGCTGTGAACATTTTACAGCACTTTGGAGACGTGTCCTAGGCTGCCTGGTTTAACCATCAGCTGTGTGGGGAAGGCTGAGGAGCAGGAGTGACCACAGGTGAGGTAGCTCTGACTACCTCCAAATGCAGGCTGCTGAGTCTACGTGAACACAGGTCTCTGGCCAGAGGCGCACTGAGCGCTGAACATAGAGCTCTGACAGTTACACCACCGGACCGAAACCCTCAGCCCAGGGCCCCTCCAGCCNATATGCTTAAGTGCCTACTGTGTGTTAGACACTATTCTAGGCACTGGAAAAAGAGTCGGGGGAAAAAGACAGCCAAATATTCCTGTCCTCGTGGAATGTATATTCAAGTGAACAAGGACGGTGGGCCAAATGGGATTAGAACAATAACTGGGGAGGGGCAGGATCCCAGAGGGCTTAGTATCATTTTATTCAGTTATTTTTGGTTGAGCTGGGTCTTCGTTGCTGCGTGTGAGCTTTCTCTAGTTGCAGTGCCCGAGTTCCTCACTGAAGTGGCTTCTCTTGTCGAGGAACACAGGCTCCAGAGCGTGTGGGCTCGGTAGCTGTGGCTCTCAAGCTTAGTTGCTCCAGCAGGTGGGATCTTCCCACACCAGGGACTGAACCAGTGTCGCCTGCGTTGCAAGACTCTTAACCACTGGACCACCAGGGAAGCTGAGGGTTTAACAGGCCGTTTTGAGGATTAAACCTTTGTTCTAAGGACAGGAAGCCACTGGAGAGTTTTGAGTGGAGGAGAGGCAGGCACTCATGCTGATTTCAAAGGCCCGCGCTGGCTACGCACTGAGTTTGAAGAAGAAGGTCACAAGTGAAAACACATGGAATCAAGAGAGAGGCTGGTGGCTAGGTCCATGGTGGCAGCCATGAAGGTGGTAAGACGTGATCAGCATCAGAACCAGTGTCAGGGCAGCTCCAACGTTTTCACTCACCTCAAAGGACAGACTTTTTATTAACAGANCACAAGTGAAAACACATGGAATCAAGAGAGAGGCTGGTGGCTAGGTCCATGGTGGCAGCCATGAAGGTGGTAAGACGTGATCAGCATCAGAACCAGTGTCAGGGCAGCTCCAACGTTTTCACTCACCTCAAAGGACAGACTTTTTATTAACAGACGTTGGGGAAGGCCGAGAGAGGAGCAAGAATGGGGGTGAAGGTTAGGCGTTTGTTGTCATCAAGTTAACCTTGAGTTGCCTGTTAGACTTCTAGGTGGCCAAATATTCGGGTCTCAACTCCAGAGGAAATGTCTGGACTGGATTACACACCTGCACTGACCTCAGAGAGTGATCAAGGGAAAGATGCTCCGTCTGCCTTATTTATCCTCTATCGTTCCTCCTCCTGCTGTAACTGTAGTTGCCTGACAAGGCAGTGAGCTCAAATGTGCTTTCCTCCAGTCTCAGAGGATGTTGTATATTCTAACAATCCTATTCAAGAAGACTTTTCTTCTTAAGTTGTTCAAGTGAAAAGTTCAACTCTATGTAGGAATCCAAGAACTTAGGAATGACCGTGTGCAAAAAAACAAAAACACACTCACTCAGGTTCCCATCAGGAACNCATCAGAACCAGTGTCAGGGCAGCTCCAACGTTTTCACTCACCTCAAAGGACAGACTTTTTATTAACAGATGTTGGGGAAGGCCGAGAGAGGAGCAAGAATGGGGGTGAAGGTTAGGCGTTTGTTGTCGTCAAGTTAACCTTGAGTTGCCTGTTAGACTTCTAGGTGGCCAGATATTCGGGTCTCAACTCCAGAGGAAATGTCTGGACTGGATTACACACCTGCACTGACCTCAGAGAGAGATCAAGGGAAAGATGCTCCGTTTGCCTGATTTATCTTCTGTCGTTCCTCCTCCTGCTGTAACTGTAGTTGCCTGCAAGGCAGTGAGCTCAAATGTGCTTTCCTCCAGTCTCAGAGGATGTTGTATATTCTAACGATCCTATTCAAGAAGACTTTTCTTCTTAAGTTGTTCAAGTGAAAAGTTCAACTCTATGTAGGGATCCAAGAACTTAGGAATGACCGTGTGCAAAAAAACAAAAACACACTCACTCAGGTTCCCATCAGGAACCACGTTTCCTACCTGAGAAGTCTCACGAGACCTGGAATTCCTGAGCTGCACACAAGGAGGAGCAAGACAGACGCCAAGAGCAATGCCAGGGCAGAGGCGGTGCCGCTCACGATCCCGGGGGCTTTCATTAGCTGATGAAGACGGAAACACTCGGGTATTTTTTTTTTTAAGCTTAAAATAGGAACAATGAATATGGAGAGAATCTTTTAAATGTTAATAGAAGCGGTATTAAGGAAGAAAATTGAACCTATTGTTTTGCAAACAGCTGGCTCTGCGGAAGCAAATTCAGTGTGTATTTCTGAGGGTTCCTTTCAAAATATCCTTAATTATAATAAGCAAAAACTCCAGGGAGGCGCACCCCGGGGAAAAGACTGGGACTGGGAATCAGAAGATCTGGCTCCCAACTCAATGGCAAATCACTGACTTCTGAATGGCATTTTCTAAAATGCAGATTCTAACTGCTGTACAACATGGGGAGCTCAGCTCAGTGCTCTGTGATTCAGATCACAGCTTGTCATTCACCGGCTGGGTGACTTGAAACAAATTACTCACCCTTTCTGTGCTCAGTTTCCTCACTGGCAAAATGAGGAGTATGATGTTAGCGCCTAAGCTTATCAAGAAGGTGAGCAAGAAGATTAAGTAGTCTTTGATACATGAAACGTTTAGCACACAATAAGCACTTAATAATTCAGTTCAGTTCAGTTGCTCAGTCGTGTCCAACTCTTTGCAACCCCATGAATCACAGTACACCAGGCCTCCCTGTCCATCACCAACTCCCAGAGTTCACCCAGACTCATGTCCATCGAGTCAGTGATGCCATCCAGCCATCTCATCCTCTGTTGTCCCCTTCTCCTCCTGCCCCCAATCCCTCCCAGCATCAAAGTCTTTTCCAATGAGTCAACTCTTTGCATGAGGTGGCCAAAGTATTGGAGTTTCAGCTTCAGCATCAGTCCTTCCAAAGAAAACCCAGG
>SJYA01001158.1:990784-1206405 GCA_006410615.1 Neotragus moschatus | reverse complement strand
CTCCACTAGCTTTGTTCGTAGTGATGCTTTCTAAGGCCCACTTAACTTCACATCCCAGGATGTCTGGCTCTAGGTGAGTGATCACACCATTGTGATTATCTTGGTCGTGAAGCTCTTTTTTGTACGGTTCTTCTGTGGATTCTTGCTACCTCTTAGTATCTTCTGCTTCTGTTAGGTCCGTACCATTTCTGTCCTTTATCGAGCCCATCTTTGCATGAAATGTTACTTATTACCAACATGTGTAACTCTCATAACACAGCCAGAAAGTGTGTACTCATTATTACTGCCATGTTACGGCTGTCAAATGAGAGTGACAGGTAACTTATCTAAGATCACATATAAATGTGAGCGCAGTCATTTCAGTCGTGTCTGACTCTGTGCGACCCTGTGGACTGTGGCCCGCCAGGCTCCTCTGTCCAGGGATTCTCCAGGCAAGAATATTGGAGTGGGTAGCCATTTCCCTCTCCACGGACGGTTCCCTGCCCAGGGATCGAACTCAAGTCTCCAGCATTGCAGACGGATTCTTTACAGTCTGAGCCATCAGGGAAGCCCCATCTAAGATCACACTGATGGTTAAATAATAAGTACCACTAGTAAGTAGTAAAGAATGTGGTCATGTTCATTATTTACATATTTAGTGTTGGAGAGACCTTTTGGTTTCTCGCTGATGCTGAGCTCACTTCACAACTCCCCCGCCACCTTGCTCTGCTCCTCAGCTGAGCTGCAGTGAACTTTCATTCCCCAGGCAGCTGCTCCCACTGAACATCCATTTTTCACCCCCACGTCACATGTTTAGACAAGTCTTTCCTGACCTTCAACCTAAAGCAGTCCCTACCACCCCCATCCCAGTACCTGCTGATAACTCAACCCCATCTTATTTTTTTTACTGACCTTACTCATTATTTTGCTCATTTGGTTGTTGTCTACTTCTTCTCAATAGAATTTCAGCTCCTTGAGGGCAAGGACTTCGACTGACTTCTTTACACTCAATCCGCATGGCCTCGCATAGCACCCAGCACATAGCAGATGCTCAGGAAATGAAAGATGAGTGAGTGACAGTCCCTCTTTGAGCCTTCAGACTCAGCCTCGTTTCACTTCTCCTATAAATTCTTCTCAATTAGTCTTTGTTCTTAGATCTGCCAACAAATGACCAAGGAGTTGAAATGAATGGTCCTACCCCCTTTTCTGCCCCCCATTAATTCCTCTCTCTCACACATTTACAAGACTAACAGGTCAGGATGATCAGACGTGATTTTCCCCTCTCCCTGAGGCTGGCACTAAATTGTGAGGATTAACGAGATTCCCATCGCTCTCACTCATTCTAAGTGTCACGCTGAGGCTGAACCAATATTGGGACTCAGATAGTACATCGAGTTCACTTCGTTCCTATGCTGCTGTCCCTGCAAGCAGAGTTTCTGTCAAGTTTGTTTTAATAACAGGGTTCCAGAGGGAAAATGCCAACTGAATTCATTACTAAAATAAATTGAAACTACATAAGCAGGCTGGAGGGGAAGAGGCATCCAAGAAACTTTATCTTCTCAAACTCGGGAGCTGGTCATAAATTNTTCGTTCCTATGCTGCTGTCCCTGCAAGCAGAGTTTCTGTCAAGTTTGTTTTAATAACAGGGTTCCAGAGGGAAAATGCCAACTGAATTCATTACTAAAATAAATTGAAACTACATAAGCAGGCTGGAGGGGAAGAGGCATCCAAGAAACTTTATCTTCTCAAACTCGGGAGCTGGTCATAAATTGACAATCAGTAAAACACATGCCACCTCTCCTTGGGAAATAAGTTCTTTTGACTGGCACCCCCAGACCACAACTTGACCTTTGTGAATCTAAATTACTCTCTCCACTAACCATGCAAAGAGAATCTTGTTGCTCAGAGATTTTTTTTTCCCCTTCTTTTCAAGAATTCCCCACTGCCCATAAAAATAATGTAAGTATAAATAACGACATAATACTATAGTAACTCTATAGTATCTGCTGTTGTAATGTCTAGGATACTGTGTCGCCAATTAACTGCAGTGCCAGCCTGCACTCTGAAGGTGGAGATAACACAAAACATGTAAATCACCTCATTATAAATTGTGAGACGTGCTATGGCTGAGGCCGAGGGACCTGCTTTAGATAAAGCAGATAAAAAGACTTAAGGTAAGATTGAAAGGATAAGAAGGTCAGCTATGTGAAGTGTGGGTACGTGAGTGTGTACACATGGGCACACACACGTCCATCAACAGTCACATCACTGCTCTGTGGATGAAGAGATCGAGGCTCCAGGAGGTTACATTTCCTGCCCAAGTTTACTCACTCATTACAAGACAAGGTTTGGAAACCCATCTAGCCTAACCCCAAGTAACACACTCTTTCCACAGTCCTGCCCTTTTCTTGCATAAACCGGAGAAGATAAAGGTCCTATACTTAATTAGGAGAAGAGGTTAAGTTCCTTCCCCTGCACATTGGTGATGGTTGAGCAAGACTGAGCAAGTCTGCTGGGGCAGCTGTTTGGGGAAGATTTTATCTCAGCCACAGAGGGCAGGTAAGAGAGGCTAAAATGAAAGGAAGACAAGATGGCCTATAAAATTGATAGCTGGAGGAAAAGTGGCTGACAAGGGCCCAAGGAAGTACATAGAAGATAAAACACAGGAAGAACTGAATTGAGACCAAGAGAGAATGGAGTGAAGCCCCCAGTTCACTCCTCCTCTGTGTGGGTGTGCTTACTCACTTCAGCCATGTTTGCGACCCCATGGACTGTAGCCCACCAGGCTTTCCTCTCCATGGGATTATCGAGGCAAGAATATCGGAGTAGGCTGCCATGCCTTCGTCCAGGGGATCTTCCCAACCCAGGGACTGAACCCATATCTCTTATATCTCTTGCATTGGCAGGCAGACTCTACCGCTGAGGCAGCTGGGAAGCCTCCTTTGTGGATAGTGCTTAGACACTGGCTGAATTTTCTAGTCCATTTCTGATTCCCCCTAAGGTCCCACAGCTAAATGACTTTTTCCCATGCTCTTCCTTATTTATCAAAAAATGTATATTTATTGAGTGTGTTCTTCTTTTTAATTTTATTTTTGGCTGCACTGAGCAGTTTGCACAATCTTAGTTTCCCAGCTAGAAGTTGAACCCAGGTGCCTGGCAGTGGAAGCAGAGTCCTAACAATTGTTGGACCACTGGGGAATTCCCTATGCAGTGTATTCTATTTGGGTGGGGGGAGCAGGTGGTGTGCAACGGGCATGTGGGATCCCACCCACACCACCTGCGTTGGAAGCATGGAATCTTAACACTAAACCACCAGGGAAGTCCCTACTGAGTATTCTCTAATATTAGACAGTGATAATCCAAAGATGAATGAAGTGGTCAGTGATGGGTCTTGTCTACAAAAGGGTTCATCTTGGACTCCCCAAGATAGCCAGCAGGCATTCAAGCCAGAGGCCCTGTGAGTTCCACCCATGAATGCCCCTCTGTCCCAGTTAGGCGCCACCTCTGAAAGTACGCAGGTGGATCACATCGTTTTACCCACCTGCCCTCAGGGCCTAGCGAGGGACACAGTTACAACCCAGTGGACTGTTACAACCCAGTCGGGCAAGAGCTGTGGGAGAGAGAAGTGCAGAAGTCCACAGGACCAGAGTCGGGGAGTCTTATCCCTGAGCAGCAGTCAGGAAGGCTTCCTGTGTGAAATGTCCCTTCTTTCCTTCCTTCAACAAGTAGAGAGCCTCTGGTATGTGCCAGACACTGCTCTAGGTGATAGGAACCCAATGATGAACATAAATTCCTGTCCTTATGGAGCTGGGATTCCCAGGTGGCGCTAATGGTAAGGAATTCACCTGCCGAGGCAGGAGATGTAAGAGATGAGGGTCCGATCTTTGAGTTGAGAAGATCCCCTGGAGGAGAGCACTGCCACCCACTCTAGTACTCCTGCCTGGAGAATCCCACGGACAGAGGAGCCTGGTGGGCCGCAGTCAACAGTGTCGCACAGAGTCAGACACGACTGAAGACTTAGCACTCATGGGGCTAATACCCAAAGGCAGTAGCAGACAAGAAACAAATAACCAGCAGACACATCATTTAAGTAATTTAGTAGATGGTGTTAGGTGTTTCGAAGAACACAAAGCAATGGAGTGAAGGACAGTGACAGGTCGGCAGGGAAACTACGCTGGACGGGGTGGACAGCAAGAGCACTAGAGAGGGGCCCTAAGTGTCCAGAGGAGGCAGCCATGTGGACATCTGGAGGAAGAGGATTCTAGGTGGAGGCAGTGGAAAGGCCTAAGGAGGGCAGACTTCCCTGGTGGCTGAGTGGTTAAGAATTCACCTGCCATTGCAGGGGACATGGTTCAGTCCCTGGTCTGAGAAGATTCGCTGGTCTGAGAAGATCCCACATGCCATGGAGCAGCTAAGCCCATGCCCCATAACTGCTGAGCCCATGTGCCCTAGAGCCACTGATGTGAAACAAGAAAGCAGCCGCTGCAGTGAGAAGCCCAAACACTGCAACAGAGTAGCCCCTGCTCGCTGCAACTAGAGAAAGCCTGCACACAGCAACGAAACCCAGCACAGCCAAAAAATAAATTTAAAAACAAAGAACGGCCTAAAGTGGGGATAAGTGTGCCCTAGTCAAGAAAACGCAGGACAGCCACTGTGACCAAAGTCGTCAAAGGCAGAGAGGAGGGACCAGAGATGAGATGGGAGATACAAGCAGTACTGATCCCCGAGATCCTGGTGTGGCTGTGTGATTTTATTTCCAGGGCAGTGGGAAGCCATTGAAAGACTAAGAAAGATACTGATATGCTCTGGTTTACATTAAAAGGTAACTCTAGTCAAATGGTTTTTAAACAGAAGGAACCGTGCGTGCGTACTCAGTCACTTCCAGTAGTGTCCAACCCTTTGCGACTCTACGGACTATAGCCCACCAGGCTCCTCTGTCCCTGGGATTTTCCAGGCAAGCATAGTGGAGTAGGCTGCCATGCCCTTCTCCAGGGGGATCTTCCCAACTCAAGAATTGAAGCCAGGACCCCTGAATTGCAGGCAGATTCTTCACTGCTGAGCCCCAGGGGAAGCCTCACATGGACTGTGAGCATTTTTTTAATGAACTTTTATTTCGGAATAATTTTAGGTTCTTGGAAAAGCTACAAAAGTGGTAATGATACACAGACTTCCTATATATACCCTTCACCCAGTTTCTCCTATTACTCACATCTTACATAACCATGGTGTACTCAGCATAACGAAAACACTAACAAATGATAGATCACCATAGCATGAACTAAACTACAAACTTCATCTGGATTTCATCAGTCTTTTCACTAATATCCTTTTTCTCGTCTAAGATCCAACTCAGGATAGTGCCATGCCTTTAAGCCTACCCTCTTTTAAATAGTCTATCTTTGAGGAAATACTCAGGTCAGCTAGAATCTGCTTCTCTGGACTGTACCTGAAAGTCTGGACAGATAAGAGAGGTGAAGTGGACTCAGGCAGGTAACCTCTGGAGGCTGCTTCAGTCCTCTAGCCAAGAGATGTTGGTGCCCACCCTAAAAAGGGGGATGGGGAGTCAGTTGAGTCAGTGCAGCCACGTCTCTTGCTATCGCTTCATAGAATAAAGGTAATTTTAACACCCCCAAATTAAGAAGAACATAGTCTCAGAATAGACAGTCTTCTAAATTTAGCTCCATGCTGAAGCTGAAGCTCCAATACTCTGGACACCTGATGTGAAGAGCCAACTCATGGAAAAGACCCTGATGCTGGGAAAGATTGAGGGCAGAAGGAGAAGGGGGCAACAGAGGATGAGATGGTTGCATAGCATCACCAACTTAATAGACCAATACAATACAATAGAATTGGAGCAAACTTCAGGAGATAGTGAAGGACAGGGAAGTCTGGTATGCTGCAATCCATGGAGTCATCAAGTCAGACACAATTTAGCAACTGAACAACAACCGAAGGTAAAGAATCCGCCTGTAATGTAAGATACCCAGGTTCAATCCTTGGGTCAGGAAGAACCCCTGAAGGAGGGCATGGCAACCTACTCCAGTGTTCTTGCCTGGAGAATCCCATGGACAGAGGAGCCTGGAGAGCTACAGTCCCTGTGGTCACAAAGAGTTGGACACAACTGAGTAACACTTTCACTTCACATGGTCTCAGAACAGACAGTCTTTTAAATTTGCTTTATGAAACATTTAATACGTGACTCAGAATTTTTGTATTTTGTCTGAGAAGAAGAGTAGAACTTAATAAGAGTTTATACTGATCCAGCCTACAGAATCTCCTCTGGGGACAAATGGCCCTCAAAAAAATTGTGGATTTACAGGATTATAGTACTTAATCAACAAACATTTATGGAGCACCTTCTATGTTTCAGGCACGACCTACAGCCTATGTGAACATCAGAAAAGCTCTGGTTTTAGAAGCACAATATGGACCAAAGAAAATGAAATAACTAGTTGCACAATGACCTGTTCAGAGGTTTATTACTAACCTGATAGAACCAGTGATTACAGGCAACTTGACGTTGACGGATTGGTTGTTAATTGACCAGAACAATGGGAGTGCTGCAAAGGAGATTATGTCTGGAGTGGGAAGGGTGGCCACTCCCCTTCTTGGGAAAAAGGTCTCCTGTGGGAGAGGAGGCCACCAGCACAAGGTAAAGAGGAAAGCAAGTCGGGGGCAACTTCAGCTGTGTCTACACCTAACCTTCGCCTACAGGCAGCTGTCTTTATAGTCTGCCTCTAGTGCAGCATCTTCCCTATTCTTTCCTGATCAATCCAGTTGGTCTAAATGGGGAGTCAAAGGTTAGGGAATCCCTAGGTAGGAGATCTTAGACCAGCAGATAAAAGTCTTCATCCAAGTTAAGAAGATTAGAAAATAATACACATTACTGGGCCCCTACAATAAGCACAGCAGAAAAAGATGAACAGCTCCTCGGCTGCATCTGCCCCAGTAACAGAGGTGAAGGATGAAGAGCAGAGAGTGAGAGAAACCCAGCGATGCTGGGCTCCAGGGATTACAGTCATGCTTCCCAGCGTCTGTGAGAGATGGCTGAAGACAAAATCAGGTCACTGATAAACTGGGGCTTTTTGCTTCCTTGTCCCAGTGCTATATTCTGAGAAGCAGCGGTTACTTTTACATAGCGGCTTTGGGACTTCTCTAGCAGTCTGTGGTGAACATTTCATCTTCGAACGCACGGGCTGGAGGTTCAGTCCCTGCTCAAGGAGCTAAGACCCCACATATGCCCGAACCAAAAAAAGAAAACACTAAAAAATTAAATAATTTTTAATGAAATTAAATCATTAAAACCAAAAGCAGTTCTGTAACAAGTTCATCAAACACATTAAAAATGATCTACATTTAAAAAAAAAAAACTTAAAAAAAGTGAGTAGTGACTTGGAGACTTCTTGAATCAGGATCACCAGAGGAGCTTGGAAAATGAAAATTCTAGGTCCCTCTCCCAGGCCTCCTGAATCAGAGTTTCCAGAATCTGCATTTTAGATGAGCTCCCCATGTGATCCTGACCCACCTGAAGTAGGAAAATCTGCTGGAAAATCTGCCAGCTGACCTACCTGTCTGTAGATGAGGGCGATGACAGAAGTTGGGGAAGATGCAGATGACGGGCAGGAGGTCTAGCGGGAGGGGACAGAGGGAGGCAGGAGCAGGGGCATTCCTGCCACCATGCCCATGCTGTCCTTCCAGGGAGAGTGTGGTCAGGCTTCGGTTTTCTTAAACAGGCTATCGATATTCTGTAACTCCCTCTAATTCTTGTTACTGCTTGACTTGATCTTTCCGAGTTTATTGTCCACCTTGATTCTCTAGGGCCCTGTGGGCTGAAAACTTGAAAAGCCAGAGATTAACCCTCAAGACTCTTGATTTTCACAAAGAAGTTCCCAGAACAAAACCTAAGCTGATGAGCCCTGCTGGTTAGGAAGATAGGTGCTAGACTCTAGACTCTAGAGGACTGTGTGTCCTTGGACACCTTGTGCCTCAGTTTCCTCATCTATACAGTGGGTTCATCACAAGGATCCATCTCATCGGGATGTTATAAGCAGCAAATGAGATAATTCATTCAAAGCTCTCAGCATGTGCTTGGAACAGAGCTCATGCATGGTGAGTGCTAGGTCAAACATACAGCCTGTTAGAGATGCCCAGCCCCCGTTAGGAAGCGCCCCCAGCACACCCGGCTGACAGGAGTCACCATGGAAGGGTGGGTGAGGTGGGGAGAAAGACGAGCCTATTCATGAAAACTCAGAAAGCTATGTGCAGCTGCGTGGGAGTGAGGGAGCAGAGGAGGAAAGGGGAGACGCTGCTCAGAGCCCCTGCTTGTGCTGAGACGGGAATCATGTGTAACAGGAAAGGAAGAGGAAAGAAGGGAAGTGACAGGCTGTCAGTGTGTCTGTCATCTGGATGAGCACTAGACATGATATGAGTCCTCAAGACCAGGCTGCATCATTAGCTTGAGAAGTAAAAAGGCTTATTATTAGGAGAAATTGATGCTCTGTGAAGCCAGAGCTTTCAGAACAAAGATAATCTGACTGACACTTTGTGAGGCTGGAGAAGTGTGTTTCATTCATGACTGGTTACAGGCCTCTGGGTCTGTTGTTTTATTTCATTGTTTTCTTGTCCCATTTTCCTCCCCTGGGCTCCAGGCTAAACCTTGGATGGGGAGGGGACTGCTCGCCCTGGTATTAGGGAGGGATTAGAAGGCAGAGAATTTCTTGCCAAGGAAATTCACACAGTCTGTATTTTGAAGGGCTTTATTTGAACTACCTAGAATATACTTCAGAGGCAAGTCTGTACAATTTCATAATAAACTCAACCTTACACTTTTCAAAGGAGGCCTTTCAGGGGGGTGGAGGAGGGCATGGATGTAGCTTTCAGGGCGGGATTCAGACATGGTTCACATTAAGCTGACTGGCTGTGTGACCTTGGGGAAATCACTTACGTTCTCTGAGCCTCAGTTTCCTCATCTGTAAAATGGGGTCAAGATTATAACTAATCTTATAGAGCTGTTGTGAGAAATGAAACAGGACGGTATAAGCAAATCCTCAGGAAAAGGGCACCATCCTCAACCACGTCACTGCTGTCACTATTCCTAAAAGGTTTGCGGAGCAACAATGGGGACCAATGTAAAATCAAGAGAGTCCCTAGAATCCTAGCAGCATCCAGGAAACACAGAACACCTGTTTCCACCCTAACAACAGTGGGAGCCATTGCTAGATATATTTTGTAAGCTCCCTGTTCTTTTAGAAAAAGCACTTATTGCCAGGGACGTCTTGGGAGTCCCCATCTCCTTAAAGTCACAGAATTCCCTGGTGGCTCAGAGGTTAAAGCATCTGCCTGCAATGCAGGAGACCTGGGTTCAGTCACTGGGTTGAGAAGATCCCCTGGAGAAGGAAATGGAAACCCACTCCAATATTCTTACCTGGAAAATCCCATGGACAGAGGAGCCTGGCCGGCTATAGTCCATGGGGTAGCAAAGAGTCGGACACAACTGAGCGACTTCGCATTCGCTTCATTTGGGAGTCCTCATCTCCTTAAAGTCACAGAGTAGTATTGCTGCCTCAAGACAGAGAAATTCCATAGAAAATGCCTGCTGCCCCACCCCACCCACCTCCAGCAACCAGTTTCCAAATCTCCATTCTTCCCCAGAGTTGATCCTCAAGGTACCAATGGCTCAGAAAAGAAAGGAATTCTTACTGTTCTTTCTCAGGGTTTCCTGTTTTTTCAATCTGTGAATTTGTGTCCCCATGTTCCAGTCTCCCCAGGGCTTTGACTTACTTTAAGGACATTTTAGAAAGAGAAGCGATGTGAGAACGAGAATGAGTGTGCAGAACAGAGACAAGGACCACGGTCCCAAACCAGAAGATATACCCTCTCAGTCACTGACTGAGTCGTTCTATAAACCCCGACAGAACCCCCACCATGGCAGGCCCTGCGTCAGGGGCTGGACGACAGTGAAAAGAGACCGCAGTCCCTGACGTAGACTAGCACAGTCTAGAAGGGGGAGGGGGATAAACAGCCACGGCAGGAGAGAGAGGAGGGGCGCCTCCCACATCCTCAGAATGACCCAGTCACCGTTGCCTCCTGATGACATCCCATGGACCAGACTCAGGAGGAGGAGTGTCCAGGGATGTCCCCAAACCCCTCCCATCCTTCACCTGTCTCCACGCCTGAATTAATCCCTCATGAGTCTTCACTGTGGAATAAGACCATCCCTCGTTTGAATGCCAGTAGCCCTAGGAGCCGTCGTCAGCCACACCAAAACCAGTTTCCTTAATTCCCTAAATAGAACTTGACAGTTTACAAAGCACTGTCACGTTTATTATCTGGTAGGCAGGCAGGCAATTTTGTCCCCACATTACAGACAAGGAAGTTAGATAATTAGCCTATGGCCTCAGAGCTCAGAGATAACAGATCTGGGGCCTGCATCAGGTCTTCCGACTCCAAACCTAGGGCCCAGCAAATACAGTCAGGACCATCACTGTTTCCTAGAAGCTCAGGCCTAAGCTACTCATTCCCCTCAGGAGTAGACACTTTGTGGTTCTGATGGGGGGTGGGGAATCACTTTGTATAGACCTAATTCCTGCTCTGCATTCTCCAGAGAGTTCCATGGAAGGAGGGGTTGAGAGTTCTCATGTTCTTTGATGTTCAAGCAGAACTTGCCCAGTCCCATGGGCACAGGGAAAGGCCAGGTAGCAGGAAACAGCTGGGAATAATGACCAGTCCCTGGACACCTCCCTGGTGGTCCAGTGGCTAAGACTCCAAATGCCCAATGCAGGCTGCCCGGGTTCCACTCCTGGTCAGGGAACTAGATCCCACGAGCTGCAATCAAGAGTTGACTTGTTGCAGTTAAAAGATCCCACATGCCCCAGCCAAGACCCAACACAGCAAATAAATAATCAGTCAAAAGACCAGTTCCTAGATGGTTACCAAGTGTCTAGCACTCTGCGGCAGGCTTCAGCTACATCACCCAAATGTCCCTACTCCTCCCTGGTTCCCACCTGTGTAACTGTGGTTCCTCCTACCCTATTATTTAGGGACTTTTCTGCATGCAGAGGGAGAACCTTCAAACAAGTCCCCTCATGCTCTTCATGAATAACTACTACCCACTCACAGGTCCCCATGAGAATTAGCTTGTCATCTCCATGGATGTTGTGGCTTCTGTTAAAATACTGCTTTCCTGCCTGGGATGCTGCCTCCTGGGACCTCAAGCCCTTGAGAGGCGAAGCAGACCTGGGGCCCTTGTGTTCTCATTGCACTCGTGGTGCCATTGTAAGTCCTTTCCCCAACTCTGTATTTTGTCACCAGGGCCTTTGAGTTACTGACGTCTCCCCAGGGGGAGAACAGGTCCTTCAGCTTATGGCTCTAAGCCCTCCCTTACAGGGGCTGAGCATCACTTCCTGGCTCCATGCAGGGTCAGACCCCTCACACGCCATCCACTCTCCCTGTGCCCCCATTTCTTTCCCCAGTCCCCATGCAAAACGCTTGTCTTTCAATCCAAAACCATAAGAACAAATTGGAGAAAACTGACAATCGAAGCTCCACAAGCCATCTGAACATTGTTGGATGATTCTGGAAACACGACAGCTCGGTGTTGGAGGGGGAGGGGCCATTCAGCAGTTGGCCCAATCCTAAACTCTTAAAAATCCCCTCGCAGTAACAATAGCTGTCATTTATTGAGCCTTCGCTTCCCAGGCAGTTCAATGGGTTAAGAAACCGCCTGCAATGCAGGAGATGCGGGTTCAGTCCCTGGGTGGTGAAGATCCCCAGGTGGAGGGCATGGTAACCCACTCCAGTATTCCTGCCTGAAAAATTCCCATGGACAGAGGAGCCCGGCAGGCTGCAGCCCATACAGTCGCATGGAGTCAGACACTGAAGCGACTTAGCACGCACGCACGCATTGAGTCTTCACATTCTTATCTAACCCTCCCAAGGCCTCTTTGGAGTAAGTACCACTACTGTCCTCAATTTAGATAAGAAAATGGGTGTTTAGAAGATTATTTATCAAGGTCACAGTCTCCAAGCCAAAAAGTGAAGAGATGGATCCATTTATTTGACCCCAGAACCTAAACTCCTAACCCTAATGTAACACTGAGTCTCCCACCTAAGCTGTGTTTGAAGGATCTGTGGATCCAGGTAGCATTTTGTATGATGTGGTTGCTTTGAGAAACAATGACAAAGGAGAGTTTAAGTACTGGTTGGATTGGGTGGGTGGGTCACGGAGAAGCTGTTAATTTCAGATCTCTAACTCAGACTGATCAGTAAGTGACAGAAATGTCACCTTGCCCCTTTATCTTTTCCAACCACCTTCTAAAATAAAAAAGCCAGGCCCGATGATTTCCTCAGTGGGAAGATCCATCCTTCATGTACCTAAAAATCCTAAGGATGATGGGGGTTTTTTACAAGTTACCAAAAGAGATTCTGGCCTATGGAAGTATCCTGTCATTTACCAGAATTTCCTTAAAATGTGCCCTTAATACCTGGTAGAGAGTCTTATACAATAAGAGAATGCTACAGAAATGTGTTTTTTAAACCAGCACATCACAAGCAGGGCAGGCTGATAAAAACTGTATTGACACCTGGTCAGTCCAGGGCCCTTACTCCTGTATCTGCATCACACAGATGTCCTTGGGAGCAAAGGTGGATTCTAACCCCCTAGAACACAAAAGTCTTCCTCCTAACCACTTATATTCAAAATTAAACAACTATTTGACACGGCCAAAATAAGAACCCTAAAATTAGAATGATAGCCAAGTGGTGGTTACTACATTATATTTACATGTGCCTGCTCAGTTGCTAAACTGTGTCTGAATCTTTGCGACCCCATGGACTGTAGCCCACCAGGCTCCTCTGTCCATGCGATTCTCCAGGCAAGAATACTGGAGTGGGTTGCCATTTCCTACTCCAGGGGATCTTCCTGACCCAAGGACCGAACCCACATCTCCTGTGTCTCCCGCATTACGGGCAGATTCTTTACCATTGAGTCACCGGGGAAACCACTACATTATGTTGCTGTAGTTGTTCAGTTGCTCAGTCATGTCCAATTCTTTGTGATCCCATGGCTGCAGCACGCCAGGCCTCCCTGTCCTTCACCAACTCCCAGAACTTGCTCAAACTCATGTCCTTTAAGTCGGTGATGCCATCCAACCATCTAGTCTTCCATCGTCCCCTTCTCCTCCTGCGTTCAATCTTTCCTAGTATCAGGGTCTTTTCCAGTGAGTAGGCTCTTCGCATCATGTGGCCAAAGTACTGAAGTTTCAGTTTCAGCATCAGTCTTTCCAATGAATATTCAGAGTTGATTTCCTTTAGGATTGATTGGTTGGATCTCCTTGCAGTCCAAGGGACTCTCAAGAGTCTTCTCCANTCTTGATTCCAGCTTGTGCTTCTTCCAGTCCAGCATTTCTCATGATGTACTCTGCATAGAAGTTAAATAAGCAGGGTGATAATATACAGGCTTGACGTACTCCTTTTCCTATTTGGAACCAATCTGTTGTCCCATGTCCAATTCTAACTGTTGCTTCCTGACCTGCATATAGGTTATCTCCTCTTCTTCTTGAGCCTTTCTCCCACCCATCCACCCCCATCCCATCCCTCTAAGTTATCACAGACCACTGAGCTGAGCTCCCCATACTATACAGCGGCTTCCTGTTAGCTACCTATTTTACGCATTGTAGTGTAAATACATCAATCCTAAAATCCCAGTTTGTCGTACCCTTCCCTCCCCTCCCCCACCATGTCCACATGTCTGTTTTCTCCATCCGAATCTCTATTCCTGCCCTTCAAATAGGCTCATCTGCATTATTTTCTAGATTCCACATGTATGTGTTAATAAATTTAATTTGCTTAATAAATAATTTGCTTTTCTCTTTCTTACTTCACTGTGCATGATAGACTCTAGGTTCATCCATATCATTACAAGTGACCCAATTATTTCCTTTTCATGGCTGAGTAATAGTCCATTGTATATATGTACCACATCTTCTTTATCCATTCATCTGTCAATGGACATTTAGGCTGCTTCCATGTCCTGGCTATTTAAACAGTAAAATCAAAGAAATTTTTATACAAATATATTGAATAGTTTTTATTTAGTTCTTTGATACTTATTGTTGTTTTATCTATTAAAAAAAATACTCCCTATACTTTCTCTCTTTATGTTTCAGGCTTATTTCCATTTCTGTTCCTTGTATATTACCCTGATATTACTGTGTGAAGGTTGTGTATGTTTCCAAGTTTTGAGCTCTACTGAGGGGAACTAAAGATTAAAATCTGGGATCAAAATTACAACAAAGATTTGACTCAAATAGTCTCTCTTTATATGATAAATACAGCTAGTGGGATGACTTGAAGGTTAACAGTAGAGATTGCGTGGACATAAGTCCTGACTTCCCCCAAGCACTGGCTGGGGCAAAACAAAAACCTCTCTAAGCCTGTCTCCTCATCTGTTAAGACTGGGATAAGAATAGGGTTACAGTTCTTTGCATAGAATCTGTCACAAAATAATGTTTATTGTTAGTATTTATTCCAACACAATGGCCAACCTCCATTCCCTCTTAAAGTGTATAAGATGCTACAATGCCCAAGACCACATAAGCCACTGGGCAGCTACTCTGTGACTTGATAACCATGTAATCACCAAATCGGAATGAATAACTCCTTCAGAAAAGAAGCCTGAAGTTGGGCTCAGTGGTAAGCTGTACTTTAGATACAACATGATAAATAATAAGAGGTCTGGTAAGAGGATAATGGCTAACCTTTACTTAGCACTAACTCTGTATCACACTCTTTGAAGCATTTTATAAGCATCTTCTCAGGGTATGCTTACAGCGATCCTATGGAGTGAGCGCTATTATCATCATCCCTGTTTTACAGATGAGAAAACCAATTATATGGTGTTTAATCAACTTTCTCTAAGTCATCCTCTTATTTAATAAGATGGCATGTCAGAAAGAAAAACAAATATTGTGTAATATCACTTATATCCGGAATCTAGAAAAAATGGTACAGATAAACTTATTTGCAAAGCAGAAATAGAGACACAGATGTAGAGAATAAATGCATGGATACCAAGGGGGGAAGAGAAGGTGAGATGAATTGGGAGATTGGGATTGACATATATATGCTATTGTGTATAAAATAAATGACTAATGAGAACCTGCTGTATAGCACAGGGAACTCTGCTCAGTGCTCTGTGATGACCTAAATGGGAAGGAAAGCCAAAAAAAGAGGGGATCTATCTATATATATGTATGTGTATAGCTGATTCACATTGCTATACAGCAGAAACTAACACAATATTGTAGAGCAACTATACTCCAAGAAAAATTAAAAATATAAAAGACAGCATAGATCTTCTGACTTCAGAACTTATGCTGTTAACCACTATAGTAAGTTAAGAAACAATGGCAGAAAGGAGTCAATTACAGCTAGGGCGAAATAAGAAGTCTGGGTGTTGTCAACTAATATCTTTCAAGCAACTACTGTGCACTAGACTATTCTAAGGGCTACCCATACATATTAGGAAGTTTATTCCTAATGTCATTCCTGACAATTACGTATTACTGATAGCACTTTTGTGGATTGGTGAAGCTTAGAACTTTTGAACACCTGAGGACACAGCGTTGTTAGTGACAGAGGCAAATTTCAAAGCATGTCTGCAGATTCCAAGTGTCAGGCTTTCTTCTTAGGAATGCAGTAAGAATTCCAAGAACAAATGACTCATCCTCACCACTCAGCAAATATTTATTTGTCTCAGGCACAAATGAACGACACAGACATGGTTCCTGCACCATGGAACAGGGATTATTTGAAAGAGAAACAATTTATAGGGCTAAGTGAGTAACATTTTATATATTGGATAATTAATAATCAGCACATCACAGGGCCCAAAAAATGTCTAATTGACTTGACAAATATTTACAGTAGTTATAGCAAAATAATTCTAATCCTTTCTTTAAAAAAAAGAGGAAGGTATCTGTTTATCATGTATTTTCCTGTTATTCTAGAAGACCTACTTATGAAGAAAGGCATGTAGGACTAATCGGGGCATTCAGGGAATTACTAAGTTTTGCAACTTTCCCACCTTAATCAAAAGGACAAGATTGTGGTTACCCAATAGCCCAGGCAAATAGTCAACTCTTGCACAGACTTGCCCTGAGTTTAATAAGTATTAAGGTTGCATCCTGCTTGTGCTTTTGAATCAAAACATTTACTGATTTCATCAGAAAGGAAACTGTAAAAGAAGAGGAGAAAGACTGGTTTTGAATGAAATAACTGATCACAGCCCTTTTCTTTTGTAAGGCACAGTATCTGTTACGGATTAATGTGTCTACATACAGCAATTTCAGAGCTTTGGTATTTATTTTTCTTTTCAATAGCTATCTTATCCATTGTAATTCATAGACTATTAGTGTTGTAGAATTTAACTATTAAATGTTTTAGTAAATCTATAGTAATTTAAGCTATTTGAATTATCTTTGAAAGCTTTATTATACCAGTAATATATGTTCATTGTAGAAAAACTACAAACACACCTGAGCAAAATTTAAAAATTAAAATCAATTAATAAGTTCAGTGGGCAGAAGTGACTGTCACTGACATTTGGGCATATGTTCTTCTAGCCTCAATATTATATTTCTACTTAACATTCTTAAATAATTTGGGCTCACATGGCTTGTGAGTTTCTATCATCACTTAATCGTGTATGTCCCTTATGTCATTAAATATAGATCTCCACTATAATTTTCAACAGTTTTAGTATGTGTCTTTCTTCTGTCCATCTACTCCACTATTTATTTATCCATTTATCCATTACCCTATTGTTGGACGTTAAGGATGTTTTAAAATACCACAAATAATTATATGAGGAACATATTTGGGTATATATCTGTTCCATTAGTATACATTTCTATAAGTGGTATTTCAGAGTCAAATAGGGACATATTTGTAAAATTGTGTCTAATTTTTTATGGTTTCTTTTTTTTTCTTTCTTTCTTTTTGAAATAATTACAGACTCACAAAAAGCTGCAAACATGGAAGTAGTATGGGGAAATCCCTTGGACCCTTCGCCAACCTTCCCTCAGTGATAATATAGTATATAAAAACAATACAGTATAAAAAGTGGAACGCTGGCATATTAGGTAGGCCAAAAAGTTCATTTGGGTTTTTCTGTAAGATGGTATGGAAAAACCTGAATGAACTTTCTGGCCAACCCAATACAATGACTAGGCTACAGACTTTACTCGGATTTAAACAGCTAAATTATTTTTTAAAATATTAATAGAATGGTAAGATGTATTCTCTCTTTCCTACATCTACAGATGCCTTTAAAACGCTCACACAGCTGCCTATAAACTCCTTTCCAACCCTCTGTAGAGGAAAGAATACAATTAAGCGTAGTAGACTATTGTCTTTTATTAAAAATTAAGAGAAAGAAATGCAAGTAAAACTCTCTCACCCAATGCAGAGGTGGTTGAATCAACATTTATGGCACAGAAAACAGGTAGGATTCTGTCCTTCTTTTGGTTTTTTACATCACTCAAGTTCCTTTAATAGGGTGGTTTCAAAAAGCGAGGGTACTCCCAACACAAAATAAGTAATAGTGAGTCACACAGCGAGAAAAGCATTCATTTCTCTTTCAGGCCTTTGAGTACATCAAGGAGAAAGCCTCAGTTTGGGGCTGCTGTTCAATGCCTCTCTCATACTTGGTAATTCTCCCTCTAACAAACTGTTCATACTTCAAGTTCAAAGGTAGGCAGGCAATATCAGTCACCTGGAATTCAATAGTATTTTACCAGTTTAATGAAATGCACTTTTGCCTTCAAATTGCAGCAGATGAAACTGGTTTTCCATTTACATAGTATTTTTGAAGTTCCCTTTTAAAATAAATTTATTTCAACAAAAAAGGGATCTGATGTAAAAAAAAAAAAAAAAANGGAGGAGAAGGGGACGATCAAAGATGAGATGGCTGGATGGCATCACTGACTCGATGGGCATGAGTCTGAGTGAACTCTGGGAGTTGGTGATGGACAGGGAGGCCTGGCGTGCTGCAATTCATAGGGTCGCAAAGAGTCAGACACGACTGAGCAACTGAACTGAACTGAACAAATGATTAGGTTTATAGAAAAGCTCCTAAGACCTCCAAAGGGTTAAGAACAGATCAAATGAAAAGAGCACATCTCTAAAACGATAACTCCAATGAGTAAGCCAATTTGATTGACAAAACTGTCTGTACACCCATTTCATGATTTAATTTTAAATTTGAAAGACACTATCTTAGCCTGAGACAAACGCTTGCTTGTTTGAAGGTAATTTATTTGGGAGCAAAGATTAGGGATGAAAGAGTGATACAGGGGATGCAGGAGAGATGATATGAGGATGCATTATTGCATCAGCCACCCAATGAGTGAGTGGTACTCATGCCAGAGAACCTTCTGAATGTGCGTCTTAGTCACTTCAATTATGTCTGACTCTTTGCAGTTCATGGGGCTCCATGAACTGTAGCCCACCAGGCTCCTCTGTCCATGGAGTTCTCTAGACAAGAATACTGGAGTGGTTGCTGTGCCCTACTCCAGGGGATCTTCACAACCCAGGGAGCGAAGCCTCACCTGTTATGTCTCCTGCATCTACAGGCGGTTTCTTTACCACTGTCGCCATCTGGGAAGCCACTGACCCTTCTGAAGAGTCATGAAATCTCAGGACTGCTCACTCCAAAGGATGAGAGGAAGAAGCCTTCACCATAGACTCACCATTAGGGAAAGGTGGTCCACACTTTTGGATCATGCTCTTGTGACTAGAGAGCAAGTTCCTATGGGCATCCCATATTGCCACATCAAAGAAGCTCTGGAGCAGGAAGCAGGAGGTACACGGCAGGGTCCTGACAGTGCCAGGTAGCAACCACTTGAATCTGGCAAAACTTCTTAGTGTAAGATGTGAGGCGGAGAAAAAAGTGACATTCAAGAGGTCTCCAACATAAAACTATTATCAACAGCCCAGATACATTTTTTTTTTTTTCTAGCCACAGTACAAGGCATGCAGGATCTTAGTTATGGACCAAGGATCAAACCTACACCAGTTGCATTAGAAGCGTGGAGTCTTAACCACTGGACCGCCAGGGAAGTCCCTGCTCAGACACAGTTTTTAAAAACATTATGCCATGCCCCAGCCAGCGGGGAGAGGGAGGGCGGCGTGCGGGTGTCGCCGTGGCCCTTGAAAAAAAAAATAAATAAAATAAAAATTAAAAAAAATNACCAGTTGCATTAGAAGCGTGGAGTCTTAACCACTGGACCGCCAGGGAAGTCCCTGCTCAGACACAGTTTTTAAAAACATTATGCCATGCCCCAGCCAGCGGGGAGAGGGAGGGCGGCGTGCGGGTGTCGCCGTGGCCCTTGAAAAAAAAAATAAATAAAATAAAAATTAAAAAAAATAAAAACATCATGCCATTCATTCATAAATGTACCCAAAAAACATTTATTAAGCATTAACCACATACCAATGACTATGTTAAGTACAAGGGACAGAGTAGTTTGTCTATTATAAGTGCTTTGCTCTCTTGGAACTTGCAAGAAGAGGGGGGAATCAAGGATTCAATAAATTATTACAAAAATTACTGAATTACAATTGTGATAACTGTCATGAAGCATAGGATGATAAAGTTTCTAGTAACGAGAATCAAGGAAGGCTTCCTGGAGGAAGTGGCATTTAAGCTAAAACTTGCAGAGGGGGAGGTGAAGAAAACAAAGTGTGGGAGTGTAACTAGGAAGAGAGCAACTAGAAAGCAAGCTGCAGGCAGAAAGAAGAAATGTGAACAAATACCCTATGACAGAGAAACTCAAACTGTCCCAAGTGAAAAGAAAAATCCAGTGGGACTAAGTGGATGAGCGAAGGGGGAGACCTGGGCGTAAGTCGATAAGTGAGCAGGAACTGTACCACGTCTGGCCTGACAGGTCAGAAAAAAGATCTCGATTGTATCCTAAGGTCAATGGGAATCTACTGAGGGATATTGCACAGGGGAATATTTACGATCAGATTTTTTTAAAAAAACATAAATCAAGGTATGCTTGTACATACAAGCAGCAGAAGCTCATAAATATCACACAGCAGGTATTTAAAAAGAGCACAGTCTGTAATCAGCACATAATCGTACAAATATAAACAGGAGTGTTGATGGGGTAAGGGTGGTGGCCTGAGCCTGGAGTCTGGGAAGCCTTGCAGAATTCACCTTTTTGTTTGTTTTGGAGGACTGGTTGTTCAGTTGATCTGACGCCAGGGTTGCATTTGGGTAAGCCAGGATGAAATCCCCATTGAAAACTCTTCCCCTGCTTCAGAAGCTTCAAAAGAAAATTTCTCCTCAAATTTCCACTAAGACCAACCTCGTAGGTGGGCGATGGTAGGGACCACCTACAGGGTGTGACCTGAAAGGTGCTAGAACACCACTCCTGTTCAGCATAAACTTTCTCTGCCCACATTGGTGTTGGAAATTCTACCACTGCCATTTTATTTTGAAGAAATTTTAATTGTTAAATATAGTAGCACTGGATCTATTCTGACTTCCTGAAATGAAACGTTCTCAGGGATGGGAGAATCTGAAGATGGGGTAGGTTACAGGAGACATCCATAATATTGTGTATGAATCTTCACATAACACTTAAGCAAACATACATGATGTACTTAGGGCAAATACATAACTTTATAACACGGGGAACAATAATGATAAGGAACCTAGGCCCTGGGATTAGGCCAACCTAGATCACAACCTCTGTGACTCTGGGAAAGTTATAGCATCCGCCTTGCAGGGTGGTTGGGAGGAAAGGGAGGTAGTCTGTTCAAAGGCTTAGCACTGCTCTGGGACATAAATGTTCCAATACTTGTCCTTGTGCAAGCATGTGTGTGCCAGTGTGTGAAGGTGCTGATGTGGGTATGTAAGAGAGAGAGGATGTCTAAGAACAGGAGAGGGGAGCAGGCAGAGTTCCCACAGGAGTGGCCCTCTCCACAGGGTGAAAGGACAGGGGCCGCTCACAGAGGAGGCAGATCAGCTTTACCAAGCGGCGACAGCAAAGGGTCTCAAATGGCAAGGAGCTTCCCCATAAGCACAAACTCTAAAGTGGAAATTAATTGAAGGAGACAGGTAATAGAGTGAGGTGTGGTGGTGAAGCTCAAAACACCCTCCATAAAAGGGAGAGGGGGAAACAAAAAAGAATTGAAAGTGATCTCTGAAACTGACACAGATCCAAACTAGGGCTCTGCACCTGGGGGAACATATGACTTCATCTGCTCCATCCCTAAGATCTCCCCTGTTTTGAACTTCAAGCACGCTTGCTTTTGCAGAACTGACACGGAAGAACTTTCTCAAACAAACAAATCACCACAGTCTGCTTGCCTTCTGCCTGATAAGGAATTGTCCGCCTTATGTCTGAGAGGGAAGACACAGGAAAAGGAGAAGACCCACTCTCTAGTCCCAGCGCTGCCCCTAGCTCACTGTGCAACTTCCAGGAATCTCCCAACTTCAAGAACCTCTCAGCAGCCTCATCTGCCGAAGAATTTGATCGGTCACTTTAGTCATTATCTCTCGACTTTCTGCTGTCATAGATGAGGTCCAACTCACCTCAACCGTCTCTCCTCCTCCTAAAGTTGTATCACCACAGGACACGGTAGGGAAGGCCACGGATCACCTGCCTCTTGCTCACTGTGTCTCCTGGGATGACTTACTTAATGTCTCAGGTCTCTGTTCCCTTCTTCGTAAAACGAGAGTAAGAGGCCAGTGTATTGTTGGGCTGATAGAAGGATTATATGAATTCATGAAGATAAAATATTTACAACAGTACTTGGCACAGATAAGGGCTACACTACTCTGTTGTTAGGTATTAATGATGATTATTATTATTTACTTTATTGGATAACTTTGTAGTGTAGTGTTAAAGTGTCAAATGAAATATACTATTGATAAATCAAGAAATAGGAGTACAAGCATTATTTGGGGCTATAAAAGGCTCCACTGGGTAGGGTAAGGGAAGCTGGAATATTATTTTTTCTTTTTACCTTTTTAAATTTATTATTATTATTCGGACCATGCTACATAGCTTGGTGATTTGTGAGATTTTAGCTTCCCAACCAGGGGCCAAACCCAGCCCTTGGAAGAGAAAGTTCAGAATTCCAACCACTAGACCACCAGGTAATTTCTACTTTTCTTTTTTTAAAAAGCCCTCCTGTCCTTTGATTTTTCAAGGATGTGTCTGGACTACCACAACACTGTTGTTTTGTTTTGTTTTTTTAATTTCATAAGCTTGAGCAAATAGATCGCTCAAGTCCATCTCAAATCTCACAGTTCAAGGACTGGCTGGTTTTATACAGCAGTACTTTTTAGGTGACCGGTTTACCTTTGTGTTCAAAGCTACCTTAATACGTTTGAACTTTTCAGGAAATCCTCATAAAGGTTTGAAATAAACACAGTCACCTTGGCATGTTCATAACTTGAGTGTGTTTCAATTTCCGGGAAAGGACAGAAAATGAGGAAGGGGAAATACAAACTTTGTAAATACTTAACCTTAGAGGAAATTGACTTGTATTTTGCCCCCTTGTAATCTTTTCCTCGACTCCCACAAAGGAAGGATCGATCGGTAGCAGAGTGTGATAGTGCAAAGGACAGAACGGCGCTGAAAGCGTTAACTGGGCTGGGTAAGGCGATCCCTGAAATGAGTTAAGACTTGAGTTAAAGTTTTCAAAGGGCGGCGGCAGCAGCTCCAGGGGAAACGGAGGAAGCCAGTGGAGGGAGCCTGGCAGAGCATGGAGGACAGTGCTGAGCTGAACTCAGTCCTGGTGGAAAGCTCAAGGTTAGTGGCCCCCACCCCGCACACCTCCGCGTGCTGACATCTTTGGAGCTGTCTCAGGAGGCCGGGCGCCTTCTCCCAGCCTGGTTTGTCCTGTCTGCCTGTCTCCACCAGTGGGGCCACCGGCTCCCGCTACACGTTCCCCTAAGCCCTGGAGCTGAGAGGGACCGGGACCTATTCCCGGTCCTTTAAGCCACTTTCCTTAAGAGGGGACTTCTCAGACACCCACAAGGAAACTGTTTCTGGAACAAGGATAATTTTCAGAATACACACACACACACACACACACACACACACACACACACACCTGTATTCGGTGCCCCATCTTGGTTCTTGCAGGCTGTGACCACAATCCCAAATTCCTATCTGCTTCAGTTGAAACTGAGAACAGTTGTCAAACTAACAAAACAGGCTGTGCAACTTTATCTATGGGAGGGATAGTGTCTCTGAGGCTAAGAGAATCAAGGTAAGAAGGCAAAAAAAAAAAAAAAAAAAAGAGGAACGAAAAGAAAGAAAAAACTTTCAAGCTCCACAGCCTGGAGTTGAGGCAAAACAATTATTGAAAATTAGGTTCTTGTAGAAACTGTACATTGCTAGAACAAAATAAAGGGAGAAGATGTACTGTGAAGGACAGAATTCTACAACTACAGGAGATTCCGCTGCACTTATGTAAACAGCTTGTTATCAGTGTGATGCAGATAACAGATACACTTAAAGAAGGGAAAGAGAGAAAATAGCTTCAGAGAAATTACATCCTGAGGGGCCTTTCGTTTGCGATCCAGACGGACTGCTGGAAAGCATCCTTGGAGCCCCGGGTCAGTTCTGTCTCCCTTCTCCCGCCTTGCTCACGGAGAGGCAATGAGTAAGTTAGTCCGGCAAGCAGTCAGAAGCTGTACTGGCTGCTTCCTCGCATCCTCCAGCAGGCAGGAGTCGAGGTCTCTACCTGCTAGCACTGAATCAGAATGAGTCATCTGAAACTTGGGTGCGGAAACAAAGTCCCTGCGAACTGCCTTATGAGGCTCTGCCTCCTGTAGGTGGGATATACCTCTGAAGGCAGTCACATGTTTTTCCCTCTTCCTTTCTCCTTCAGACAAGCGGGCATCCTGACGCTCTCAAGAAGCTCCGTCTCTGTCCCACTGGCTCAGCTGACCCGACCATGCGGACTCTGCCCCTCCGGGTCAGGACTGGAGTTTTAAAATAAAATGGATGACGTGACGTTACTTGATCTTCTGGAGTGCCCCGTGTGCCTTGAAAAGCTCGATATCACCGCCAAAGTTCTCCCTTGCCAGCACACCTTCTGCAAGCCATGTCTCCAGAGGATTTTCAAGGCCCACAAGGAGCTGAGGTGCCCCGAGTGCAGGACCCTGGTGTTCTGCAGCATCGAGGCGCTGCCGGCCAACCTGCTGCTCGTGCGCCTTCTGGACGGCGTGCGGGCCGGACAGGGCTCGGGGAGAGGGGGGTCCTTCCGCCGGCCCGGCGTGCTGACCCTGCAGGACGGCAGGAGGAGCAGGACTCACCCCAGAGGTCCGCAGTGCAGTCCTTTCCGGCTGGTGCCTAACGTCAGAATCCACATGGATGGGGTAAGAAAGATCTCATCTGTTCCTTCCTGTTTCCTTGGAGGTTGGGTTTGTACGCACCAGCAGCTGGGGCTTCTCGTCTTTTAGCTCTGTTTCGAAGAGCCGCTGCCGAGGATTCCCTGAGGATAAGTTTCTGTGAGTGGTGATTGTCGTACTGAGACTCAGTGGAACCCTGAGCCTATCCAGTCCAATCAGGAACTCTTAAAATTCTTAAAGCTACCCAGATCCTCCCTGCTTCTGGTCCAGAAGGTGGTAGAACATGGAAAGCCTTCTTGATGGTCTATTTATTTATGTGTTTATTTTTTACCGCTCTGGGTCTTTCTTGTGGTGTGCAGGCTTCTCATTGCACTAGCTTCTCTTGTTTGGAAGCACGGGCTATAGAGCCTGCGCTCAGTAGTTGTGGTACACAGCCTGGTTACTACTGGCATGTGGAATCTTCCAGGACCAGGGATCGAACCCGTGTCCCCTGAATTGGCAAGCGGGTTCTTAACCACTGGACCACCTGGGAAGTCCTTTGATTATATTCTCCATCTTTCATTTCTGCTGTTCTGAGGCCAAACCAGGGCATGGGAAATGCCCAGAGGATGAGAAAAAGACAAACAAATCCAACTGCTTGTCGCTTTTGCAATCTCAGAGAAGTTACTAAATGTCAGGTTTTGTTTGCATTTTACCCAAATCCATCTTTCCACTCCCAGTCATAAAGTGCCATGATGACAATGCTCGTTCACAGTCACTCAAAGTTATCAGGACACTGGACACACAAAGTTCGATCAGGAAGGAAACATATATGTGGGTGGGGTGATTGACGGGAAAGGCTGGGCTGTGAAGTACAACCGACATGTACAGGAGCCCTGAAGATGTGTCTTACTTTACAAAGTGAATAAACCATACAGAAAATGCACATCAGAGCCTGCCATGAAAAATGAAGCACCCCAGGCGAGCTGCAGGAGATCACCCAGTAATGCATTTTGTGTTTGGACAATGTGAATCGTCCTGTCCAGCCTTGTGGGCACATCCTCGGGACTTTACATGACCTGCCTGTGAGCCTCATTCTGGGAAGCTGGGGAAGGAGGATATCTCCAGAGAAGATCATGGTCCCGTGGCTCCAGGAGGCTTATTGGCTGTCACCCCCAGAGTCAGTGTGTCCAAGTGGGCGTGGCACGCCGTGGCCTGTCTGGTTGGCATATTCAGAAATTCTGTGAAGTGCCACGTGAAGCAAGCTTTAACCCTGGCAGCTAACCACGACTTTAACCACAACTCCCTGCTGTGAAGAGTAGTAGAGGGTGGGAGGGTCTTCCCCAGACTCCTTCCCAGCAAAGGACAACAGGCTCAGGAGTGCTTTCAGGACAAGTTTCTAAAATATTCTTCTCAACAGCCTGTTACTCCTTGGGCTCCCTGCACCCTTAAGCCACCCATGCAGCAGGGTAGTGTGGAAACTTTCCAAAAGGAGAGCAGGAAGAAACCGGGCTTCAGAGTGATTTCTTCACAGCAGACTTTTTATTGCCATTGTGTGGGAACACATTCCACAAAAGGGCTTGGTACCTTCCTTTAAGGCTCCTTATTAGCCCTAGTCATCAATCAGAATCCACAGGCTTGGAAGAGGAGGGGTAGGGGCGCCAGCTTTCTCAGGCAGGCTGTGTTTACAGAGCATCAGGCTGAACCTCGGGTCAGCAGATCTCCCTTTGAATTCCTGAGACCCAGCAACCTCTCTCCTCCCTCACCCTGCAAAGTCTGACTTGCCTCCCTGCAGGGCGGAGTATCATCCATCACTCAGAGAGTGCTGGGAGCCTGGGAGGAGGCAAGTCCCCTATCAACTTCACATATTTTTGCTCACGCTTTCTTCTTTTTGATGTGGCTATGTTGCTAAGAAAAGGTAGCAACAGATGGATCCACAGCTACCTACTTTTTGAACCACAGCAAATTCCCAGGTCCCTCCTGGCATGGGGGATAGGAACTAGAGCTCTTATTCTCTTATGGGAATAAGAGACAGCCAGTAAGAACCTGCATGTCCCTGGAAGTCTTTCACGAGGACCCATCACTTCAGACCAAGGGGCGGGTGACGGGATTGTGCCCATCCTCCGAGCTGCACTGGACCGAGTCCTGCCACGAGGCTAAAACAAACCAAGCCGTTGAGGGTACCTGCTTTCCAGCAGCACCTGGTTTAGTGAAGATGGTCTGTGAGAGGGCAGAGCCGGGGGCCACTCCACCCCGTCACCCATTTCCTCCCTTTCCTGAGCCCACCTTTCTCCGAGTGGCTCACCTCATACCTTTTGACTTTCTCAGTGGGGATGTGAACAAACTATTCCTAAATGTAAATACAGCTATAATTCTGCACCCTGTTTTATTCCCCCCAAATCTAGCTGACTCTCCTGAAGTGTGAAAGCAATGGTGCATCCCTGGGTTCAGACAACTGCAGATTATCTGAGAATCTGCACACTGTTCTGAGAGGCGGAAGTGTGGCCTTACATCCTCACTCAAACCCTCATCAAGATACTTGCCCTCTTGGCCTCAGTTTACCCAACCCAGTCAACTCTTATTTGCTACCCCTCTTCCTCCAGGATAGTGCAAACATTATCTTTACAACATACTCATATCACCTTAGAAAACCTATGCTGGGTAAATGCAAAGCATCGTCATTATCATTCATTTAAGCTGACTATATGACTGTGGGCAAGCCACTTCAGCTTGCTGGGTCTCAATTTAAAATTCTGTAAAATGGGAAAATGTATTATAAGAGGTGAGGCTTAACTAATGAGTGTTTTCAAGGCACTTTGAGATCCTTAGATGAAAGGCATTTGGAAGATCATTATCATAGTAAACATTATTATTGACTGTTTATTGTGCCCTGTCGTGCATGAGACATTCTACAAAACACAGCAGGAGTGATAGACCTTGCAGGAGAGTGTAATAGGTGTTATTATTGAACTTGAGTCTACAAGGAGTCCAGGCCAGTATAATACTAAATATAAAGTACTCTACTAATAGGGCATAAACAACCTGTTGTCACAGGGTACCACTTTGCAAAATACTTCTTCCAGAGGACTCGGTGTTAAGGTGACATTCTCAAAGAGTTCATTTAATTTCCTATTCAGGAGCTTTTTAAGTCCAAAGTCTGTTCTGCTCACCTTGCCTCATCTAGAAAACAAGCTCATCGAGATCTTTCTGTTGGCTCAAAGAGGTCTGGTACTTTCTCTGCTAGCCAGTATGCCAGGGTGGAACCAAGAGCCACACTTCATAGTGCCAACCCAAGAGAGAAAAAAAAATAGTCCATTGTGCCTATATGTCTAAAACCCTCCCAAGCCAGTTGTGTAAAAAGAAAACTTGAGAAATGGCTGTAGGTTTCTACAGCATGCAATTATTTCAAGCCAACAGGTAAGATCAACAGACTCCTGGAGGACCCATGTCAGTGCTGATGTCACTGGTTCTTATTCCTTCCCATATTGTGGCCGAGCCAAAGGAACTTTGCAAGTCTTCGAGAAGATCATGGGCTTATGAATTGCTGATCGCTCTTCCTCCTTCCTCCACTACCCTTTAATAATATTTCTGATTTAGAACAGGCAGGAAAGCAGTGACGCTAAAAACTTGCAAAGTTAGGCATTGACAAAGCCACAATTCAGATTCTGATTCTGCCTCTCGATAGTTCCATACTTTGGATGAACCTCAGGGCCAGCCTCCAATTCCCCTTCTGAAACCTGGAGATAATAGCAGTACCTACCTCTGAGGGTTGTTCAGTCAGATCAGTCGCTCATTCGTGTCCAACTCTTTGCAACCCCCTGAATCACAGCATGCCAGGCCTCCCTGTCCATCACCAACTCCTGGAGTTCACTCAACCTCATGTCCATTGAGTCAGTGATGCCATCCAACCATCTCATCCTCTGTTGTCCCCTTCTCCTGCCCCCAATCCCTCCCAGNTGCTCCCTGCAACTTGGGTCTGTGTCAGCCGCCAGGGTCACACTGTTCCTGATGCCTGGCTCAGAAGCCAGGGCATTCAACAGACTGCTTCTAAGTGCCTGCTACGTGCCAGGCTCCATCCTGAAAGCTCACACCATGGAAAGCTCACAGCAGGAATGCCCATGGGTTCAGACTCCAGGACTCAAATAGCAGCTGAGTTCACTTTAGATCTCTGTCATTTTTCCAATCTTTTATCCAAGCACCGGCACAACAGGCAACTTGTCCTGGGTCTGGGTCTCAGTACCACGCTTGGAGCACATACCTACAGCCTGGCACAGATTAGGAACCCTCAAATGTTTTTTGAATTAATGAATGAACACATTCATGTTTTTGGTAGACTTTATGGAGTCACGGAATAATAACCCCTCATAATGTGGAAATGAACTCTTCCTGAATTGAGCCATGACAAAGCTCTATGAGGAATGAGCAGCATATTATATTAGGCATAAAGCCACGTGGTGGATGAAATATTCTGGAGGTGAATCACCTTATTAAATACTTTTTGGTGTGACAGACAGTACTGCCCAGAAAACACAGTGGGCCAAGTTCAAAGGCACTTAGCTCATGAATTGTTAACCCTAAGAAGATAGAAAATGTGTCTCTATATATGACAAAATTCCTGTATCAGAATCCACAAATGCTATGTACTCCTCTGATGGGGGGAAAAATCTTCATAGTGAGTTAATTTATACTTAGCGCCAGTGACAGAAAGGACGAAACATCAGAAGAATTTGCTAGCGAGTAATGTACTAAACTGGCCTGGCCTCCTCCATGAAGGAAGCAGCATTTCAGGTAGGAACATGGCTCCTGCACCTCTCAGGCTGACAAACCTACGTCATACATGTATGTAATATATAGAACATAAAACTGGCATCTTTAGCACTTGTGTGTGTATAGGGCGTCACATTAAGGATATCTATGTTGTTGTACACCCATCACCACTATCCATCTGTCTCCAGAAATTTTCATCATCCCATACTGAAACTCGGTACCAGTTAATAGCTCCTCATTGCCTCCTGGTGTGTGTGTGTGTGTGTGTGTGTGTGTGTAGATAGATAGACAAATAGATATTCACATGTATATTTTAAACGTCTTTGTGGGTAAGAGGAATAAGTCTTTTAATATCATTTTTTAAATATATATTCTAGTTTTCTGCTGCTTCTGACCTTAGACTGACTTCCCATGAGATAAGCAAACAAGATAATGCTGTGATTCAGAGCCAAGGCTCTTCATTCATGTGTACTGGCTGTGCTTCTGGTCAAGTTATTTAGTAACTCTGAGCATCATTGTTACAAGGTGAAAATAGGAAACTTAGCTCCTAAGGTTCTTGGGAGGATTCAGTGAGGCAATTCCTGTAAAGTGCTTAGCACAGAGTCTGGACGAGGTGAGCTCCTAGTAAGGATGAGCTGTCTGCTCGCAGTCCTCCAGGTAGGTTAACTTGTAAAGCACTACCACGCTTATTGTGGACAGCCTGCTATTTTACTGCATTGAAGACATGGGGGTAACAGTGATTGTGCCTTCATTTGGAGGATAAGTCAAGACAATTCTTGTAAAGTTCTTAGCGCAGGGCATGACACATACTACTTCTTGATAATAATTGTGAGGCATTATTATTATTTCCTATGCCTCATTCAATCAGCAGGCATATACAGGATGCCTTTTATGAGCAAGACCCAATGCCAGGCTCTAGTGAAGAGCAAAAGAAAATAATATATGATTCTTATTAACATGTACACATGGAAGAGACCCAGGAAAACTGAGTAATTCACCAAAATGGCTGAAACCCTGCCTTAAAGAGCTCATGGACTTTTGGGAGGCAGCCACGTAAGGTAATAATTACGAGGCAGGTAATAAGTGTTAAAACAAAGGACTTACTGTGTCAGGCACTGGGTAAAGCACTCTTTACTACAGAATCTACAGACTCTCATTTAACTGTACAAATCTGAGATGACTGCTACCATTTTGTCTACTTCATGCATACGAGGTTTATGCTCAAGAAGAGTTCAGAAAAGAAAACACAACAGGAGAAAATGGCTGCAGATTAAAATTGAGCAGTCCTGTGTCTGTGTTCAGGGCAGTTGTTGAGGTTGCATTTTATTTTATTTTTTTTAATGCAGCTTGTTGTCTAGTTGCTCAGTCATGTCTGACTGTGCAATCCCATGCACTGTAGCCTGCTGGGCTCCTCCGTCCATGGGATTCTCCAGGCAAGAATACTGGAGTGGGTGCCATTTCCTTCTCCAGGGGATNTTATTTTATTTTTTTTAATGCAGCTTGTTGTCTAGTTGCTCAGTCATGTCTGACTGTGCAATCCCATGCACTGTAGCCTGCTGGGCTCCTCCGTCCATGGGATTCTCCAGGCAAGAATACTGGAGTGGGTGCCATTTCCTTCTCCAGGGGATCTTCCAGACCCAGGGATTGAACCCGCGTCTCTCACATTGGCAGGCGGATTCTTTGCCACTGAGCCACCAGGGAAGCCCTAAATGCAGCTAGTCTGTTCTTTGTTTTTAATTTCATTTATTTATTTATTTGGCTGCACTGGGTCTTAGTTGTGGAATTGGGGTTTTTAGCTGCTGCATGTGAACACTTTAGATGTGATATGCGAGGTCTAGTTCCCTGACCAGGGATTGAACTCCAGACCCTGCATTGGGAGTATGGAGTCTTAGCCACTGGACCACCAGGGAAGTCCCTGCAGCTAGTCTTATTCTTGACCATTCACAGCAACCCATGACGCTGAGGACTGCAAACCTCAAAATACACTGCGAGGCATGTACACTGGGTGGAGAGTCCTGGCATCATGGTCCCCACACCGCTGGTTTGAAAAAATATGCCTTTTGGCTGCCATTCACACTCACAACATGGAAAGCCAAGAGGATTGATGACAGAGCTTGGATTATTCACTGTTAACCTTCCCTGAGAAGCTAAGGAGAAATAAGGCAAATATTTCCCAGGGTGCCTGATGCAAACCACCCTCATTTAAGGGTATCAGCCCCCTGCCAGTGTTGGAGAAGGCAAGTGTGGAACCACTTGCCTAACTGGGAAATTGGTCCACATAGCCACATAGCTGCAGCCCATCCTCCCATCTCAGTGTCGCTTTTGCTCCTCCAGCAAATCAAGCCTCTGTCCCAAATCCCAAGCCAGTCGGCCGCAGTTTCTCCTCAGGCTCTCAGAGGCTACCCTCCAGCCTCCCAGCGTACGTAAGCTCCTGAGGTTAAGGGGTGTCTTGTCGTCTCTGTACCCAGCAGAGAGCCTGAAATGCAACCAGCATTCAATAAATATTGAAGTACTGAATGCGTAGTGTTGGTGATAATGCAAGAAACTGCAGTTAGATTCAGCATCTTCAAGGCCCTGGTGTTTTCGCCTGAGACAAGAGGAAAGGAGACATCCCCGCTCTCTCATCCCCCATATC
Source organism: Neotragus moschatus (assembly GCA_006410615.1). Lineage (NCBI taxonomy): Eukaryota > Metazoa > Chordata > Mammalia > Artiodactyla > Bovidae > Neotragus > Neotragus moschatus. The sequence continues at coordinate 1,174,666 of SJYA01001158.1, read as the reverse complement.
CCTTTCAGCCCCTGTCTTGTTGACCAGGGTGTTTCTTGACTCAAGGCCATGTGTGTTAGGAATGGCACGTAAGTGTTTGCAGGGGATTCAGAGGTGAAAAAAAAGAAGTCAGACCAGTATGGAGCTAGATAGAACACCACAACTGGCAAGTGCATTCCTCTGAGCAGGTTCCCCTGGTTTTACAGAATTAAGGATGATATCGCCACACACATAGGAGTATTTTAATTGGTTGCCAAGGCAATGCGGCAGAGTCAGTGGGCATGAAGCAGGAATAGATCTCTGCAGAGCTGTGCTCAGGAAGGGTGCTTGGCTGTGACATTAACGAGCGGCCTGGATAGGAGAAAGGCAGGGCTGCCATAAATCTTATTTGGGGCTTTTCTTCAGTATATGGAAATGGCAGAGAAAGGGAGGGGCAAAAGAGAAAACTTCTCTTTCTGGCCCTCTGGAGAAGCAGGAGAGGTAATCTTCTGGATTTCAAGTTTCTCCTCGGAGTGGTGAACTTTTGTGGATGAGGGAAATCCAAGGAGATTTGGTTGTATGCTGGAAGGAAGAAGGAATAGGATGATTGACGAACAGAAGGAGATGGCAGTGTTTTCTTCTTCCTGAGAGATCATAAAAAGGGCCCTGGATGCAGGGGCCTGTATTTTCACAAAAAGAACACTTTCCACCTATTCCCTTTGTGTGAGCAAGGAAAAGAATTTGTTATTACATACATTTCTTTGGGGGGCTTCCCAGCTGGCGATAGAGGTAAAATACCTGCCTGCAAATACAGGAGACATAAGAGACACAAGTTTGATCCCTGGTTGGGAAGATCCCTGGGGAAGGCATGGCAGCCCACTCCAGCATTCTTGCCTGGGAAATCCCAGGCACAGAGGAGCGTGGCTGCCTACAGCCCATGCACAAAGAGTTGGACATGACTGAAGTGCTTAGCATGCATGCGTGTTTCTATTTATTTTTTCATTTTCATAAGTCTTTCGAATAACTAAGATTTTTTTTCACAATCATAGAACTTTGTGGTTGAGACAGGTCCTGGGTTTTCTAACTTTGCTGTTTTACTTGCTGTCCCACAACCGAGAGAATCAGGCAAATTCCATTACATGGAATGCTCGTCCTGATGGCCTGGGCAAGGAGGGTGGGACCAGAAGAGAGAGAAGCCAGAGGGGAGGTGGACATTTCTCATTAGCACCATAATAACTATGACCACCATGCAGCACACACCGGGCGCCAGACACGGTGAAGCAAGTATGGTTTTCTTGAATTCTCCCAACAACCTCAGGAAGTCCATGACGTTTTCTCACTTTACGGATGAAAGAAGAGGCAGGATTTGAACCAGGTTTGCCTACATCCAATGACTGGGCTCCTAACAAGATCAGTTAGGGGGTCCAGAACAAGCATGGTGCTCCCTTGGCACCCCAGGGAGCCCTGCACCATCTGCCATTGCCAGTCACTTTCTGTTGGCACCAACACCACCATTCTCATGTGGTTGACAGACTTCCAGAGAACGAGGTAATCTCTAACCAATCCAGCTCCATGTGCATGATATGCTGTGTCTTAACTGGGTGCCACTTGGTCATAAATTGAAGGGTTTAAGTAGTAGAAGTGAGTCTAAGTGGGAGAATAGAGAGGGAGACAAGAGAGGAGGAAATGGAGTCAGAGAAAAGAGGAAGGTAGGGGTAGAGAAAGGCAGAAAAGACGCATGGGAGATGTAGACAGGGGCAACAAAAACCAGGGAGGAAGGAGGAGGAAAAGGAGAAGCTGATCAAGGAAACAAGTGTGGGGGAGTAGCGGGGGTCGGGGGAGCAACCTTGGGGAGATATGTTATCAGGAGACATGTCAGGCTTTGATCCAAAGCTGATCTGCTTTTCTCGAAGTTAAACAGAGTTATAACAAAATATTTGTGCTCCATTCCTTTCAGAAACCTGTCATCAGGACAGGCAAAATGATCTCTTATAGATGGGGAAAATAGAGCCTGAAATTCAGGAAAGTCAGCTTTTAATCCTGGCTTAGCTGAGAACCAGCCCTGTGACATGAAATGTATCCAAGTGCTTACTAAATGTTAGCAGTTACTATGGTTAAAGAAAAAGTCAGATTCTCTGAGTCTCTGAATTCCACTGTATCAAAGATTTTACAGAATATGGACATGATTCAGAAGTATTTGCATTTATGTTTTAAAGAAAAAGATGCATAAATTTCTCCCTTTTCAAGGCTTCTCTGGTGGTTCAGTGGTGAAGAATCCACCTGCTGATGCAGGAGGCACAGGTCAATCCCTGGCTCAGGAAGATCCCCTGGAGAAAGAAATGGCAATCCACTCCAATATTGTTGCCTGGGAAACCCCATGGATAGAGGAGCCTGGCAGGCTACAGTCCATGGGGTTGCAAAAGAGTTGGACACAACTTGCACATTGTTGCAAGTGGCAAAATTTTCATTCTTCTTCATGGCTGAATAATATTCCATTGCATATATGTATACCACATCTTCTTCATTCATTCACCTGTTGAGGGGCACTTGGGTTGCTTCCATATCTTGGCAAGTGTAAATAGTGCTGCTATGAATATTGGGGTGCATGTATCTTTTCAAATTAGAGGTTTGGGTATTTTTCACATGTAGGCCCAGGAATGGAATTGCTGCCTCTTCTGGTAGTTCTATCTTCAGATTCTTGAGGAACCTCCACACTGTTCTCCACAGTGGCTACACAAATTTACATTCCTACATGTTGGTGATTTTTGTGATTGTTTAGTATTAGTATTGCCCCTGTCTTTGCATAGTTGTCCATCTTATTCTACTGGGAGCACCTGGTCCAGGATCCAGTTGCCTTTTGCTTAAACTATCTAAAAAGTAAGCAGTTCTGTCTTATGAAAGATCTCTGAAGTATTTCCACACTGGAATTTCAGGAAGCAATGACACAGTCTTAGAAAATGTCTCTTGAGATCTCTTCCAGTAAAGAGCCTCCAGCCGTAATAAACCTTGCTAAATCAATACTGTAACAGGAATCTTACTCTTGAAAGCACTATGGAAGACAAATATTTTTTATTCTGTACATTTGGGAAGAAATATGTAACACTGTGTGGGTGCAAGATATGTGTGTTAGTCGCTCAGTTATGTCCGACTCTTTGCAACCCCATGGACTGTAACTGNATAAACCTTGCTAAATCAATACTGTAACAGGAATCTTACTCTTGAAAGCACTATGGAAGACAAATATTTTTTATTCTGTACATTTGGGAAGAAATATGTAACACTGTGTGGGTGCAAGATATGTGTGTTAGTCGCTCAGTTATGTCCGACTCTTTGCAACCCCATGGACTGTAACTGTCCAGGCTCCTCTGTCCATGGAATTCTCCAGGCAAGGATACTAGAGTGGGTTGCCATTCCCTTCTCCAGGGGATCTTCCTGACCCAGGGATCGAACCTGGGTCTCTCACATTGCAGGCAGATTCCTTACCATCTGAGCCACCAAAGAAGCAAGGTAGGTTAGTGGTATAAACTAAACTCAATGAAAGGGAAAAAAATGCTACACTGCAGTAATAATACCACTAATAGATACTCATTACACAATTATATGTTGAGTGTTCTCACTATGTACCAGGCAGAAAACTAGACCGCAGGATATAACCATGAACAAGACAGACATCACAGGTACATTCTACTGGGATTGATCAAAGAACAAAAAAGCCATGGTCTTAGTTGGGGTCCCCCAGGAATCAGACTTTGACATGAGAGTTGAATGCTCATAGATCATTTGGGATGTCTGAGGACATTGGTCAGGGCATGGGGACCTCATACAGGAGAGGGAGGTGACTAGTTAAGGTGTGTTTTGAAGCCACTCGCCACAATGGGTTACTGATGCTTAACCCTTTGGAAAAACTATGGGAAACTGTGTAAAACTTAGACCTTAGAATTACTGTGGCCAAGAGGTGAGAGATCTGGGACATTGTAAACCCCTATACCTGTCAGCCACTGGTTAAGAGCTACCAAGGGACACAGTATGTTCTAGAAGCTCAAAGGAAGTCTTCCAACAGAACTTCAGGTGCTGGCTATTGGAAGTGAAGCTGAACTGCACAGAAATGGGAATGGGACCTGAGAAGATAAAGGCAGAACACTAACTTACATGCACACGAAATAACCAAAATAATCACAAGTTGTGCTAAGTGTCTGCTGTATAAATTAACTTTTATCTATACAAGGATATGAAATAGAGGATGAAAGGGAAGATCCTTGATCAGGGGAAACATTTGTACCAAGATCTGAGTGATAACAAGAAGGCAGCTCTGTGATGAGGTGAGGACTGGTTCTGGTGATGGAGGACATCATGAGCCTGATCCCGGAAGGAACTCGCTGAGTTTGGGGGACTGACCGAACACCCACTGGGCTAAAGGGTGATAAGCAGTGAGGTGACAGGCATGAGAAAAGGTTGCAAGGGAAGGTCTACAGGGACCAAGAAGCCATGGTCAAGAAGATGGATCATGGATCCTGGACTCAATGAGAAAGACTAAAGCAGGGATACCTTCTGACCTGATTTGCAATTTAATATATTACTTTGGCTCTTGAGTGGGAAGTGAATTTCTGGGGAACAAGAATGGAAGTATTGGGTTGACCAAAAAGTTCATTTAGGATTTTCTGTATGATGTTATGGAGAAACCCAAGTGAACTTTTTTGACCAATTGAATAGAAGATCAATTTCAAGTCTTCTGGATGTGTGACCTGGACTAAGATGGTACGTTTGATGGANGAAGAAGGAAACACAACTCCTGCCCTTGAATTTAGAATTTTGCTGGAAGAAAAGACTTATTTATGGGGAAACTAGAGAAGAAAATTCAAGGCCGAATGGTATCATCAAGTAGGCAGTGTAGGGCTGACAATGCAATGGGAATTCAAAGAGACAGGAAATGTGGGAAGTGAAAGGAAAGAAAGGAAGAGGAGGAGATGAGAAACAGTTCCAATCAGGGATGAGTTAGATCAGGACTCCAGGTTGTCATGTAGCTGAGCGGTGATGGAAAGGGCTGGAAGGCAGATTCCAACACCTCCTGCTTCTCTACCTGGTTTTTGTAGCAGCTACAGAGGTGAGAGGATAAACCAGCTTAGAGGAAAGAAGGATCCCAGCTGTGAGTTGTCAAAGAACACAGGCAGATCGGGATGGGGTGGTCAGTATACCCCATGTGTGTGTGGTTCCCAGGATTTTCCCAGAGTCATCCTGTAGCACCACATATCATGAGCACATTCTTCTAGGACTTGTTCTCTCCCCACCCCTTTAATCTGAAAATACTCTGCTTAACAAGAAAGAAGAGATTCATGTGCAAAGAACTTACTCATTCTGCCTAATAATAATCATGGCTAATCATGACCAAACCTTTTCTCTAAGGGCTTTACATGTATTAACTCATTTAATCCTCACAGAAACCTTGGATAACTGTACCAACATCATCCCATTTTATATCCTGGAAACTGAGATTCAAGAAAAATGAAATATTTGAAATACTTCTCCAACATTTTATTACATTTTAACTTAATTTTTAAAAATAAAAATAAATTTATTTTTTCTCTAATGAATTGCAATGTCACCATTATCTCATATTAATTGAAGTGTGTCATATTATGGACTTTATTTTATGCCACACTTTTATTATAAAGACTGCATAGAATATTTAAGTATCTGAGAAGTCTAGTCTCCAAAATTTCTCTAATTTTTCAATGATTCCCTGAATTACATGTTTACATATAAATTTGAAAATCAACATGTATTGCTTGAAGAAAAATAAAAGAAACATTAAATAGCTTGCTTGCCTAGATTTCTACTGCCAGTAAGGGCTGAGTTGGCATTTGATATAGTCTGAGCCTAAACCAGCATTCTCCCATCACCTCTTAGTGGCTTGTTTGTTTTTTGAAGTAACATTGATTTATAACATTATGTTTCATGTGTACAATATTATATTCCTNGTATTGCTTGAAGAAAAATAAAAGAAACATTAAATAGCTTGCTTGCCTAGATTTCTACTGCCAGTAAGGGCTGAGTTGGCATTTGATATAGTCTGAGCCTAAACCAGCATTCTCCCATCACCTCTTAGTGGCTTGTTTGTTTTTTGAAGTAACATTGATTTATAACATTGTGTTTCATGTGTACAATATTATATTCCTACCTCTGTATAACCTACAATGTGCTCACCACCAAAAGCTTACCTCCCATCTGTCACCACACAGTTAATCCGTTTTACCCATTTCACTCTCTTCCCCCACTACCCATCTCTTCCCCTCTGGTGTGTGCCTGTGTGTTTGTTTTTGTTTGATTTTTTCATTGACTTTGTTTTGGTTTGTTAATAGCTTTTTTTATTCCATATCAGAGTGAAGTCATACAGTATTTGTCTGTATCTGTCTGAATTATTTCACTTAGCATAACACCCTCCAGGTCCATCCACGTTGTTGCAAATGGCAAGATTTCATCTTTTGTATGGCTGAGTAGTGTTCCATTGTATGTGTGTCTGTGTGTGTGTACACAGCCATATCTTTTTTCCTTCTTTATCCATTCATTCGTTGATGGGCACTTAGGTTATTCCCACATCTCATGTGTTATAAATACTGCCACAATGAACATGGGGTACAAATAAATTTTTGGATTACTATTTTCATCTTCTTTGTACACATACCCAGAAGTGGAATAGCTGGATTATATGGTTAGTCTTGTTTTTAATTTTTTTGAAGCATCTCCATAGCTTCTTCCACAGTGGTGGCACCAACAGTATGTGAGGGTTCCCTTTTCTCCATATCCTTGCCAACACTTATTATTTGTTGTCTTTTTGATAATAGCCATTCTGACAGATGTGAACTGACATCTCACTGTGGTTTTGAATTGCATTTTCCTGACGATTAGTGATGTTAAGCCTCGTTTCACGTGCCTGTTGGCCGTCTGTATGTCTTCTTTGCAAAAGTGTCTGTTCAGCTTCTCTATGCGTTTTTAATCAGATTTGCCCACCCAGGACTCCTGACCACTGTGCTATGTTTGTTTTCCTTCCTATTGAGTGTTGAATGGGTCCCATCTTACTCTAGCAAATGAAATGGAAGTCAGCATGAGAAAATTATTCTTTCAGTTTTTCCCAGTCCCCCAGGAGTTAAGAGCTTTGAGAATTTTTTTTAAGAGAGAAATGAACTTGGTGATTTTCAGATGTTCTGACAATTAATGAATGTGTAATTTTCCCTGACATGCTTAGAAATGCAATTTGATCTCCACATTATTCTCAGAGCATTTGAAAAGGAGGGAAATCAATCTCTTTACAAAGCTTTGACTCATTTTTGAGTCATAAGGAATATTAATAAGAACCCAGTTCCAAGGACTTCCAACCCTAAATAGTCTCAAGTTCTGAGGTTTCCTTTGCATTAGGCTGGTTCTTCTTAGATCAGGGCTCTGCTTTGTCTTGTAAGAACTTAGAAATTCAGCCCCAAACAGCCTATGAATATTGTTTGCATGACTGTGTCTGGACTTGAAAACTCTGCAAGAAGCCATATTTGTCTCATCTACAAACTAAGCCCCTGGGCTTGGAAACTCTTCCTACCAGTCAAAAGCTGACAAGCAGGCTTTATTGGTTTGGAAGTAAATGAAGCAACAAGCCAGTAAACAGCAGTCTGCCTCTCTCTTTCCCTCTGGATCTCAGCATCAGGAGGTAACTGTGCTAGTTATAGGAGCTGGCTGAGGGAAGAGGAGAGGGGATCAGTGCATGCGGGGCTCATCACATGTGTCATTTCACCTCTACAGTGACTATACAGGGTGGGGGTTATTCTTTCCACTTGACTGATGTGGAAAGTAGAAATTAAGATGGGTTGTTTTTCTGAAGTCTCCCAGCCAGCAAATAGCTCTAAAGCCTGTGTTTATTCCTCAATACCATGCTGTTTTCTAGAATGGGAGAAGCAAGCATCCAAGCTTGAACGACTGATCAAGATGGCCACTGTGTCCAGCCACGTGCTAGGTCTTGTGGTGAGGACAAAAACAAAAATCACATGGCCTTAGCTGATCCCAACAGTGTTGGTACATAAGACTGTCAATCCAGAATGGTCAGATTAAGACCCATCCACAAAGTTAAGACACAAGACAAAACACAAGACCTGGAATAGCCAAAAAGTGAAAGTAACAATGATGATGTCTAACAAATTTGAGCATTTAACAAATCTGAGCATTGTATATGGACTATTTCTTTTAGTCCCACAACAACTGCATGAGGTTGGTGGTATTATTATCATCCTCGTTATAAGGAGGAAGAGACTGGGCCAAGGTCACTCAGCTAGGAGTGGAAAAACTGGGATGTGAACCTACTTTCTCTCTTCAGTGAATATACTTCTTGGAATTTAGAACCAGAGAGACTTTGTTTTAGTCCTTACTAGACCATTCATTCTGGCAACCCACTCCAGTGTTCTTCCCTGCAGAATCCCAGGGACAAAGGAGCCTGGTGGGCTGCCATCTATGGGTTCGCACAGAGTCAGGCGTGACTGATGCAACTCAGCAGCAATAGCAGAAGGCCGTTCATTCATCTGATGACCTCGAGCATGTTATTTAACTTATTTTGCCTGCATCAATTCCTCTGGAAAATAAATAAATAAAACTAATAATACCGAAAGAGGGAGGGAGGGAGGAAAGAAGGAAGAGAGAGGTCACATTCTTAGCCATATTAGGTAGAGAAAACAGGAACCCCTCTAGCATCCCAGTAGAATAGCAGAGGCTCCATTTCTACTCTTCAGGACCAGCCGGTGTGCTACCTCCAAAGGGAGCGCAGAAGTAAAGGCATTAGGAGGACGTGGAGTCCCCCAGTCACCATGACTACCCCAAATACTTGACTTGCTCCCTGCAGATCAGGCTCCAGGGTGCTATTCACAAGGTAATCACCAGTGACTGTCCATAGCCGTAGACAGGGCAAGGGACCAAATGCAAAGTCCTCTTCTAACCTGAGCACTGCCTCAACATGTGAGTATCTGGGCCACATGCCGCCAGAAGGAAACATCTGCTCTGCAGTCGCTCCTACAGCATTTGTACCCTTCTGGGAGTTACAGACGCTACATATATTATCCTTACCTCGGGGATCTACCACCATGGCAAATCACCTGGCCTATCTGGTTGAGAGATTTTGAGAGGAGCTGGGCCTGGCATTGCCCATTACCCTGATCCTAGTTTGAGCTCCATGGGGGTGAACCTTGGTCCTATTTGCTGCTTTAGTCACAGTGGTAAGCACAAAGCAAGGTGTGAGGGGTACAGAGGAACCAAGCTATGAACCTTGCCCTTAAGGAACTCACACTTCACTGGAGTGAGACAGGCATGTGAACATGCAGTTACAATGTAGTATATTAAGAGCTGTGGTTGGAGAAGGCAAGGTCCCCTGGAGAGAAACCTGACCTGTGCTTGGAAGTCAAGAGAGGCTTTGAATGAATGACAGCTCAACTGAGACTTGAAAGATGGATAAGAGACAGCCAGTTAAAGAGCATGGCAAAGGGGGTTCAGGGCATAGGAGCAACATATTCCTGTGGCAGGATGTGAAACAAGAGAGATCTAGGAACAACAGGGAAAGAAAGAGCGATAATGAAGCTGAGGAGGCTGACAGTGCCCTTTAAGCCATGTTGAGCTTCCCAGGTAGCACTAGTGGTAAAAACAAAACAAAAAAATCTGCCCAGCAATGCAGGAAACACAAGAGACATGGATTCCCTCGCTGGGTCAGGAAGATCCCCTGGAGGAGGAAATGGCAACCCACTCCAGTATTCTTGCCCGGAGAATTCCATGGACAGAGGAGCTTGGTGGGGTACATTCTGTGAGATCACAAAGTGAAGTGAAGTGAAAGTCACTCAGTCATGTCTGACTCTTTACGACCCCATGGACTATACAGTCCATGGAATTCTCCAGGCCAGAATACTGGAGTGGGTAGCCTATCCCTTCTCCAGTGGATCTTCCCGACCCAGGAATCGAACTGGGGACTCCTGCATTGCAAGTGGATTCTTTACCAGCTGAGTACCACAGAAGCCCTGATCGTAAAGAAGGAAGCCACCAGGAGTCTCAAAGAATCGGACCCAACTGAGTGACTGAGCATGCATAACATTTATTAACCAAGTATTATGTGCAAGGTCCTGTGCCAGTCATCTTACGTTCATTCTATCCCCCTGTGCAGTAGGTGTCACTAATATTCCCATTTTGCAAAAGAGAAAGCTAGGGTTGAAATCAAGTCCATTTCTCAAGTTTACATAGTGTAAAAAGTAAAACCAGAATTTACAATCGTTTCTACTAGATAGATGCCACTGTCCAAGTTTATAGCTACTATTCTATGTTTTAAGACAGCCGAGAATGGGAGAGAGAAAGAAAATAAGAGAGAATAAAGAAATAAGAGAGAAAAGGTTTCCAAGTAAATGCACATTTGTTCCTAAAAGAGTTGGCAATCAATAAGGAAATCTTAGGTCTATAATATATTGGATTGGTTTCAGCAGGAAGCAGCCAATTAGAAAAACATGAACTGAAGCTGGTAGGACCGTTGATGAGTCTCAGCTTCTGAACCCTTTTCTGGCCCACCTGGGTTTTTCAGAACCTGGAATGAAGCACTGCAGTCTGGGACCTTGGAGATGCCAGCTCATCCAGGCAGTATCCTATACCCACCTTCTGCCAGATTTCTACAGGAGCACATCTGGGCCCAGGTGGCTGGGCCGGAGCCTGGGCTTGTTTTTCACAGCTCATTTGCAATGTCCTGTTCTATTCCTGGGCGCTCCATCCTTCCCAGGTGACACTGGAGCTCAGTTTTCCAACAGTCACTGTAACTCAATTGCTCCGAAAGTGCTACTCAGCATCAGTCCTTGGAACTAGTATTTTCCAACTCTTGCTCCAAGAAGGAAGGCTGAACATTGTACAGCCCTGACTTCTCTCTGATGTCTGCACAGAGCAGCTCTAGGCAGCACAGGAAGCCTCCTCCCACAGACAGATGACTCTCAGCCAGCAGTGTTGGGGAAAGGAAGGGTTTAGACACAGACCCCCTGCACCAATTTGGGGCTGGTAGTATGACTAGCCCCAGCCCCCACCCCCACTGCCTGCACTGTTTGACTTGACAAAGACCCCAGCTGGTCCCCTCCTGCCCAGAGGGAGAGATGAGTAAAACCATTGACCTGACGGTCACAGTNTGTCAATCAACTATACTCCAATATAAAATTTACAAATTAAAGAATTCGTGTTCCTAGATTCACGTCCCCCAATTTCTTCATTCAAAGCAGATCCAAATGGTATAAGCCCACAGGACATTTTAAGGCTAGAGAGTTTCCCAAGCCCAGGATTGCAAAAGTGGCCCACTCAGTCCATTGGCCACATCTATTTCCTTCTCTGCACAATTGGCTGGGATGTCCACAGAAGACTGTTGCAGGGAGAATGGATTAAATCTGTGCAAACCTGGGGCAGCCAGATCCACATCCCAGTTTCTCTATATTTCTCTTTGAAGTGATGTTCACAGGTGACTTTTTATATATATCTCCATGCCCTCTTTTTTTTTTTTTTCAAGATTTCTTTAATGCAGACCATTTTTAAAGTCTTTATTGAATTTGTTACAGTATTGCTTCTGTTATTAATGTTCTGGTTTTTTAGTGTGAGGCATGTGTGAGATCTTAGCTCTCCAACCAGGGATCAAACCCAAACCCCCTGCATTGGAAGGCAAAGTTTTAACCACTGTTCTGCCAGGAAAGTCCCTCAGTGCTCTTTTGCTTTCTCCCCATTTACCAAAAAAAAAAAAAAAGAGAGAGATACTTAAGTCAGAACATTAGGTTAGGAAAGTTACACTGTTCTAAAAGCAGCAATCATGTTCTGATGAGGAACATTAATTCAGGATTTGCTTCATTTGCCATCCTGGTTTGGTGTTCTATCATATTTAAGAGGCAGAAAATAGTTAGAAGAGAAGGGTGGTTTAACAAAATATCTCTAAATTCGTTAGTTGAATTCCACAGGGCTGTGTGAGCAATCTCTTAATAATCCTACATCAATACGAGAGAAGTTGTAACTAGTTCACTTGGTGTAATTATAGGGCAGCTCACTTTCTGCCAGGCTTTAAAGATAGACTTTCAAATGTTCCTTTTTTTTTTTTGCCTCCCGCTGTGTGTGGGGAGCAGCTCAGGCTTCTGGGATACCAGCCAGAGCTAAATGGGGCCAACCAGAGAGAGAGGCACCAAGATTTGGTTCCTGTCTCCTTCTGCTCAGACTGCTGAGAGGATAAACCTCTTGCCAAAATGGTCTCCTGTAGAAAGCTCTGGAGCTGGAACCAGTACGGAAGTTCTCCCATCTTTTGATCAAACCCCTAGGATGATTGCAAGATACACAGCACAAAGCTTCAGTTTGCACCAGAACCGTAGTTCCCCACAAGTGGTCCCCAGACCAGCAGCATCAGCATCACCTGGGAACTGGTTAGCGATGCAAATTATTGCACCCCACCCCAATATACAGAAGAAATTCTGAGATCACCAGCAACCTGTGTTTCAACAAGCCCTTCAGGTGAATCTCAGGTGCTCTAAAATTTGAGAACCTCATCTCTAGGGACATGATATTGAAGAGCATGATCCCACTAGCTTTGTGCAGGACATGAGAATTCTCACTTGTAAGGAGAGATTTACTCAAACAAACCATATCTAAGCATTAAGATCTTTGGAGCTGAGTAGAGCAGGGCTCAAATCCAGGCTCTGCCTTTTACCAGCCATGGGGTTTAGACACAAGTGATTTAACTGCTCTGAGTGATAGGGTGCTGGTAAATGTTTAACAAATGGCTCAGTGGGAATGTAGTGTTTGCTTATTTCCATGGTATAAATACTCCCATCTCAGCTAATTTCAAGCTACCTTCATGATAGTCAACCAACTCAAAAAATTCGTGAAAATTTAACTATTAGCTCTCATAAACCCATGCAAGCTGGTGCCAGCACACCACTGCCTCTAAGACTCAGTTTTCTCATCTGTCAAGTGGATGAATTTAGTATTTACCTTGTAGACTTGCTGAAATGCTGAAGAAAGACAATAATGAGATACTCATATGTGCAGGCACTGAATATGCCTTATGTCACTGAATTCTCCTAACCATGAGTTGGGTACTATTTTCGTATCTATTTTATTTATGAGGAAAGAGCTAAAGTGTCCATGGTCCCACACTGAGCAAGTGGGAGAATCTGAGCTTGACTGCAGAGCCTGTAGGTGAGAGACATGTATACGGACTTAGCACCATGCTAGGCACAGGATGTCACTCAGTAACTGGTAGCTGTTATTGCCATAAAAACGAACTTTTTTTTTGGGGGGGGGGGTGTGCTGCATGGATGTGGGATTTTAGTTCCCTGGCCAGGGACTGAACACATGCCCCCTTGCATTGGAAACACAGAGTCTTAACCACCGAACTTAACCAAAGAAGCTTCTCGGTCACAGATGCTGCATTCGCTTTCTTCTGGGAGGGAGGGCCAATGTCAGGGCATTCAGGCTGCTGTAGCAAATACCACAGACCAGCTAGCTTATAAACCACAGAAATTTCTTTCCCACAGTTCTGGAGGCTGGGAAGTTTACAATCAAGGCCCCAGCATGGTCTTGATCTGGTGAGAGCCCTCTTCCTGGTTCACAGTTGTGTTTTCTCCCTTCTGTCCTCATACGGCAGAAGAGCTAGAGGGTTCTGTGGAGTCGTTTTTACAAAAACACTAATCTTGTTCATGAAGGCTCCATCTTCATGACCTAAGCACCTTGCTAAGCCCCACATCCTAATTCTATCATCTTTGGGGGCTAGGATTTTAACATAAAAATTTTCAAGGGACACAACATTCAGACCAGAGCAGCCAGGTTGTCTGATGGAAAAGCCAGCTGTGTGTTATTCGTGGTACTTATTTAAGCTCCTCCCCTCCCCAATTTCATATAGGTCTCCCCCAGGCTTTTTCTGTGCTTACACACTGATAAAATATATGTACCTACACATGTGTGGGCTTCCCTTGTGGCTCAGTGGCAAAAGAATTCACCTTCCAACAGAGGAGATGCAAGTTCAGTTCCTAAGTTGCCAAGATCCCCTGGAGGAGACAGCAACCCACTCCAATATTCTTGCCTGGGAAATCCCATGGACAGAGGAGCCTGGTGTTCTACATCCATGGGGTTGCCAAAGATTCAGACACAACTTAGTAACTAAACAGCAGCAAATATGTAGTAGTTTTCAATCAGATCATAGTACACATATATACACATAATACACACATTTTTTTTCAATTTTCTTTTCTTTTTAACCTAAAAACATATCATGGACATCTGTCTGATGGTGGTCCATACCAATCTGTTGCATCCTCCCTCAAGCTGTTTAGCACTCCTCACTGGCTACATGCCAGCATTTATTTAACCACTTCATGACTAAAGGACATTTAGACTATTTCCAATTCTTCACTCTTATAAATTATTCCCCACTCCTTAATCTTTTATAAATTGTTGCATATGTCTGAAGGAAAAATTCCTAGAACTAGGATTTCTGGGTTAAAAAAAAACACACACACAAAACACCCAGCTTAAATCTTGATCAGTGTATCCAGATTGACTTCTCAATATGAAATTGAGAAGGTATTCAAAAAGAAAGTGCCTCATGTAAAGGTGCACAATATTGCTCATTATCAGAGAAATGCAAATCAAAACAACAATGAGGTACCACTTCACACCAGCCAGAATGGCCATCATCAAAAATTCTGAAAACTATAAATGCTAGAGAGAGTGTGGAGAAAAGGGAACCCCTACATTGTTGGTGGGATTGTAAGTTGGTACTATGGAGGACAGTATGGAGGTTCCTCAGAAAACTAAAAATAGAGCTACCATATGATCCAGCGATCCTGTTTCTGGGCATATATCCAGACAAGATTCTAATTTAAAAAGAGACATGCACCCCTGTGTTCACAGCAGCACTATTCACAATAGTCAAGACATGGAAACAACCTAACTGTTCACTGACAGGTGAACAGAGAAGATGTGGTACACACACACAAGGGAATACTGCTCAGCCATAAAAAAGAATGAAATGATGCCATTTGCCACAACACAGATCCAACTAGGGATTATCATAGTAAGTAAAGTCAGAAAGAGAAAAACAAACACCATATGATATCACTTATATGTGGAATCTAAAATACGACACAAACGAACCTATCTGTGAAACAGAAACAGACTCAGGGACATAAAGAGCAGGCTTGTGGTTGCCAAGGGGGAGGGTTGGGGGAGGAATGGAGTGGGGATATGGGGTCAGCACATGGAAGCTCTTATGTGGAGGATGGATAATCAACAAGGTCCTACTCTATAGCACAGAGAACTAGATTCAATATCCCACGATAAACCATCATGGAAAAATATAAAAAAGAATGTATATGCATGTATGTTTATATATATATATGTATATGTATAACTGAATCACTTTGCTGTTTAGACCTTTAAAATTTTTATTATGAAAGTTTCTTAATACAAAAACCACAAAATAGTAATTCTGAACTGCTGTGTAGCTATCACTTGGCTTCCAAAATTATCTGATCTTATTTCATTTATACCCTGCTTTCCCCTTCCACTAGATTAAATTGAGATAAAACTCATGTATCATCTTGTATTATCTGTGCACATCTCAATAGGTACCTTTAAAAGATAAGGATTCTTTTTTGTAAACACAGCCTCAATACCATTATCATATCTAAAAATTCTTTGGTATCATCAAAAATCCAATTAGTGTTCAGATTTCCCCAACTGTCTCAGAAGCCTTGTTTTTAATTTATTTATTTGTAATTGAAGGATAATTGTGTTACAATGTTCTGCTGGTTTCTGTCATATATCAACATGAATCAGCCATAGGTATATGAGTCTGCTCCCTCTTGAACCTCTCTCCCACCTCCCGCCCCATTCCACCTGCCTAGGTTGTCACAGAGCACTGGGTTGAGCTTCTTGTGTCTCAGAAGTTTTTAATGATTGTGTTGTTTGAATCAGGATCCACCACTGACCACACATTACCACTTGATTGACTTATGTCTTACACATCTTTCACTCTCTCTATTTCACACACACACACAACACTTTATCTTATCTCTCATTAGAGGAATTCGGTCATTTGTCTTCTAGTTTCCCACTGTTTGAATTTTTCTTATTGCATCCTTGTTGTGTCATTTAATATGTTCTTCAGTTTTTTGTATTTCCCACTCTCTCTCTGGTGTTTTTTTGTTTTGTTTTGTTTTGTTTTGTTTTTTTGGCCGCACCACGCAGCTTGTGGGATCCTAGTTTTCCAGCCAAGATCGAGATAGTGCCCTCCACAGTGATGTGCAGAGTCCTAACCACTGGACCACTGGGGAATTTCCGTTTCTTTATTTCTTTTAACTGTTATATCCAGAGCTGTGCTGTCCAGTATAATAGCCACTAGCCACATGTAGCTATTTACATTTATATGAATTAAAAATTAATAAAATCTAAAATCCAGTTCCTCCTTAACAATAGCCATATGGCAAGTACTCAGTAATAATGTGTGGCTGGTGGATACTGTATTAGACAGCACACGTTTCCATCATCACAGACAGCCATTTGGACAGAATACTTCTAGAGACATCATCATATCCTCTATGACTGTTTGATTATTTTTTCCTCATTTGTGCTCAAGATCAAAGATGACCACCCCAAAGCTTGCATTACTAGGCAGGCTTAGGTAATATAAGAGAAGTCACTCACACTTGGGTGCCAGACCACCCCTACCTGTTTTAAGTGGCAGCCACCTGTGTTTACAGACAATGATCATATGTTTGCAGTGAGGCATGTAGCTACGTATGAGATTCCGTGATGCTAAAAGGTCAGCAGCTCCCAGCGCACTAGCAGCCCTGACCCTTCTCTGCCTCCTCAGAGGGAAATCGAGGTAATCAGTGCTAACCCTGAAGGCTCAGGCTTGCAGTTATAGGGCATGCTGGTTCCAGAATCCTCCCAACCATTCCTCCTTTCCCAGAGGGGCAGGTGCTCCTGTCTGGAATCTTCTTTCTGCCTTGTGTCTTTGTCTTGGCGTGTGTGTAATGAGCACATTTCAGAGCACACCAAACAGGTTTCTCAGCTTGTTTCAGTGACACTTGGCAGAGCCCGGGGCGGGGAGGGGGGCCACCGCGAGGCAGGGGAGGGGAGCGGCTGCTGTGGAGATGAGCAGTCTGGCTGGCTGGGCATTCTAGCAGAAACTCCATGCCAGAATCCTGAGAAAACCTCAACCAATCTATGAGAAAAGGGATTCTCTGGGGCTCCTGATAGGAAATAGTATACCAAGCAGAGCATGCTGTGAGTGTGGGGTTAGGAGACCATCGTTCATGGGTTCATTCATTCTAAAAGTACTTATTGGCCATAGACTGTGTTTGGCACTAGGGTCAATGGTGAACTCAACAAAAATTTCTGCCCTCAGTGTGGGATGGACATGTACACACTGCCATATTTAAAATGGATAACCAACAAGGACCTACTAGACAGCACAGGGAAGTCTGCTCAATACTATGTAACTACCTAAATGGGAAAAGAATTTGAAAAAGAAAAGACACACGTCTAACTGAATCACTTTGCTGTACACCTGAAACTATCACAGCATTTTTAATCAATGGTACTCCAATATAAGGGGCTTCCCTAGTGGCTCAGAAGTTAAAGCATCTGCCTGGAATGCAGGAGACCCGGGTTCGATCCCTGGGTCGGGAAGATCCCCTGGAGAAGGAAATGGCAACCCACTCCAGTATTCTTGCCTGGAGAATCCCATGGAGGGAGAAGCCTGATAGGCTACAGTCCATGGGGTCCCAAAGAGTTGGACACGACTGAGCGAATTCTCTTCAACAAAAACTTTAAAAAAAGTTTCTGCCCTCACCAAGTTTACAGTCTTGGAGAAGGCAGATCCATAAACAAGCCATTTGAACAACCCCATGATGGGGGTGGTACTAGGGAGTGTCATTAAAGTACCTGAAAGAGATCCCTGTCCCTGATGTGCACTTTCAGGGACACATTGTTTAAGCTGAGACCTAAAAGTGAAGCAGCAGTTGGGCAGAAGAAGAGGGTGGAATGCTGAAAGAACATCCTGGAAGAACATTAGAAGTAAGTGTGCATGAGGCATTGGTAGCACAGGAAGATGCATGGTTGGGCCGTAGTGGTCAGTATGGGAGCAGAATGACCAGGGTGAAGAGTGGAGAGATAGGGACTGAGCAAATCCCAGCTTTGGGAGCTGAGGCAGGTCCTGGGCTCCTGGGCCTCGATTTCTCCCTCCACCAAATAAGCAGCATGATTGTTAGAGCCCAGTGACCTAACAGAGGCAGAAGTACTTTACCACCCATATCCTAAAGTCCCAGTTGCAGAAAGACAACTGTACTTGTCTGTGCAGTCTTTCACCCCTGGAGCCAGTGTGAATTAGAGAGCTATGTCACAGAGTCGGACACAACTGGGCAACTTCACTTTCAGTTTTCACTTTCCTGCATTGGAGCGAAATGGCAACCCACTCCAGTGTTCTTGCCTGGAGAATCCCAGGGATGGGGGAGCCTGGTAGGCTTCCGTCGATGGGGTCACACAGAGTCGGACACGGCTGAAGTGACTTAGCAGCAGTCACGGCATCAGGCTATGTCATGACATTTAACTCAGCTCCTCTGGGCCCATGAAAGGCAATAACACATGTCTCCTGGCTTCCCAACTCCATGTTCAGTGACGCCAGGTTGGTAGCCCAGGCACTATATTTACATCACGGGAATTGGCAAACACTACAAATCAGAGGCATCTTTCCCCTTTGTTGGAGAGCTTGTTAGCCAGCACACCACCAAGATGAAGAGGAAAGGGATGGAAAGAGGAGGAACCCTGGGGCAACAGTTATCAAGGAATGTCCATCCACAACAAGAACAATTCTTCCCAGAGTAGGTCTCTCGTTTTTTTCTGTCGTCTGAAGCAGGCCCACCCAAAGCCAGCCCTCAGGGAAGAGGACAGCAGGGCCACTCTTGCATGCCAACCTGCTCTCAGACATGCATGAGGAGTGCCAGTGACGCCCGGGTCACAGCGCTGGGATTGGAGCCTCTCAGTCAACAGCTGCTGGGAGCCGCTGTCTTTGGCTCATGTGGCCGGCGAGAAATTGGACTTCAATGTTCTGAATAGGCAGAAAAAGATACCTCCTTGCTCCCTTCTGCTGCCTTTCCTGGGGCTGCCAGCTGGCATTTTTTGTCACTCATCATGGCTTCCTGCAGTGGAGATTAGACCCTTGATGAAAAGGACGTGTGGGCAAGAAAAAGTCTTTAGCAGTAGGAGGCTCCAAGGCAGGTATACATTGGCAAAATGGGGTTGCAGACATAGCTCAAAGCACATTTCACGTAATGGGGCCTTTTTTAAGGATGACCTAGAGAAATACTGGTTTTATCTGTGGCTAGCATGCCTGGATACTCTTCAATCCTGGAAAAATAACTAGTTGGGGCTGCTAGAATTTTATGGCAGGAGCAGAAACAGCAAAATATCAAAGTTGAAGTTGAATTTAAGTGGCAATGGTGTGGCTTAATATTCATTCTTTCATTCATTCAACAGATGCTTTCATTCAACAAATACAAGTATTGAGTTACTAGGTGCTTCTAGAATATAAGTCCCGTAAATGCAGAGACAGCATCTGTCTAACATACTGTAGGTTTTCAGTACATTAGTGTTGCATAATAAGTCGATGGCATTGCTTTGTCAGGTGTGACTGCTTCGTGCACACCATGTTGCTTCAGTCATGTCTGACTCTTTGTGACTCTGTGGACAGTAGCCCGCCAGGCTCTTCTGTTCATGAAATTCTCTAGGCAAGAACACTGGAGTGGGCTGTCATGCCTTTCTCCAGGGGATCTTCCAACCCAGGGATCGAACCTACATCCTTTACATCTACTGCATTGGCAGGAGGGTTCTTTACCTCGAGTGACACCTGGGAAGCCCAAGAGTAGTATAAAGATGGACAAATTGTAGACCGTGCTGAGGCAGAGTTCAAATCTGGTGGACAAGCAGACAAGTAAACCAGCAGTTATGATACAGGGTGATGAGTGTTGTGGCAGGGGACGTGTAGGGTGCAGTGGCTCACAGGAAAGGAGGCTCAACTCAACTTTGTGGGATGAGATAGCAAAGGCTTCCCAAAGACCGAGATGCAGAAGACAGAAACTCCATGCCAGAGATATTGGTGTCTATTTGATAAGACCTTATGGAAAAAAACAACCCTCCACGTATTCTGCAACATCTCATATTCCTAGAAAGACTACAGGCTTTATCTTATTGGGAATATGATTGCAAATAACTGCTGGACTACTTCTATGGCTTAGCCCTCAGAAGCAGTTTCTATTTCTCAGGGACTTTCAGAGGATTTCCCTAAATTCAAGCTTCCCACTCCAATGATCCAGTGCCCAGTGTGACAGACGACTTGTGGGTCTTTAGTATTTCTCTGATGTCCAGTCACTCACTCCTAACATCAGGTCCAGCTCTGTAGGCAAGCAGGGTACTCTCCTCTAAGGTCACATCTGTTCCATTTGATGAAAAGGAGAGGGATGCTGTGAATTTTGATTTCAAAGAGGCAGACTCGACTGCAGAGGTGCAGAAGGTCCTGGTGGTAACAGTCTTGTCTCAGGGACAGCTGAACTGAGACGGGAGATTGCTAACTTCCAGGGCTTTCTATTTTCAGCAAAGGCCATACAGACTTTTTCTTTGGGTATCACCAGATTAAGATGCCAGTAAGTCTGAGTGGGCACACATACACAAAAACACCCGAGGCTGAAAGGAGGGAGACTAAGTAAAGCACTTGAAACCCAGATGTAGCTTTTGAACAGCAGAAGACAAGCCCAGCCACTTCAGCTCTGCTTGCCAAAGTCACTTTCCCTGAGGGTCTGGGGCACTCACACCCCTTCACTCTTCATCACATCCTGTCCTGTGTGGCACCTTTGCTCAGCAGCCATTCTCCAAAGGAACGCATACACAAGAGCAGAGAGAGTGGCGGGATAAAGCGTCTCTACCCAAGACTCTTCAATGGCTAGCAACATTTGGCCAAATTGGTTTTGTCTCATCCATTGCCCTATTTCTGGTATATTCTGGTATATTCTAGTATATTCTAAAACAGTTCCGCTAACAGGGAACTCTGCTCAATGTCATGTGTTAGCCCGAATGGGAGGGAGTTTGGGGGATAATGGATATGTATATATGTATGGCTGAGTCCCTTTGCTGTCCACCTGAAACTATCACAACATTGTTAATCGGCCATATTCCAATACAAAATTAAAAGTTTAATTTAAAAGGAGATCCTTTTTTATTAAAAATTAAAAAATAGAGATCCTCCAGGGGCTTTAATTATCCATTTAATTTCCCATTATCATGAGCGTTGGAAGGAAAAGTAAAATTCACCATCTTCACTTTGCAGTTAAGGAAACTGAGGCCCAGAGAGGTTCAGTGCTTTGAGGACCGAGTCTATAAATCTTGGGGCCACCTCCAGTGCTCAGACCCGATGACTCCGTGATCAGAAACACCGTGCTATTTAAGTGCATCATTCCTCCTTCCACTCCAGAAACCTCCACTCGGAGGTAAAAAGACAGAAAGAACTTGTGGGGAAAAGCCAGTGTACATGTGAGCAGAGCTTTCCCCAGTGGTGCTGATGGTGGGAAGGTCATTTGACTCATCTTTCCTCCTTCTGCGTGGTGGCTCGGGCTCAGTTTCTCAAACCATATGGAAAGACAGTCATAAACCAAGTACCACATCTACAGGAAAAGCTCTCTCAGGGAGTGGGAAAAATGAATGAGGGCAGAATGGCCCCCAGAATGGGTGAGGTGGCTCCTCCCTTTGTCCTTCAGGCTCCCACACACCTCTCGCCCTTCCTTTAGGGTTCTCTGTGCCCTCCTGGAGGAAAACAAGGCCACCAACAGCTTCAGGACCAGACACCCAGCTCATCTCAAAAGCAACCCCAAGCTGTGTATCAAAAACCAGCTGATGTCAGGAGCCAGGGATATGGCTACGAATGTGTCGGACACTTCCTGTGCTGGGGGGATGAAATCACCTCCAAAGCAATCTCAGAGAACTGTTTGGAAGGAAAAATGAAAGCATGCTAATAGTGACCCTGAAAAGAGGCTGCTGGTTGTGAGTGGTTCTATCTCTGACCACTGCTGTGAACTCCTGCTTTCTTCCCCCTTTTCCTGCTTTGCTGTGCTGTGTTTAGTTGCTCAGTCATGTCGGATTCTTTGCAACCCCATGGACTGTAGCATGCCAGGCTCCTCTGTCCATGGGGATTCTCTGGCAAGAATACTGGAGTAGGTTGTCATATCCTCCTCCAGGGGATTTTCCCAACCCAGGAATTGAACCAGGGTCTCCTGCATTGCAGGTGGATTCTTTACCAACTGAGCTATCGGGGAAGCCCCCATATGGACCACAGCCTTGTCTAACTCAATGAAACTATAAGCCATTCATGTAGGGCCACCCAAGACAGACAAGTCATTGTGGAGAGTTCTGACAAAACATGGTCCACTGGAGAAGGGAATGGCAAACCACTTCAGTATTGTTCCCTTGAGAACCCCATGAACAGTATAAAAAGGCAAAAAGATATGACACTGAAAGATGAACTCCCCAGGTCGGTAGGTGCCCAATATGCTACTGGAGATCAGTGGAGAAATAACTCCAGAAAGAATGAAGAGATGGAGCCAAAGCGAAAATAATACCCAGTTGTGGATGCAACTGGTGATGAAAGTAAAGTCTGATGCTGTAAAGGGCTATATTGCATAGGAACCTGGAATGTTAGATCCATGAATCAAGGTAAATCAGAAGTGGTCAAAGAGGAGATGGCAAGAGTGAACATCAACAGTTTAGGAATCAGTGAACTAAAATGGACTGGAATGGATGAGTTTAATTTAATTCCTGCTTTAGGACCCCTAATAACTCAGGAAAGAGGCAGGAGGTTACCAGGAGAAAGAAGGCTGGCATGTTCCGGGTGCCTTATTGATATTTGATTCAGAGGGAAGGAAGAAATGCCATGTCCACTGACTCACAGTGGCTGGAGATGAAGAAGGCACATGTGGGTCTGTGCCCTCCCAGCTCTCTGCCCAGAAGCANGGAGGTTACCAGGAGAAAGAAGGCTGGCATGTTCCGGGTGCCTTATTGATATTTGATTCAGAGGGAAGGAAGAAATGCCATGTCCACCGACTCACAGTGGCTGGAGATGAAGAAGGCACATGTGGGTCTGTGCCCTCCCAGCTCTCTGCCCAGAAGCAGGAGAGGCCTGAGAAAGGAGACTTCAGGGAAAGAGGATAGAGATACATGACAGAAGTCACAGGACAGAAGAGACTTTTTTAAATTGGAAGATAATTGCTTTACAATGGAGATGTTTAGCTATAGAACCAGTAATGAGAACCTTCCTTGTACTGGTTCTCCTTCTATTCCTCAGGTTCTCTCACCTCCCTATTCTCCTCTATAATACTCCAACTTCTAGTTATACACATAATTGTTTACTTATAAGTTTGATCTTTGTTTCCCCCTACAACTAGATAACACCTGGCATAGTTGGCACTCAAAAACACTTAAGGGACTTCCCTGGTGGCCCAGTGGCTAAGACTCTGTGCTCCCAATAGAAGGAGTCCGGGTTCGATCCATAGTCAGAAAACTGGATCCCATATGCTGCAACTAAGTTTGTATGTCACAACTGAGAGTTCACAAGCCACAACTGAAAGATTCCATGTGCCACTCCTAAGAGCTGGTATAACCAAATAAATATATTTTTTTAAATACTTATTGAAAGAAAGAATGAGACATAGGGCTGGAAAAGTCAGTCCAGAACATATAACAGCAAGCTGATTACTCCCCTCTCCTCCTTTGGGCAAAAAATATCTAAGCATTCTATTTTAATACTTCTTATTTGCTAAGAATTTTACTAAGGATTCTGTGTAATTTATCTCATTAGGCTTCTCAGCAAACCCATGAGAAAGTGTGTTCAGGATCCCCAAGAATCCCCTGGATTCAGTGATTCCCTAGACGGGCTCACAGAACTGAGCAAATCTGTTATATGTAGCCCAAGCACATAGAACAGAATCCAGGAGAGACCTGCCACTGCTTTTAGTCATCCTCTCCCAGATGAGTTTCACAGACAGCACTTATTTCTCCCTGTAACAGTGCATGACAACACACATGAAGTATTGCCAACCAAGGAAGCTTGCACAAGACTCGATGTCCAGGGTTCTTACTCAGGGCAGTCAAGTAGGTGTGACTGGCTTCCCATGCAGCTGGCCTTAGTCTCTAGCCCCTCCAGAGGTCAAGGTTTTACTGCATAACTCAGCCTCTCCCCAACATAAATCGCATTGCTCACTTAGACTATCTGCTATGTCCCAAGGCTCCAAGCAAACAGTTCCTCTCGTCAGGCAGGATTTTCTAGGAGCTTAGAGGTTATGTCTCAGGTAAATGGGCCAAATCTTCCACTGGACTCTGCAGAGTTTGGCTAACACAGATTTGCCAAGTTTACTGCACAGAGAAATATCAGTATTAGTCCCAATTTATGAAGGATCCATACTAAGAATCAAGATGGAGAAGAAAATGGCAACCCACTCCAGTGTTCTTGCCTGGAGAATCCCAAGGACGGGGGAGCCTGGTGGGCTGCCGTCTATGGGGTCACACAGAGTCGGACACGACTGAAGTGACTTAGCAAGAATCAAGAAGGCTAAGTGATTTGGCCACAGTTACCAAAGCCAGAATGCAAAGCAGCATCTTCCTTCACTTTAACACCTGTGTTCTGTTGCACCCTAGTACCACTCCCTGAACAAGGAAAATTCTCTATGATAAGAAGAAATTCTCACAGTATGTCTCATAAGCCTGGCCTCAGATAGGAATGTCCAGATTCAGACCTTCTGGTGATCTCAAGCCCCCAGCAACAGATGGTCTGGGACTTAACAAGGCCGGCCAGTTATGATGTTGTTGAGTGAGTGGTGGGAGGGTGGGGGTCTCCCACCTCACCAGAGATACAGGAGCACCAGGGCCAGCCAGCACTTTCTAAAACATACTCCCTTGCCTCCGCTATCTGCTCCAAAAGGATTGGCACCATGAGGGAAGGAGGCAGGATGCTCAGTTGGCCAATAAAGCAACTAGGAAGTGAGGACCCAGGCCAGTCAGCTTGACTCTGCCTCACGAGCAGAGTGACGTCACCAGGGAAGTAACGTTTACTTTACCCAGCATTCCCCAGGCCTGGCCTGCCTATCTTGCAAAGTGGTTCAGATGGCAACACAAAGTCACACTAGCGGAATGGAGCTTCTGAGAAGCCTGCCAGCAAACAAGCCTGTATGAGTTGGTTCAACTCAGTGATTCCTGAGCCTTTTTGAGTAAGGAACCCTTTCTGAGTATGTGTACCACTAAATTGTTAAAAATTCAGGGCAATTTGGAAAATAGGACCCCAACTCTCCTTTTTTTTAATTTTCTAGCTCATGCCAATAGATCTTTCAAATAATTATCAGTCATAATTAGTAAACTAATATGCATTCTTTTCCTCCAAGAATGGCAATTCCTGGATGTTTCTGGATTAATTCACAAATACATTCATTCACCAAACATTTATTAAACACCTGCTTGTGTCCAGGCCTCAGAGATAGAATTTCAGAGATGTTTCAGACATAAACCCTAAATTATCCGGTAGGGAATTCATAGCCTGGTAACTGATAACTTGAGCCAAAGGCCAGAATGTTTTCTCTTGGCTCCATTCTCCCATGATGGGCTACCTTGTGACCAGCTCAGGAAGGTAAGCAGTTAGGTCCGCGTGTTGGTTTTGGCCCCACCCAATGCCAGGAGTAGAGAACCAGGCCAGCCTCTTTCTAAACAAGTGGGGAGTGCCACTCATGCATGGTAAACAGCTCGCTACCCAGGAGCAGACTGAAAGCTCAGTGCAGCAAATCTTTTTCCCTTGTCTGCATCACTGTGATGGTTCCATTCAATTTGGGCTCCTTTTCTCTTACCCTGTTATCAATCCACCTGCCTCCTTCTTTATTTTCCAATTGGAAATAAGCTCAGAGCTTGTTGGCAGATAGACCAGCTGCTATTTTTAAATTCTACCATTTGGTTGTTTCCCTGTTTTTCAGTTTTACTGTCTATAGGGTTATAATATGTATTAACCAGGACCTTTTCAGTTTCAGGGGTCAGAAAACAATTCCAGGCAATTTCAATAATAAACAGTACACTGGGAATATCATCTCATTTTGTGTATCCTTCAGGCATAGCTGGATGCAGACATTCAAATTTTATTGCCAAGGCTTTATCCATCAATACCTATTATAGTTACCTATTTATGATATCGCTAATTCTTGTGCCTTCTGCACCTTCATTCAGGAAGGTATGTCTGGTGTCTGGGAAATATCATCACTGGTAGTCCAAGGCTCACCACCTCCCGGCTCATGATCCAAAAGAAACACTCTCTTCTTGGGTGTCTATACATCACACATCAAAGAAGATTCTAAGTGACCCAATTTGGAGCACATGCCTGCCCTGTACCGGCATAATACCAGGAGGATTTGGGCATTCTGTTACTGAGCCAAACTTGGGTCCACTCACCCACACGGTGAAACCAATCTACTGACATCAGTTGTGGTGAGGAACGCGCAGCATTAATTGGGAACACCAAGCGGGGAGAATGGGTGGCTAATGCTCAAAAGACCCAAACTCTCCAAGGGATTTCAGGGAAGGGGTTTTAAAGGCAAGATGAAGGAGAGGGTTGCAGGATGCCGGATCAGCTCATGGATATTTTTCTGGTTGGTTGCTGGAGAGGTAACTGGGTGGTATTTAGCGAGTTAACAGCATCAACCTTTTGGTTTTGACTGGTTTGGGTTCTACATGTATGTGGTCATCACTTTTTTCACCTGATGGGGATTTTAGTATCTATAAAACAACTCAAGGACATGGCTCAGAATATTATCTATCATCCTTGATGAGAAACAAAAGGTCCTTGACTTTGTATTATAGCTAAACTCTTTATTGTGTCTTACTTGAATGTTCTTGTTTCTGCATTTTCTCATCTTAAATTGTTTTCTGAAACTCAGGGAAGCCTTAGGAGGCTAAAACTTTTTCCATATAAACAAAAAGCAGAGGACATGGCACTGGATAGGGGTTAGTTCTGTCCCCAGAAAGGCCCCCACAGGGCCTTGCTCAGTTTGTTAGTGGCCAGCCTGGGCCACATGCCCATGTGTATGTAGTGTGACCAGAGTGAATGACATGCCTCTGAGAAGATGGATCCAAACAGGTGGAGCCTCAGAGAAGGGACGCCTGCCGTTTTACTAGTCACACACATAAATACTGCAACATAATTTTACCATGAATTTCTCTGCAGGCCCCTGTTTCCTTATTTCAGTGTCCTGTGCTTTATCTTCTCTCAAAAGATGGCCCTTGAGGCTTTCAGACCCTGCTGAGGTGACAGATCAATAGCCTGGCACATTGACTTATTAAGCCTTTTGAATCTCAGAAAAGGATACCTTGTTAGCCACACACTCAGCCCTCCATTGGATTATCTGGGTTTTCGAAAAGCACCAGGAAAAACATCTGGTTATGACCTGACTCTGAAACCTCCACACTCACTTTATCCTCATTGCCCCTCCCACCTGCACCAGACAGAAAACAGTCAGGGTAGTAAAAGCTGTTTCCAGCAATACACTGGGTGATGGCTGATGTGGAACTTGGAGTCATTTCCCCTTGAGAGAACCTTTGAGGACCAGATAGAATCAACCAGCTGAGTCTCTCCAGGTGCTTAACTTTTACATGAGGGCTCTGGAGTTCAATAATTCATGCTAATGCTGCCAGCAGCAAGCAAACCACATTCAAACTCTATTCAGATTTTGATTATAAAACAACACCCCAAATGAATTCTATGATGGATAGCATACTAGGTGATATCAGGAGGATGAAACAGAAGTCAGGGCTTTGAGGTCGAATGAATGGAAGTCAGTCTCAGGGCTGCTGGTCATTGGCTGTGTGACTTTGCCTGAACGTTGAACAGCTCAGAACTTCTGTTTCTTCATTAATAAAATTAAGACAAAACTGTTTCACATGCTTTGAGATCATATGAATGAGATAGTACATGGAAAGTGCAGTTATTGTTGTTGTTTAGTTGCTAAGGCATGTCTGACTCTATTGCAACCCCATGGATGGTAGGTTACCTGCCAAGCTCCTCTGTCCATGGGATTTTCCAGGCAAGAATGCTAGAATGGGTTGCCATTTCCTTCTCCAGGGGATCTTCCCAACCCAGGGATCAAACCCACATCTCCGATGTCTTCTACACTGCAGGTGGACTCTACCACTGAGCCACCTGGAAAGCCCACAATAGGGCAATAAGACAAATTTCTATGGCTTGCCAGAACCACAATAAGTGTTCATTTCCTTCCCCTCTTCAGATTCTCTCTTTCTTCTTCCTCATCCCCAATCCTACTTCCATCACCTTTACAACATAGAAGCCAATGTTTCTGGTAAGTATGAATGTAGAACTGAGAAAAAAGAGGAGAATGAAGAGAAAAGGTGATGAAAAATATTTTCATGTTAAAAGTAGAATTTACAATCTGCTTCCACAATCCTTTATCTCTACTGAGGGGATATGGAGATAAGATGGAGATGGTCAGACAATTAGTACTATCTCAGGGTTTCAGGAGAAGGAAATGGCAACTCACTCCAGTGTTCTTGCCTGGAGAATCCCAGGGACAGGGGAGCCTGGTGGGCTGCCGTCTATGGGGTTGCACAGAGTTGGACATGACTGAAGTGACTTAGCAGTAGCAGGGTTTCAAAGTTTATGTCTCTTCAAAGAGATTTAAGCAGTTTGTGTAGTTTTAGTTTAATATACTTGCTCGGTGGTCATTAAAATATATAAGCCACTTGTATGGGAATGTCTTCCAGAAAAGAAAGGAAAAAAGCAACTTGGCCATTTACAGCACCTACATTGAATCTCCATTGATCCTATTTTAGTTAGAATAAAATGTAACTCAGACCAGAGGCATCAAACTTGGATGAAAGGGAAAGTGTCATAAAAATGCAGCTAAACAGTCCATGAACTTAGGCAAATTTTTAACTTCTCTGATCCCCAGTTTTCTAATCACAGGTGGTGAGAATTAAATAAAAGATAGTGTCGAGTGCTTAGCACAGTATCTGGTACATAGGAAGAAACACTGAATAAATATTAGATATCATGGCATCTGGTCCTATCACTTCATGGGAAGTAGATGGGGAAACAGTGGAAACAGTGTCAGACTTTATTTTGGGGGGCTCCAAAATCACTGTAGATGGCAACTACAGCCATGAAATTAAAAGACGCTTACTCCTTGGAAGAAAAGTTATGACCAACCTAGATAGCATATTTAAAAGCAGAGACATTACTTTGTCCGCAAAGGTCTGTCTAGTCAAGGCTGTGGTTTTTCCTGTGGTCATGTATGGATGTGAGAGTTAGACTGTGAAGAAAGCTGAGTACCAAAGAATTGATGCTTTTGAACTGTGGTGTTAGAGAAGACTCTTGAGAGTCCCTTGGACTGCAAGGAGATCCAACCAGTCCATTCTGAAGGAGATCAGCCCTGGGATTTCTTTGGAAGGAATGATGCTAAAGCTGAAACTCCAGTACTATGGCCACCTCATGCGAAGCGTTGACTTATTGGAAAAGACTCTGATGCTGCGAGGGGTTGGGGGCAGGAGAAGGGGACGACAGAGGATGAGATGGCTGGATGGCATCACTGACTCGATGGACATGAGTCTGAGTGAATTCTGGGAGTTGGTGATGGACAGGGAGGCCTGGTGTGCTGTGATTCATGGGGTCACAAAGAATCAGACATGACTGAGTGACTGAACTGAACTGATTAATATCATCTTATTATGCAAAGTCAAAAGGATTTAAATTCTTTTTTTCCCTAATTTTTCATTCCTCCTTCCTTTGCTTTCCTTTCCTTTTATGAATCAAAAATGACAGTGTATTAGGCAAGATGGAAGTTGATTTAGCTTTCAGATAAAAATTGGGAAGTAAAGTAATCTAGGACTTGCCTAGCAGCTCTACAATGCAGACTACTTCCCCCCTTTTTAGGTGAGACTTTCATCCTCTTTGTTCAAGATGGCAGCTAGAGCTCCAGCCATCATGTCCACATTCCCCATAACAGAATGGAAGAAAGGAAAAGAAAGTCAGTCCTTCTCAGTAAGGACATTTCCTAAAATGTACTTCTATCCTTTTGGCCAGATGTAGCTGCCGGTTGAGTTCAGTTCAGTCGCTCAGTCGTGTCCGACTCTTTGCAACTCCATGGACTGCAGTGTGCCAGGTTTCCGTGTCCATCCCCAACTCCCGGAGCTTGCTCAAACTCATGTCCACCGAGTTGGTGATGCCATCCAACTATCTCATCCTCTGTCGTACCCTTCTCCTGTCTTCAGTCTTTCCCAGCATTAGGGACTTTTCCAGTGAGTCAATTCCTCTAATCAAGTGGCCAAAGTATTGGAGTTTCAGCTTCAGCAGAGGCTGGTAAACGTGACCTATGTATGCCAAATGCTGACCTACCCAGAAAAATGTGATTCATATTATAACATAAAACTGAGAGAAGGCATAGAGACTGACAACTATTACTCCCTGATATAGCTCACCCTGGGAGTCTAACAGATTTAGATCATATCCCAGAAATACCCTGCTCTCATTCTGCTTGCACCTGCTTACTTCTCATGTAAGGGAACAGCTTCTCCAAAAGGTAGTTCCATGGTTTGTCAATCATGCTTAGCTTGGCTTATTTTCTTCCTAAATTCCTCCCATACCTTTCACTCCTCATCCCCCAGCTTCATTCATTTGCTTTTCACCATCCAATTTCAATAGACAACACAATTACTCCATTGTAGAAAAGTTAGAAAACCAGCAAAGCACTTAGGGGAACTATTTTTTTTTAATATTCAAAAATCTCACCATTTAGAAATAACCACTTTTCAAATGTTAGTGTACAGCCGTCTAGCATTTTCCTCGGGTAAATATATATACATATATATATTTATAAAGAAAGCCTAGCATATATAACTGTTTTTAATCTCTTCTGTTATACTTAACAATATGAGTAACTCTCAATGTTGTTAATTATAGATCAACATCATCAACTTTAATGATCGCAGGGTTTTCCATTGTATGGGTGTATCATAATTTATTCAGCTGATTCTGTTTATACACAACACTGTGTTAAACCTCCTAGTACATGCATCTTGGCTCATTTGCCCACCAAATGAGCTGTGTTCCTGTGGCTGTCTAACTCCCCAGGGATCAGCAGAAAAGCACTGGTCTGCCATCCCATTAGCAATACAGTGCTGTTCAGGTCTTATCTTGATCCCTAAGCTGTTTGCAGTTCATTTTAAAATGAACATTGAAGACTCAGAAGGTCCCTGAAGAACTGAATTAATGTCTCCTTACCTCCCCCTCATAAATAGCAAGACTGTCCCCAGCCAAGGGGCTACTCCACCCAGTGACTGAGGAAAACACAAAACACGATACAATTAGAGGTGACACGGAAGGGCTTTCTATAAACCCCAAGTTACTAGAACTTTCCATCTGTCAAACTGACTTCAAGCAAGACCAGAGTGAGACCGTTTCTCTGTGGAGAAACCAGTTTCAATTAGGAAAAAAATGCATTTGACTGAAATAATTGTTTAGACTGACGACTCATTTGACAAATAATTCTTTAGCTGATTATTTTTAAGTGATGATTGATTTCTGATTGCTAATTTGTCTTAGTTGTACTTGCTAAAGACACAAACACACATGGGGTTTTCAGTTTCTAGACAAGGCTGAAGACAAATTATGGTGTATCACTCTCACATAGCACTTTCTATTTTCAGGGAGTTTTCACCTCAGTTTTCTTCCCATTAACACTGAGGAGTAGGTAGAACTGATATCATTAGCCCTACATTACAGATGATCATTCTAAGAAGTGTCATCTGTTGAGCACATTCTATGCAAAATATGAAGTAATACACAAATGCATCATTAATATTCTTTAGTCCTCACAGCAACTCTAATAAGGTAGGTATTGTTGTCACTTCATTTTATAAGTGAACATGGTTTAAGAAAGATGAAATAACTTGACTGTAGTCACACAAGAGCAAAGAAGTGAAGCCAGAATTCAAAATCAGTATTCCTAGCAAGAGTCATGGTCTTACTCAAGTTCCCATAGTTGCAGAGTCAAGTCCAAAGTCCTGCTCCCTGCATAGTGATTAAGAACAGGGTCTCTAAAATCAGACTGCCTGAGTTCGAGCCCCATATCACCATTTCCCAGCTGTGTCACCTTAAGTGAGTTACTACACCCCTCTGTGCCTCAGTCACCCCACCTTAGAAACGGGGATAATACTGTCTGTCTCAAAGGTTAAACAAGGCAATCCACCTATGGCACTTAGTGCATGGAAAGTACTCTGTCAGTTCAGTGCAGTCGCTCAGTCGTGTCCGACTCTTTGCGACCCCATGAGTCGCAGCACGCCAGGCCTCCCTGTCCATCACCATCTCCCAGAGTTCATTCAGACTCACGCCCATCGAGTCAGTGATGCCATCCAGCCATCTCATCCTCTGTCGTTCCCTTCTCCTCCTGCCCCCAATCCCTCCCAGCATCAAAGTCTTTTCCAATGAATCAACACTTCACATGAGGTGGCCAAAGTACTGGAATTTCAGCTTTAGCATCATTCCTTCCAAAGAAATCCCAGGGCTGATCTCCTTCAGAATGGACTGGTTGGATCTCCTTGCAGTCCAAGGGACTCTCAAGAGTCTTCTCCAACACCACAGTTCAAAAGCATCAGTTCTTCAGCGCTCAGCCTTCTTCACAGTCCAACTCTCACATCCATACATGACCACTGGAAAAACCATAGCCTTGACTAGACGGACCTTGCTGCTGCTGCTGCTAAGTTGCTTCAGTCATGTCCAACTCTGTGCGACCCCATAGACGGCAGCCCACCAGACTCCCCAGTCCCTGGAATTCTCCAGGCAAGAACACTGGAGTGGGTTGCCATTTCCTTCTCCAATGCATGAGAGTGAAAAGTGAAAGTGAAGTCGCTCAGTCGTGTCCGACTCCTAGCGACCCCAAGGACCTCAGCCTACCAGGCTCCTCCATCCATGGGATTTTCCAGGCAAGAGGACTGGAGTGGGGTGCCACTGCCTTAGTCCTCTGTAATTAGTAACTACTGTGACCCCCTCGGTCCCTCCAGCCTCTAAGCCACACATATTTTCTTGATCTGTGTCACTGCAGGTGCCTCGAGCAAAGGCCTTACGCAACTACCGAGGGCAGAATCCCGGTGACCTGAGGTTTAATAAGGGAGACGTCATCCTCCTCCGAAGACAGCTGGATGAGAACTGGTACCAGGGGGAAATTAATGGCGTCAGTGGAGTCTTCCCAGCCAGCTCCGTGGAGGTCATCAAGCAGCTACCCCAGCCACCCCCACTGTGCCGGGCCCTCTACAACTTCGACCTTCGTGACAAGGACAGGAGTGAGAACCAGGACTGCCTGACCTTCCTCAAGGTGAGATTCTGGGAAGCCACCAGAGTCACCAGTGATCACATAAGGCTGTGGCAGAACTTAAGTTGTTTGTTTAATATTTGCTGATTTTTTTAAATTACATTTTATACAGGCTTCCCTGGTAGCTCAGTGGTAAAGAATCCACCTGCCAATGCAGGAGACGCAGGTTTGATCCCTGGCTTAGGAAGATCTCCCGAAGGAGGAAATGGCAACCCACTCCAGTATTCTTGCCTGGAGAATTCCATGGACAGAGGAACCTGGTGGGCTACAGTCCATGGGGTCTCAAAAAGTCAGACACAACTTAGTGACTAAACATCAGTGAACAACATGTGCTTATATATGTTATATGTATCTATACTTCAAACTATATGGAGGTAAAGTCACCAGAGAAATCTAACAGGAGTTTGATGGAGGTCCTCAAACATTTGTATTGCAATTATGAAACTAAGTATCCATACACTCATTCATTCATTCGTTTTGCAGTCACTTGTGACCACCTATTCTTTTCAGACACTGGGGAGATAGCATGAACAAGTCACAGCATCTGTGCTTGGGCACAGTAGTGGGAGAAACAGATGGTTAGACAGAAAATTGTAAACATAGTTTAATAGCATGCTATATAGAACTACAGATCTTACCTCTTCATTGAGTGTAAGGATATTCTTGCTGACCAAGTTCACTACTGCTTGTTTACAACACTATTTTGTCTGTAGACATTGCCTTCAAAACACTCCAAATAGCAACTACTGAAGCCTGCATGCCTAGAGCCTGTGCTCCTCAACATCAGAAGCCACTGCAATGAGAAGCCTATACACCACAACAAAGAATGACCCTCACTCTCTGCAACTAGAGAAACTCCATGTGTAACAACAAAGACCCATCACAACCATAGATAAATAAGTAAATTTTTAAAAACCACTCCAAACACACACAATAACATAATTATATCTTTACACATAAATAACCTCTTACAAGATATATTTTCCAAGGACATCAGTTACCCTACAATTTTTTTTACCTCTCTTTTTTATTGGCTGATTCTTCACCATTTGTAAGTAACAAGTCTGCTAAAGTCTAGACTATAGCCATCCCTGTATATTCAGGGTGAGGGGGTGGATCCAAGACACACTGAATCCTGAGGATGCAGAGCCCGTGGATTCAGAGGGTCAACTGTACTCTAAGTCTTGAATTTAAGCAACNTATTACTGCCTGAACTTTATTTATTTATTCATTTGGTTGTGCTGGGTCTTAGTGGTGACACATGGATCTTTAGTTTTGGCAGGCAAACTCCTAGTTGCTGCTTATAGGATCTATGAATAGCTCCTATAATATTACCAGGAATGAAACCCATCCCCTCTGCATTGGGAGTAGAAAGTTTTAGCCACTGGACCACCAGGGAAGTCCCTGCCTGATATTTTCTTGCTTAGCTATTTATGTGCTGGCTCTACCATGTATAAATCATCCCTTTTGGACCTCAACTCTCTTGTCTTTAAAGAAATAATGCCCCTTTCCCACTTGATAATTTTTTTCCCCAATAGTATAAGCTTCTGGAGACAGAAACTACATCTTCTTTAAAATTCTCTGTCTCGACTCGATTAATCACCTTAATCATCTGAACATTTTCATTAGAAAGTTCTTAATGAAAAAACAGTTCTCAAATGAGCAAATTCCCTTTTCCCTCCCGTTGAACTTCAGCATTAGAATGAGATGTGAAGTTTTAGAGAGCAGCTGGTGACAGGCGCATGATGAAGGCGCTTTTAACTGTCCTGGAAAGTTTATTCCCACCACCCCGTTTGTCAGCCTATTTCCAATTTCTGAAGGACATGAACTCATGGGCTGCTTGAAAAGCAGAGTATTCAAAAAATACAGTACAGTCAGTGGTGGTGCCGGTACTAGAACCAGCTGAAACTCGACGGCAAGGGCTGTTGTCAGGTTTACAGGAATCCTGCTCGACAGTGTTTACATTGCGAGACAGTGGTAGATATTTACACCACAAATCATGGTAAGGTTGTCTGTTTGTTTTTCTGATGTACCAGCACTAAGCGGTATAGAATGAAGAGAATGGAGATGAGCTCAAAGTATTTTTAAAAAGTAGTAAAAGATGCTCTTAGCCTTAGATGATCCAGGGATTTACATTCTGGTCAAACTTATCAAACTGTGTGAACTTGAGCAACTTCATCCACCCATTCTTCCACAAAAACTTATGGAACGCCCATCCTGGGATACAGCAGAGAACACCCTGCCCTCAGGCAGCTAACAGTCCAGTGAAGGAGAGGAAGGCAAATGATTGCAGTGTACAGTGGGAAAGCATGGGGGCTTCAGGAACAATGAGAAGGAGAAGCAGCTGAGTCAAGGTGGGGGAGGGGCGACTCAGGGGGAGCTAGGAGAAAAGGGAAGGGTCTTCCAGGTAAAGGAAGCTGCGATGATGCTGAGAGAGATGGGCAAATCAGAGCAGAGTATCATGGCTTGTTTTAAATTCTTCAGGCCTCAGTAGAGCTGTACCTACGTTGCAAGAGAGTCGTGAGAAATTATGGATACAATAGAGGGGCTGGGACTTATGGATAAAAGACGGAAGCTGTCCAAGGAGTTTCACCTGAGGTGGTGGCATTGGAGCTGGCTTCAGACCAGCCTGGGTAAGGTATAGCTGCTCACACGAGGTCAGGATGATGAAATTCTTATTGGATCTTTCATCTTTTCAGCCAAACCTCACCGCAAGACACCTCCTAGAGAAGAACAAAGGCCGTCCATCATCCCACACAAAAAACCTGTCCCTGGTGTCCTCCCCCTCCAGAGGCAAGGCAACCAACGTGCCCACCCTCCGAAGGGGCCCGGGATCCAGGAGGAAGGGGCCCGGCCAGTTCTCCATCACAACAGCCTTGAACACCCTCAACAGGATGGTGCATTCTCCCTCGGGGCGCCACATGGTGGAGATCAGCACCCCAGTGCTCATCAGCTCCAGCAACCCCTCTGTGATCACCCAGCATGTGGAGAAAGCGGATGCTTCCCCCAGCTCCATGGGACAGGTAGGGAACAAACCCCCAGGAGAAGGCCACCTTGGAGTTGGGCAAGTGGTCCACACCCTGTCACAGGCAATACTGGATATTCAGTACCTGCTAAGCCCTTATAATGCGTTAATGATAACTAATGCCATATGTATTATATGTCAGAGCTGTCTTTACATGATCTCATTTCACACTTGAAACAGCCTATGAGCCAGGTATTATTATTATTATTACTGTTACCCCTGCTTTACAAATGAAAAGACTGAGGTTTAGAGGCAGGGGGTTGCTCTCCTATGCTAAGAGCCATGGCATGGTTCCTGCCCTTAGAGAAGATCCCTCCTGAGCAATAATAGCATGTTTTCTGGGATCACAGTCTGACATTCACTGTTTCATCCTCTGGCAATGTGTCAGACATCACATGGAAGGGAAGGAAAAGAAAGAGAAACTATGGGTTATTGGGTGTTTTCAGGACGAGCTATATACTTTACAAGGCTCAATGAAAAGTGAAAATGCAGGTCAAAAATGATTAAGAATTTCAAGATGGCAACAGCAGAGCATCAAACCAAGTGGAGGGCCCTTTGGATAAGAGAGCCCCGTGTGACTACGACTACACATGTCACACACTCATGAAGCCAGTTATGGTGTTTTCCTATGACTCATTTAATAAGATAATATATATAAAGTGCTTAGTACCATGCCTGGCACATACTGAGTACCGAATAAGCATTAGCTCTTAATACTATTATTATTTATATTACCACTGTTATTATTAAGCCTGGCCCCTGAATTGCCTACTGTAGGGAGATAAGCCAAAAGGCAATCCTGACCACCCAGCCGCGCAGACATACTTCTAACAGCATGAGGCTATTTAGGTTGAAGGATGCTTTAAAAGATGAAGGACCGGAGATATGAAGCAAAGTAATTAAGAACTGCATGTCAGGTATTCGGCTATAAACACTCTTTGGAACCATGCAGGTGGCAACTTGAAAGGACAAACCTCAACTTGCAATTTTTTTTAAGCTATAAATCTTGTTTTTAAACATGATTCTCTACCTTGGGATTAAATGACTTAATTGGACTCTAATCCGTTTTTAACAAGACAAGGAGGAGGAGAAAGTCAAGGGCTCCTCAAAGACCTGTGAGCTGGTCTAAAAGGAAAACAATCACTTCCAACAGCACTTCAGACTTTATGCCACTGTCTGCATCTCTAGAGGGCTGGCTGTGGATGTCACTCTGCCCACCACTTGCGTTACATACATACCGCACACACATACAGTTATACTCTCCTCTGCTTATACACTCTTCCTTCACTAAAAAATCATGGATTTCCTTACACACATCCCAAATACTTTTTTACAAGTACACACACAGTTTGTGCCCAAAGTTCAACACTCTTTATACACACACACACACATTCTCCAACATGGGGACCTAGTGACACACTTAAGTGAAAGACCAGCAGAATTTTCTGAAACTGTTCTTTCTATACAGACATAGGTATAGGAAGTACAGCCCACATCCTAGGCTAGCTAGGCTAGGTAGACCTAGGCTAGCTCACTCAGCTATAAGTTAGCTTTCCAAAGGATTTAGCCAAGAGTCACTTTTCATGTGCTTTTAAAATTCTTTTTCCTGGTCAATTTACCTCATAGACAGAGAGGCTAGACCAAAGTAGAGAATCCTAGCAGGATTCCAAACAAGTATTAACTAAAAACTAACATTGCTCTCAGTTGTCTCTGACTCTTTGCAACTCCATGGACTGTAACCCGCCAGGCTCCTCTGTCCATGGAATTTTCCAGGCAAGAATACTGGAGAGGGTTTCCATGCCCTCCTCCAGGGGATCTTCCTCACCCAGACATTGAACCCGCATCTCTCGCATCTCCTGTAGTGGTAGGTGGATTATTTACCCCTAGTGCCACCTGAGAAGCCCAGGTATTGGGTGGCCAAAAAGTTCATTCAGGTTTCTGTACCATCTTATGAAAAACCCCAACTGAACTTTTTGGTCAGTCCAACAGTATTTCTTCTTAATTTTCACAAATGGTGAGAATTCCAAAGTGTAGCTTTGGCATATCCTGTCCCCAGGGAACCACTGCACAGTACTAATAGCCTTTTCTAGATTCAGATGGCGTGGGATCATCAGTATTTCTACGTTTGCCCAGATATTGTTAAAAACACCCTTGTAAAATGTCCCACCTAAGAGCTATATCTAAAGATGAGGAGCAAGTTGAGCCAGTGACAAGGTCTCCTATTTCCTTTGTCTCTAATATCCTTCAGGGCTGTGGCTGGATCTGGCTTCTCAAGCCTCTCCTTCCTTCCACATCCCAGCACCATCTGTGGCACATAGTCCCTAGTAGGTTCTCAGTAAATCAAGGAATCAAGACATTTGACTTAAACATCCGGGCAGATAGTAGTGACATATACATAGAGAGGGAAGACGGGAGGAGGAATTGTTCTCTATAGAAAGGCCACAGGTCATTGTAACTCTTCCAGCCAGTAGGCATCTGTCGAGTGCTTACAGTGTACTAGTAACCATAGCAAGTCCTAGGGATTCTACACCAAAACAATAA
This sequence comes from Neotragus moschatus, assembly GCA_006410615.1. Taxonomy (NCBI): domain Eukaryota; kingdom Metazoa; phylum Chordata; class Mammalia; order Artiodactyla; family Bovidae; genus Neotragus; species Neotragus moschatus. Next base: position 1,135,687 of record SJYA01001158.1, on the reverse strand, counting down.
GAATAGCAATAATAATCTCAAACATTTATTGAAAGTAAAAGGATAGGAAGGAGGGAGGGAAGGAGGGGAGAAGGAAGGAGGGAGGGAGGGAAGGAAGGAAGGACAGGAGGAGGGAGGGTTTTCTTTGTTGCCAGTCTCCTGAGTGCTGCCCTGCATTCTAAAATACGGTAAGAGCCTTTATAGGAGACGTATTCTTACCACTTTATAGCAAAGTAATTAAGGCCCCAAAAGAAAAATGGTTTGGCCAAAGTTCATGTAATTAGTGAACAGTAAGAGTCTGTATTGACCCTAGAATCAGGTGACTCTGGCTCATAGACTCTTGTCACTCCACTATGCTATCAGCAAAGATGTCATCAGGTAAAACCATTACATCAATGTTGATTATCTTAAAAGTCTTTAGCCTCCCTTTTCTTGCATATCTTCATTTGACTCCCTGTAGCCCCCTAGAAGGCAATGGCAACCCACTCCAGTGTTCTTGCCCGGAGAATCCCAGGGACGGGGGAGCCTAGTGGCCTGCTGTCTATGAGGTTGCACAGAGTCGGACACGACTAAAAAGACTTAGCAGCAGCAGCAGACTCCAAGGCCTTCCAGGATTCTCTTCCCTGCCCACCCCCCAGTAAAGAATTTGCCCTAAGCCTTCTGCACATCAAGAAGGTCTTCATTTAATATCACTTTGTTCCTTTATGAACTACCAGCTGTGCCCATGTTTTATTCACGGCACGAAAGGCAGCAGGAGTTTTTGTCCCCAAGGAATTCACAGTCTAGCAGGGATATAAAACATAAATGATTGTAGTGGAGTTAGGATTTCCTGAAATGAGATGAGGACCCTGTTGGCACCTGCACTGACTTCAGTCATAAAGATACTTGGAATTTTGCAACCAAGAACTGTCATAGCGACAGGTATTCCCTCTCCAGTTTTTCCCAAGCCTTTTGGTGATATCAGAAAGTCTCAGTTTGGTGCTGGTCTTTCTGGAACACCCTGTACCAGAGTACTAATCTCCTTGCATCAGGAAGAGTAAGCAAGGCTTCAGGCACCAGTTGCCCATGTCTGAACTCCATAACACTGCATGTTTTTATCATGTTGTTGGATGGTTATCCTCTGTATCATGTAAGAGNGAAAGTCTCAGTTTGGTGCTGGTCTTTCTGGAACACCCTGTACCAGAGTACTAATCTCCTTGCATCAGGAAGAGTAAGCAAGGCTTCAGGCACCAGTTGCCCATGTCTGAACTCCATAACACTGCATGTTTTTATCATGTTGTTGGATGGTTATCCTCTGTATCATGTAAGAGATGCCAGTTTTATGTTCACAGAAGTCTGTGAAAAAATTTTGCTTTATTAAAATTTTAAAGCTTTTTTTTAAAAGAACAGTATGTTAACAAGGTACAAGTGGGAAGTAGATATGGCAAAATCTATAAAGATGGGAGGCAATATAGTTTAGAAAGCAGAAGCCCAGAGTAATTATATGCGAACTAAGACATGCGTGAAGTGCTGCGGACACAGAGAAGAGGGCATTCGTTAGCTTCACTCTCCCCATTGTGGCCTCCATACTCTTGAAAACCCAAATCTGGTGCACTGCTTCTCCTCCCAATGAAGGAGTGGGTTTCCATGCCCTCCTCCAGGGGGTCTTCCTCGCCCAGAAATTGAACCTGCATTTCTTGCATCTCCTGCTCCCTGCAGTCTTCAAAGGCAGTAATACTGCCATTAATTAAGTGGCCACTGAAAGTCGGAAACTATAAAAATTTTTCCCTTGCTGCCTCGGAGCAGTTCTCTCAGAGTTACTTGAGATGCTGCTTCAGCCCTAAAAATGTTCACCAAATAAGACATAACTCTCAAGAAAAAAAAAAGAAGAAGAAGAAAGAAACTATAAGAGATGATGTACAGACATTATGACTTTTCTCACAACTCTTCAAAGTGGGTGTTCATATGCCCATTTTACTAAACAGCTCAAACTATGGGACAGAAAAATTTGGAAACTTTTTCAAAGCCTTAAAGCTAGAAAGACCCAGGATTTGAGGGCAGACCTGTGCTCTCTCCCCTAAATAGTTAAGGTTATTTCAGACCCTCCCTGATCTGACTGTAGTCTTCCAGCCTCCCCGCTTCTCCCCTATACGTGCACACATGAGCATGCAGACCTGCCTGCTAAGTCACTTCAGTCGTGTCCAACTCTTTACAACCTTCTGGACTGTAGCCTGTCAGGCTTCTCTGTCCATGGGATTCTCCAGGCAAGAATACTAGAGTGGGTTACCATGCCCCTCTCCAGGGGATCTTCCTGACCTATGGGTCAAACTCAAGTCTCTTACATCTCCTGCATTGGCAGGTGGGTTCTTTACCACTAGTGCCACCTGGGAAATCCACACATGAGCATACACACACAAAAGTTGCAGTGATCTCCTCAACATTCATGAGCACAGTAGATACTAGGCCACCTCTTGGCTTTTTGTCCTTGTACCCAGCATAATGCCTGCGTTATTCTGAGCAATGAATAATGTTTGTGACATAAATAAATGTTGCTCCTCCTAGAATTTATTTTTGGTGCCATTGCCTGTTGCAAACACATCCATACCCCAAGCCCTGTATGCATACTATTTCTTCAGGGAAACTTCTGCCACTCCTCTTCTGCAGAATTCCTTTTTCCCCTGTGTTCACATCATGTTGTCTATAGTTGTGCTCTCTGTGCTGGAAGTACCTCATATATATCTTAAAAGTTCGCTAGATTGAAAACTTCTCAGGGGCAGAATTGGAGTTTTATTCGTTTATGTTGCTGTTGACATTCTAAAACCCCAATAAGTTTTCTAATAGCATATTTTGCCTCAAGAATCAAAAACAAAGACAGAGGCCTCTGATTTACTTAAATATCAGGTTGGCCAAAAAGTTCATTCAGGGAACTTTTGCTAACCCAGTAACTACCAATCCCTTTCCACTCTTCTGATTACCCAGAAAACAAAAGAGGTAAGACAGAGAGGGGAAGGCAGGTCACTGCAATCATTCCTTACTGTGCGATTCCCACACCCAGGCCTCCTCCATCCCATCCCAGGCTGATAACAGCAAGTCTAAGCATCTATTCCCTGGCTCCTGGGAAGATGAGCTATCGTGCGCCTTAGGGAATTCTGAGGTCTATAAAGCTGACTCTCCTTTTGATCTAATATCTGAAATATCCTGAATGAAGCAGTCTCTGGAGCTTCAACTCTAAGTCCAGATCGCCTACGTCCCTTTGTCTCCACCTTTCGGAGAAGTCTCCCTACCCGAATTTCCAGTACTCAGGATGGCCATGAGAGATGCTTTTTACTGAGTAGTAAGATCTTTTTTTTTTTCCTTTGGACACAGTCGCAGTGCTAATGTATGTTTAAGATTCTTAGCTAAGCCTCCATCTAAGGTGATTTACAGCAATAAGCTTAACCCTGTGTTTATATTCTTATTTTGATATCTCCCATTATAAATTTCTTTTGTCTTTAAAATTTTCATACAGCAAATCCCTACTCACTGATGATGCTGTCGGAGCTCTCCTGAACTGGCCAAACTGGCTACAAAGAGTCATGGGTGGAAGGGGGGGAGGCTCCATTAAATGGACACTTGGCCCCTCAAACTGTTGTGTACTATGTCTTCATTATCTGTCCCAAAATACCTTCTATGGAACCTAACAGGTACTTGAGATATCTTTATTAAATTGTTAAGAGCACACTCCTTGGGTGAAGACAGCCCCTTAAACTGTGCTCATACATTATCAGTTAATGCCTTAGCAGAACTTCTCTGGCAGACATCTGAAAGCAAAAAAAAAAAAAAAACACACAGAGTAGAACCAGAGGGCCTCTGCCACCCTCTGCTTTGCCAGATCCCTGGGTAAAGAACAGTTAGGAGCCACCTAGAGAAGCAGTGTCACGTAGGGGAAACCCCTCCAGCCTTAGACCCAGACACCTCTCACCCATCCCAGTGGTGTGACTTCAGACAAGTCAGGAGCCACTCGAAGCTTCATTCAGTTTCCATCAAGAAAATAGAAAGAGCCCCTACCTCACAAAGTTGTTGGGAAAATCAAAAGATGTGAAACGGATATAAAGTGTTTGGCTTNTAGCAGCATCCCTGGCCTCTCCTCTAGACACCTCTTAGCATTTTTTAACTGTAACAATTAAAAATAAAAAATAAAAAAAGGCTCCAGATTTTGCCAAATGTCACCTAAGGGCAAAATTATACCTGGTGGAGAATCGTGAATTTTTATCAAGGTTTTTGCTGTTGTTCTGTCATTCTTGTTTTATTTATCTTTATTGTTCTTTTTTAAACAATTTCATAGTAGATACAGTGTTCTTCTCTCAATTCCCATTTAGTGATGATGGTAGCCATCCATGAGCATTTTGCATGGCTACAAAATCATTAAGGGTTGCAAAATGGAGACTTTCTAGTTCCACTGATTCTTCTTCTTCTTTTTTTTTTTTCTTTTTCTAAGCTGGAATCTTTCCATTAAGGGAAATTTTCCTTCATTCATGATATGGTTAGTCTAAGATACAGAATGTATAATAATATCAGGATAATTTTTAATTCTTTCCCTGTTACCAGCTTATGAAAGAGTAAGTTCTAGCATTCTCCAAAGGTGGTCAGAAATGATACTTTCTGTTTTGTTTTGTTTTCATAATAATGACTCTCATTAAATCATGTATTTTGAATTTTAAACCACTGTAGTTATTATGCCTATCAATGGTCACATTATCTTATTTTTGACCAATGTGACCTCTTCAATCAGATTCTTAACTCCTTTAGTTTTGCTTTGACTATGGTAGACTTTGACTACATCCTTGAATTTTTATATAAAGAGATGCTCCCATATCATTCTTTATATTGCCATTCGAGGTCTGCTGCTGCTGCTGCTGCTGCTAAGTCATTTCAGTCGTGTCTGACTCTGTGCGACTCCATAGACGGCAGCCCACCAGGCTCCCTCATCCCTGGGATTCTCCAGGGAAGAACACTGGAGTGGGTTGCTATTTCCTTCTCCAATCATTCTAGGTTTAGGACCAGGTATTTCTCCAAGAAGCACTAATTCTTTTTATTAAATTATATTATTTTAACTGGTAATAATTATATTTCATTTCCTTTAAGTCCTACAGAATATTATTTATAGTGCTTTGTTGGAATATTAAGATGAAAGAAAAAAGTCTTTTTGTAAGTCTTATTTAGCAGTTCTTATAGACTCCAGTATTCTTGCCTGGAATGTTCCGTGGACAGAGGAGCCTGGCGGGCTAGAGTCCATGGAGTCGCAAAGAGTCAGAAAAGACTGAGCACATACACAGACTGTAAAAATTGAAGACATAATAAATACATACATACTATTCATCCTTGTACTGTCAGCAGTTAGTAGCATACATTGTGAATAGTTTTTAAATGATTGTTATGCAAAGGAGTAAATTATTTCTAGTTGACTAGAATTAGTGACATTAATGTTTGTGCAATCTGAAGTATCAAATGGACATATCTTTACTAACTTCCTTTTTTCTTCCTGAACATCAAAATCTGTATGCAAAGAAAGCTAACATTTTGAAAAGACAAAACAAAACAAAACATAGATCTTCTTTGCTAAAGGAATCAAAAACACATTAGGCAGATTAGCTATAATTTTAAGTAAAAATAAAGCTATCTTTATTAAAGATAAAAAAGAATAAGAGTCAAAGAAAATCATATTAATTTGCACTACCTGTAGAACAAATTAGCAAATGTTGTGACCATCTGTGAAAGACACCAGGGCCACATAAGACATGAAATTATTTAATGTGTTAAATCCATTTAAAATGTTTGTATCCTGTTAGTTCTAACATAATTACTATGTTAATTTCTGTGTGTTTTGCATATTAAATGGAGCGCACTCTGGGAAGCTAATGACCGCTATGTCAGCTTTTTATTAAATCACAAAATAAACATGCACAATCCTGCTTCCAAAGAAAATTAATTTACTATTTCTGCCAGAGTTTAAATATTGGGTAGGCTTTGAAGATTTGACTTCTATTTGGGGTGACAGTGGGCATGAGGTAGCTTCTTGATTCCTTAGATCATCCTCAAGGCAAGAGCATTTTCAAGGGGAGAGAATTCAAAAGTTTCTTTTTTTTTTTTTTTCCTTTTTATCCTTTATTTTTAGCATTGCACCATTATAAAAACAACTGATATACACTTATAGCCTAGTTTTAGAACTATATTGGTTAAGTATTAGTGGGTGGGCAAAGTAATATAAAACCAAATTCCTACGTTCAAAACATTTCAATCAAGTTGGAAATGCAAGATGCAAGACAGTCCGGATTACACTCCTTTTAAGCAAAAGTCACAAAAACAACCAGAAAGTCCTGCCTCATTCCAGCTCTAAACTGAATATGCATGTCTATCAGAGGAAGATGACACTGAATCACACCAAGGCACACCGAAGACAGAAGGAAGGCCAAAAAAGCCTGTGGACAGCAGCAGCCTCTCTGGAGTCCTCTTGTTCTCTGTATAGCCTTATTTCTTAGTCTCTCAGTCATGTCCAGCTGTTTGCGACACTTTGGACTGAAGCCTGTCAGGCTCCTCTGTAAATAGGGAGTCTCCAGGGAAGAATAGTGGAGTGAGTTGCCATGCCCTCCTCCAGGGAATCTTCCCGACCCAGGGATCAAACCCAGGTCTCCCACATTGCAGGTGGATTCTTTACCCTCTGAGCCACCAGGGAAGCCCAAGAAGAATGGCTTTCCTGACCAGGAAATGAACCCTATCCAAAGCAGTGAGAGCACTGAATCCTCACCACTAGACCACTAGCGAGCGTTGTGTAGCCTTATAACCACCTGAACTACAGGGTGCTGCACAGCAGGTGTAAAAGTAGAGGATACTGCTTTAGAGACTATAGGATATGTAGCCTATGTTTCCCCATTCAGTTCTTACTCTTCCTCTAAGCAATAAACTGGGAGGTATTTTTGTGTGATGGAAAAGTGATGTTATGAGATCGCTGATGTACTTACTTTAACCTCAGCTCCATTTGATACAGGTATACTTTGTTTTATTGTGCTTTCCTTTANAGGCCTGGCGTGCTGCTATTCATGGGGTCACAGAGTCGGACACGACTGAGCGACTGAACTGAACAACTGGATAGGGATTCCCTGATGGCTCAGACAGTAAAGAATCTGCCTCCAATGCAGGAGACCCCTGTTCAATCCCTGGGTTGGGAAGATACCATGAAAAAGGGAATGGGAAACCACTCCAATATTTCTGCCTGGAGAATCCCATAGATAGAGGAGCCTGGCAGGCTACAATCCATGGAGTCGCAAAGAGTCAGACACAGCTGACTAACACATGTCTGAATCACTTTGCTGTGTACCTGAAACTAACACAACATTGTAAATCGACTCTGTTTCAATAAAAAAAAATTTTTTTTAATAAGCAATATGTACTTTGGCCACCTCATGCGAAGAGTGACTCATTGGAAAAGACCCTGATGCTGGGAGGGATTGGGGGCAGAAGGAGAAGGGGTCAACAGAGGTTGAGATGGCTGGATGGCATCACCGACTCGATGGACATGACTTTGAGTAAACCCCGGGAGTTGGTGATGGACAGGGAGACCTGGCATGCTGTGATTCATGAAGTCGAAAAGAGTCGGACACGACTGAGCGACTGAACTGAACTAAACTGACTGAGCACTTACACTGTGCTAAATAATACACATGAGTTCTTTTATTCAATCCTCATAACAACTCTAAGAGAGAAATACCATTATTGCTCCCATTTTACAGATGAGGAAATGGAGGAGCCACAGAATTTGATCCTTGCCCAAGATCACATATGCTAGAAAATGCTGGAGCTGCAGAGTCAAATGCCTGAGTAGGCTAGAGCTGCCTCCAGAGGCCTGGGCGAGGGTGCTGAGTCACAGATCTGGGAGACCAGGGTCAGCGAATGCTGGAATGCTGCAGCAGCTCCCGCCAGGCCCGAGACCCCTCTCCTCCCTTACTTAACACCTGAAAATGCCCAGAGGCCACACAGCTGTGCATTCCTCTGCTCCTGATAAAGACTTCTTTTCAATGAATCACTTCCTTCAAAAGGAGGAAAAAAATGCTTTTAGATCATTGCAGAAATTCCCACCCACATTCTTGAATACCAGCACTTTCTCTTATCCTGCTCAGATCCCTGGATCCTACCCCAGGAAGCACCAGAGCCTAGAAGACCACAAAGGCAGCCTCACAAACCCTTTGTGTCACAGGGACCTGAGGTCATAGGTGACCTCAGGAAACCACCCACCCACCAGAGGCTCTTTCATTCAGACAGGCTGGGCCTGCGTCTTGAATACCACTGACAGGAACAGACCTGCCTTCCTCAGAAGCTGGCCATCTACCCAGCTGTCTTCGTTTACCGGGTGGGGCCTTCGTCTCTGTCTTGTTCTGGCTGTCCTTCCTCCCTGGCTTTATCTTGCTCTTACTCCATTCATTCATTCATTTTTGTTTTCACCTTACTGATGGAACCTCTGTCTGATCCCTAGGTATCCACATTTGATTTTTCCCATTTTCAGGTGGCCTCCTGACATATGAGGATCACTAGCCCACTGTTAGGTTAACCTGTCACCCCTATATCCTTTGCTGACTAATTCCAGCATTTGGGCTGGGTCAAGCTAAAGCTAGATAATATAGTCATATTTTTTAACAGCTTTATTGAGTTATAGTTACACACAATAAAGTTCAACGATTTTAAGTATACAGCTCAATGACTTGGCAGATGTTAAAAGGCATGTGATGACTACTGAAACCGAGATACAGAATCTATCACCCTCAAAATTTCCTTGTGTCCCTTTGCAATGAATCATGTCTCCCCATCCCTGGCTCTTGGCAATTCTTAACCTGTCACTACAGAATATGTAGTTTTGTGTGTCCTGCTGCTTTTACTTAGGATGAAGTTAAGATTCATCCACATCATTGCATGTATTGCTGAGGGGTTTTCCATTGTGTTTGTACCACAGTTTGTTCATTCACCAGTTGACTGGCATTCGGGTTGTTTTCAGCTTCTGGCTAAAACAAATAAAGTTGCTATGACCATTCCTGTGCAAGTCCTTGTATGGACATAAGTTTGCATTTCTCTTAAGTAAAAACCTGTGAGTAGGATTGCAGTGTGGTAAATGTATGTTTTACTTTAATAAAAATGGCCAATTCATTGTCCTGTGGCACCCACCAGGAGCAGATAAGAATTCTAGCTGTTCCACATCCTCACTGACACTTGGTATGGTCAGTCTTTTTCATTTCAGCCATTCTCATAGGTGTGTAGTAGTATCTCATGGTTTGAATTTGCATTTTCCTGATTACTGTTGATGTTGAACATTTTTCCATGTGCTTCCTAGCCACTTGATATTATCTTCTTTCGTGGTGTCCTCTGCCTATTTTAAAAAATTCATTTGGCTGCAGCAGGTCTTAATTGTGGGTGTGTAGAATCTTTGTTGTATCATGCAGAATCTTTCATTGCATCGAATGGACTCTCTGGTTGTGGCACGCCAGCTCAGTAGTTGCAGCCCATGGGCTTAGTTGCTCCGTGGCATGTGGGTCTTAGTTCCCTAACCGGGGATCAAGACCACATTTCTTTCATTGCAAGATGGATTCTTAACCACTGGACCACCAGGGAAGTCCCTTTTGCCCATCTTTTAATTGGGTTATTTGTCTTCCGAATGAGTTACAAGAGTTTCCCCAGTCTTAATCTCCCCTTTCTTCTTCCTTCCTCTACCCCCCTGGATCTTTCTCTTTCCCCCATGTGTCTTTGTCCCAGTTTCTGACTCTCTCCCCCACTCTCAGAGCTGTCCACTATCTCCCTCTCTCCCTCCTTCTCCTACCCCATTTGTATTTTCCCTTCTCCTCCCTGAGACCTCAAACTGAAAATCTGGCCTCCCTTCCCATTTCACCTTAGAAAGAAATCCAACACAAACCCAGTGATTTCAGTTCTGGCAGGTTTCCCTGTTCCAATTAGGAGTGAAATACCCATCTCTCCAGCTGAAGACCTAAAGAAGTAAAAAGATAACTTCTTTAGGTGTAATGGAAGGATGGTTTTCTTTGCATTTTGGCATCTTCCTCCTCCCTAAATGATTAATAGTGCTTATGGATGGTAGAACTTTTTATTCAAGCATAACAATAGAAAGTCGCAGGTGTTATGTGAAGTTCATCCTGCTTAATCAGCGATCCAACAGCCTTCACAAACATAAGATTAGTTGTTCACATAACGCGGCTCTCCCTTGGCCTATCTCCCAATCCCAAAAGGATTATATCTTGCCCAGTCGCAGGGGAGGAGCAGCCTAGCCCAAAGCCGGCAGCTTGTTTGAGGGAACCGGTATGACAATGTTTGATTGCAAAGTTCACAACACTTTATGAAGTATTAGAGACTTTCAGATGGATGACCAAGGAATGGTCTGGGTTGTTGTTTTTTTTAATAAAATTTTAAAGGTCGTATTCCACTTACCATTATTACAAAATATTGGCTACATCCCCTATGTTGTAAATACGTCCTTGTAGACTATCTTATACCCCAATAACTTGTACCTCCCACACCCCGACCCCTATATTGTGCCTCCCCACTCTTCACACTGGTAGCCCCGAGTTTGTTCTCTGTATCTGTGAGTCTGCTCTCTTTTTGTTATATTCACTAGTTTGTTGTATTTTGTAGATTCCACTATTTATTGATGTTGTTAGTCACCAAGTCATGTCCCAACTCTTTTGCAACCCCATGAGCTGTCACCTACCAGGCTCCTCTGTCTGTAGGATTTTCCAGGCAACAATACTGGAGTAGGTTGCAATTTCCTTCTCCAGGGGATCTTCCACATCTCCTCTGCTACAGGCAGATTCTTTACCAATGAGAAACCAGGGAAGCCCCCCAAATCTTAAAACTGTATTAATACAAGGAAAAAACAATAGAATAGTGTCCATAATGTGGCATTTTTCTATAAATTAAAAAATTAACAGATATAGCTATATGATGTTGGTATATGCATACATACGTTTTCCCAAAAAAGAATCACAAGAAAGAAGTAGCAGTGATGAGATTTGGATAATAGAGTTATACAGGGAAAAGGCTATTAATATCATACAGTATTTGTCTTTCTCTTTCTAATTTCACTTAGCATAATGCCCTCCAAGTCCACCCATGTTGCTGCAAATAGCAAAATTTTGTTCTTTTTTACGGCTGAGTAATATTCCATTGTGTATGTATATGTACCATATCTTCATTATCCATTCATCTGTTGATGTACACTTACATTGCTTCCATATCTTGGCAATTGTAAAATATGCTGATGTAAGCATTAGGGTGCATGTATCTTGTCAAATTAATGTTTTTGGTTTTTTTGGACATGCACTCAGGAGTCAGACTTCTGGGTCATATGGTAGCTCTATTTTTAATTTTTTGAGAAACTTCCATACTGTTTTCCACAGTGGCTTCACCAGTTTACATTCCCACCAACAGTGTAGAAGGGTTTCCTTTTCTTCATGTTCTCACCAACATTTGTTATTTGTGTTCATTTTGATGATAGTCATCCATTCTGGCTGGTATGGGGTGATATGTCATTGTGGTTTTGATTTGCATTTCCCTAATGATTAGCACAGACTTGAGAGTCCCTTGGACTGCAAGGAGATCCAACCAGTCCATTCTGAAGGAGATCAGCCCTGGGATTTCTTTGGAAGGAATGATGCTAAAGTTGAAGCTCCAGTACTTTGGCTACCTCATGTGAAGAATTGATTCATTGGAAAAGACTCTGATGCTGGGAGGGATTGGGGGCAGGAGGAGAAGGGGATGACAGAGGATGAGATAACTGGATGGCATCATTGACTCGATGAACGTGAGTCTGAGTGAACTCCGGGAGTTGGTGATGGACAAGGAGGCCTGGCGTGCTGCGATTCATGGGGCCGCAAAGAGTCGGACACGACTGAGCGACTGAACTGAACTGAATGATTAGCAGCGTTGAGCATCTTTTCATGTGCCCATTTACCATCGCATTTAATGTCAATTCCATTCTTCTGTCCATTTTTAAATCATATTATTTTGCTTTTTTAATGTTGAGTTGTGTGGGGTATTTATATATGTTGAATATTAATCTCTTACTGGTCATATAATTTACTAATACCTTCTCCCATTCAGTAGGCTGTCTTTTTATTTTGTCAATGGTTAGCTTTGCTGTGCAAAAACTTTTTTAACTAGGTCCCACTTGTTTATTTTTGCTTTTATTTCCTTTACTTTAGAATATAGATCCAAAAATATTGCTACAATTTGTATCAAGGAGTTTTCTGTCTATATTTTACTCTAAGTTTTACCGTATCCAGTGTTACATTTAGGTCTTTAATCCTGTTTGAGTTTATTTTTGTACATGGTATTTGAAAATGTTCTAATTTCTTTTACATATAGCTGTCCAGTTTTCTCAGCATCATTTATTGAAAAGACTGTCTTTTCTCCATTGTATATTCTCAATTCTTTTGTCATAGACTAATTGAATGTAAATACGTAGATTTATTTCTAGGCTCTCAAACCTGTTCCATTGATCTATGTGTCTGTTTTTGTGCCGGTACCATTTTTTTTACTGTAACTTTGTATTATAATCTGAGGTCAAGGATTGTCATCCCTCCAGCTCTGTTCTTCCTCAAGATTATTTTGGCTATTTGGAGTCTTTTGTGTTTCCATACAGATTTTTAAATTATTTCAGGTCTGTAAAAAAATAAAATTCCTTTGATATTTTGATAGGGATGCAGTGAATCTGTGGGTTACCTTAGGTAGTGTGGTCATTTTAATAATATTGATTCCCCACCAAGTTGGACTGTTTCCTAAATTTCTCCTTCTGATCTTTCATTGCTAGTGTATAGAAATGCAACAAATTCTGTATATGAGTTTTGTATCCTGCAACTTTACTATTAGAGCTCTTCATGAGCTCTGAGCTATAGTAGTTTTTCTGGTGGTGTCCTCAGGATTTTCCATGTATAGTATCATGTCACCTGCAAACAGTAACAGTTTCACTTCTTCCTTTCCAATTTGGATTCCTTTTATTTCTTTTTTTCTCTGGTTGCTGTGGCTAGGACTTCCAAAACTGTGTTGAACAGAAGTGGTAAGAATGGACCTCCCTGTCTTATTCCTGATCTTAGAGGAAATACTTTCAGCTTTTCACCATTAAATATGATGCTAGCTGTGGGTTTGTCATATGCAGCCTTTATTATGTTGAGGTATGTTCCTTCTATGCCTGCTCTCTGGAGAGTTTTTATCATAATGGATGTCAAACTTTATAAAAAGCTTTTTGTACACCTATTAAGATAATCATATGGTTTGGGACTTTTTTAAAAAGCTTATTAAAATATATTTTATATACCATATCATATTTTATATACCATAAAATATATTTTACATTTAACCCATTTAAGATATATAAATAGAACTATGTATGTTTCTTGTGTCTTTCTTTTTTCAATCAGCATAATGTTTTCACAGTTTATCTGTGTTATGGCATATATCAATACTTCATTTCTTTTGTGGTTGAATAATATTCCATTATATAGATATTATTCCATTGTATAGATGTATAGATATACCATGTTTTCTTTATTCATTCTTCAACCAGTAGACATTTAGGTTATTTCTAACTTTTGTCTATTGTAAATAATATTGCTGTAAAATTCACATACAAGCTTTAGTGTGGATGTATGTTTTCATTTCTCTTGGATGTCAGACTTAGCGAATCATATGGTAACTCTTTGAGTTATCTGAGGGACTGCAAAACTATTTCCCAAAGAGCTGGAACCATTTTACATTTCCACCAACACTGTATGAGGATTTAGATTTCTCTGTGCTCTTGCCAATCCTTCTTACTATCTAACTGGAATGGTTTTCTGATCCTATAACTGAATTGAAACATCACACATACATACACAACCATACATACATTTATACAATCACTGACACAGACACACACATAAAACTATATCCATGCCTTCTTGCACACACCTCTAGAGTTCATAGACATATATACAGAATTCCAGATAGACATTCACAATCATACTTTCATATATCACACATAGCATACATGCTTATCTGACCCACAGGCACGAACACAATAAGACATACAATAGACCAGTGCCATCAAACATGTACATACAGTGGTCACAGGTTCTGAATAAACATACACACTTGTACATACATACTCAGTAATGGATTCACAACTGCTCAAACACACATTCTGCAAATAATAGTTGTACCCACAAAGCACAGTCCTAAAAAGGCACATATATGTAGTTACCATCACTTAAAGGGAGATAACTGAAGACTGGTTGAATGTGTTTACTCTGGATGGCATGGAAATAGTTGAGATTTCATTAATATTTGGTGTAGTGGGTAGAAAGATGTTTTCATTCATTTATTAAGTTACAAGTAACATATTAAGCATATAAGAAACACAAAGATAAACAAGACATAGTCCCTTTCTCATGAACTTGTAGTCTAGTGATGGGGGATGGTCAGTAAATAAACAAGGAAGCAATCACAGTCTATGATGTGTGCTGAGAAGAAAATAAGCAAGGTAAGACGTTAGATAATAAGAGAAGCCTCAGGATAGTTGACAGTTTCCAGATGCTTTTAGAATTTTTGCTCCCTCTTTCAGCCTGGAAAAGTGAAGAGGTTGCAGATTCACCATCACTAAGTCACAGGATAAACCAGTGTGTGTGTGTGTGTGTGTGTGTGTGTGTGTGTGTGTGTGTGAATACTAACATTAGTGAGAGTATGGGCTCAGGACCTGGAGTACCTGGTTTTAAATGTTGGTTCATTCTAGTTGAGTGATTTTTCTCTTTCCCTCAGTTTCTCATCCAAAAATAGGGATGATAATAGTTTCTTTAATAAGGATTAAACTAGCTGATATTTATGAAGCACTTAAAACTGCCTGGTGAGTGTTCTCAACTTTAGCCATCATATCATTTTTCAAGAACAGGTTTTCTTAGAGGGAGGTGAGTGCACTAGGAAATGGGTGGAGAGGGGCCAGGGGAACATAAGGAAGAGCCTGACAGTGCTCTGTTGACTGTAAATTGAACAGGCCTTCATCCCAAGCCTTATCTGAGCAGGCTTTTGGAATGTGATCCTGGCATACCACCCCAACAGACCATAAACCAATCTACCACCACTCTGCTCTGCCCACAGCCACAAACCACAGAGAAAAAGACACAGGATGGGTGGTGCTGGGCGTGCCTGTTGGTTTTTAGTTGCGTCAGAATGTAGCAGCTCTGCTGTGGGTCTGGCTCCTAATGCTTGCTGTTTCTGCAGGTCAGCACCTATCACCCTACACCTGCCTCCCCAGGACATTCCACGGCCATTGTCAGTCTTCCTAGCTCCCAGCAACACCTCTCAGCTAACATGTGAGTAAAAAAAAAAAAAAAGAAAAGAAAACTTCAACCCTCCACTCCTGGTCCTGGCACAGAGCGGTCATCTTTGCCATCCCTCTGTCATCAAGCATCCCCCATCCCCAGACGTCCTATGCAGAGAAACAACAGCTTCCCTTCCTTTACAAGGTCCAAAGGAAATAATGATGAAAAATACAAATTACCAAACTACATCATCCTGGCTCATTATTTTATGAAAGCAGAAAGGGACTAGATTATGTTCCAAAACCCTACAGGGAGATTAAGTACTGAGCCATTTCTGTTGTCTTTCTTTAGATTCATAATGCTTGGTCATCAGTAGATGCTGCTGTATCAGGGAGAAATAAATATAACATTTCAGGAGGGAAAGAAATCTTATAGAGGAGAACATTCTCCTAGCCCCTTTGATAAAACCTCTCAGTGCCTCAAAGTCCTTAGAGCAGCTGTCCCCAACCTCTGGGCTCTAATGGTGATGATCTGAGGTGGAGCTGGTATAATCATAATAGAGAAAAAGTGCACAATATATGTACTTTGTGCACTCGAACGTGTACTTGAATCATCCTGAAACCATCCCACTGGCGCCAAAAAGGTTGGGAACTGCTGCCTTGGTGTCTATCCAGCTCGAAGCCATACACTTTTAACCCCAAATCTGGGAAACCAAAGTGGGTTATTTTTAATGCCTTTGGTTGGGTAATTATTCTCCTTCTAAAGCCTAACTACTCCCCAGGGTCTTTATCCCCCAGCTCCTACCTGGANGCGCCAAAAAGGTTGGGAACTGCTGCCTTGGTGTCTATCCAGCTCGAAGCCACACACTTTTAACCCCAAATCTGGGAAACCAAAGTGGGTTATTTTTAATGCCTTTGGTTGGGTAATTATTCTCCTTCTAAAGCCTAACTACTCCCCAGGGTCTTTATCCCCCAGCTCCTACCTGGATGTTATCTACCCAAGCTACTATGTGGACTTCAGAGTGGAAAGTCACTGCTCCAACCCAAGAACATTTCTACCACGTTTCAAGCCCATCCTCCTCCATCCCACAATGTAGCCAATATTCATTCCACTGTGTGCCGAAACACTGACACTAACTCTTGCCTCCCACTTCCCCATGTCCATCTCCTGCCTACATTAAGCTAGCATCTTGGGGGTCAGACACGTCACTACCCTCAGGAGAGAGAATGGATCAGAGAGGCTTCTATGCTGATCCCTCAGTTCCCTGAACTCTGATGGCTGTGACCACTGTCTTGAGGGTACTCTAAGCAGTGTTAACAAGCATCCTAGATAGAACCATCACTTTCAGGCTTTCAACCCAACTCTGCCACTGATTCCTGGTCACCAACTCCTTTTTCTATTCTCAGCCAGTTTCCCCAGTGTCAAAATACTGATGTGACCTCAGTGAGTGACTTGGAGCTTCATAACACGCTATGGAGGAGTGAGGAGATGGAGGGGACAGGGATTTGGGGCCCTCCACTGCAACTTCAACAAGGTTCCACCATTTCCATCTGCCTTACATAGTGAGGTTTCAATTCTTAAAAGATGTTTAGTGCTAACCACTGGGTCATGGACTCTTGAGTTTTCCTCTCCCTTCACCCTTTGCTGGTTCCACTAGGCACACTCACCAGCATCCTTCACCAGTTCCCTGTGTTTCCCCAGGTTTGTAGCTCTGCACTCCTACTCAGCCCATGGACCCGACGAACTGGACCTACAGAAGGGAGAGGGCGTCAGGGTCCTGGGCAAGTACCAGGATGGCTGGCTCAGGGGCGTCTCCTTGGTGACCGGGCGAGTTGGCATCTTCCCCAACAACTATGTCATCCCCATTTTCAGGTGCGTCCTCTCCAATCTCAGGCATCAGAGGGTTGGATCATCTAGGCCAGAGTCCATCTCTGAGTTGAATGACTTCAAGACTCAATCCTTTCAGAGTGTGGGCCAAGAAACAATTTTTGCTTCACTATCCTCCTAATGCCTAATTTTAAAAAAAGTAAAATAGTTATCTTTTAAATAGCTCTTCACATTTTATAAGTATTGACACTTTTGCATCTTTTAACTCTTTGGCTATGCTCAAAGTATTCCAGTAGGTGGGTGCTATTTTACAGATGATGACAGTGATGTGCAGTTAACCAACCTGCTCAGGAACTAGACTCCAGTTCTACTGTACAGCCCCCACAAATCACACTCCACTGTCTTCACCCAGACACTCCATAATCATAGAACAATAGGAAAGCCCAATGATCAGAAGACCTCTGGGAGCACCTTAGGAGATTTCCAGGATGTGGTGCCATTAGGCAGCGTTTTCGTGACTCAGACCACTACCCATACATCCAACCCCCTAGTCATGTGCTAGTTACCCTGCAGGTCTTCTTTCCAAACATCCTTCCCAACCTTTTTCATTCTCAGGCACATTCATCAGTTGCACTGCTGCACAGTTTGTCCAGCCACCTCATACAACCACAAGTACACACAGGCCCCCAAAACTATCCATGGCTCCTCCTATAAGTCCAGGTGCTACCACCCCGCTATAAGTCCAGGCAAAGCCTATCACAAGGTACCAAGCCCCTTACCACACATAAACACAACCTTTATGACATACCAGAGAGTCACAACTCCAAGGAAAGGGATAATCCCATTGTTCTCTATGGGGGTCAGAGCAGGAGTCACATATGGCCAGTTTGGGGGACCTTCCTGTAGGTGGGCAGTGTGTCCAGAGGAGGGCTGCAATGGTGAGGAAATAGCAGCTATATCACTGGATAAACCTAGAAAGACACTAGGATTGTTTGAGTGCAGAAGACAGAGGTCAGAGAGACCATAATAGACTGTGCAGATCAGGAAGTAAGCTTGTTCCCTCAGGGCACAGTGAACCAGTGAATACAACTTAGAAGATTCTGGTTCAATAAAAGACTGCACTTGCTTTTATAGAGGTGGCAGATCCCCTTTCTAGATAGAATACAGGCAAAGTGTGGATACCAATAGATCCAGGCAAAAAGATTTCTTTGCGTGCCAGAAAGTTGAAATAGAGGGTCACAGTTACTCCCTTCAGTGGTTCTTGGAATTTGTTAGAAATTTGCAAAATCCCCAAAGGCAAACTAAGGGTGCCTATAACTGATGCTTTAATCCATTTAGTCAGCAAGTTTATACTAAGCACAGTAGGTTAGGCACCCTTCTAGACACTGGAGAAACACCAGTGAACAAAATACACAGAAATCTCTGCCCACTGGAGCTTATACTCTGGTGGGATGGACAGAAAATAATAAGATGTATAAGGAATATAAGTGGTGTGCTGATGATAAGGTCTAAGGAGAAAAACTAAGTCAGGAAAGGGATAGAATTTATGTAGGGGTGACTACAATGTTAATAGTCTGGTTGGAGGTGGGCTGGCTGAGCGGTGAGAAGGAAGAATGAAGGGGCGCAGGAAGCGCATTCCAGGCCCAAGGAACATCGAGGACAGATCAAAGGCCCCAGGGAAGGAGCACACTGACCTGAAGGCCGAGGGGCTGGATTAGGGAAGGGAGGGGCTCCTACGAGATGAGGCCAGAGTGGTGACAGGGATTCAGATTCAGAATTTGCTCAGTCATAATGAGGAATGTGACTTCAGCCATGCTATAGGGCTTGGAGCAGAAGCCTGACATGATCTAACTTGTGTTCTAATCAGAACCCCTCCAGTTGCTGGGTTGAGAGTAAACTGTAGACAGGAAAGGTGGAAGCAGAGAGACTAGTTAAGCGGATATGGTAAGAATCCAGGGGGTCGGGGTGGGGGGCAGCTGGGGCGGGAAGCGGGGCAGTGTTGACGGTGAAATGAACAAAGGTGCTGGCTGTGGAGGGAGAGAGGGGGGCGGTGGTTAGATTTTGGTTTATTCTAAAGGTAGAAACAATAGGATTTTCTGACAATCTAATTCTGGGTGTAAAAAGAGAGGATTCAAAGTAAGTCCTGAGTAACTGAAGACAAGGTTGCCTTTTACTGAGATGGAGTTGAAATCCAAGAGAGGAACAAATAGGTTTTGAGGTGTTAGTGAGGGGAAGCAAAAGCCTGGTTTGCAGCACATTGTCTCAGATGCCTTAGTATTCCTAGTAAGTGGTCGCATCTATACACACCTAGCATTTAAGAAAGAAGTCTAGGCTTAAGATGAAAGCCCAAAGACTAGATGAAATCATTGAGGTAGGATGCGTTGTGGTGGAGAGAATGACAGTGAGCCAGGAGCTCAATTCCTCAAGGAAACAGGGAAAGTAATGTCTGCAACAAGGCAGAGTAGGAGATGGTAGAGTCTGTTCTTGTGAGTCCAAGCTGGGATGTCTTGAGGAGAGTGGGAGGATAGTTCAGAAGTGACAGAGAAGAGCAAAGACTTTCCTTAACTCATGAACAGTCTTCCCTGGAAGAAACTATCGTGAACTCTCTAGGGCCATCTCTACTACTCTAGTGGGGCATTTGCATCAGGCCTTAGCCTAAAGTCCTGACCATTCCATAAAAAACCATTAAAGTAAGAGTCACTGTATAATTCATGATCCAAACTAGGACATTTTTGAGATAGAAGAGGGACACTACCAGGAGAGCAAATGTAAACTGAGACTCTCCCTGGAAAATCTGGACATAAGATCACCCTAACTAGAATGCACGTGGGACTCTGTTCCAATGTAGTTCAAGGCTCCAGCTTCCTATTCTCTCCTTGGCTTTTCTCCAAGGTAGATCTATTCTTGGACAAATGGTGAGCTTCTGGACTCACTCTATCCAAGGTGGCTGTGTGTCAGATGGTGGATGGATGTTCAGCAGCACCGTAGGTGGCCAGGAGTCCCTCCTCACCCTTGGCTCATAGAAACCTGACTATGTGCATATATTGAGATGCTGCTGATGCTGATGGAAATCAGCATTTCCAGAAAGGAAAGTCACTGTCACAGTATAATCTCCTTAGGGCTATTAGTTGACACCAGATCAAGGCTTTCTCTGTGTGTATGTTTTCTCTGACAGCCTCCCAGAGGCAGAGGGTTTCCATCCCCAAAACCTTGGATGCAGATGACATGCTCAGTTTGTCTATCTAGGGGCAGCTCACCCTTGTTCTTAACAACCCTTCCTACTGTGGGAGGCTGGGTTCCTCCCAGTTCTCAGGGCTAAATGAGGCCAGCCTTTGTCAGCGGAGTTTCTACTACTGAGTGGGTTACATGTGCGAGGTCCCTTTCTGCTCTTTGGTTCTGTATGAGTGAAAGGTTTTCCCCCCATTTTCACTGTGTGTTTGCAGGGATGGCTCTGCACTACCTCCAGCCCCCATGGTGTACAGCACTGCCTTTTCTAAGACAGCCAGACCTCCAAGGTGTGAGGTGCCCCCTGAGATTTGAACCTTTGGTCTTAATCAGCATCATCTCCTAATGCACTGAGCCAGACAGAGTCTGGGGATCAATTGAGAGACCAGGGTTGACCAAAATGCCAGGGTTTCGATTTATGGTTCAGCAAGTGAGCCTTTTAATTAACGAAAGAGGAGAGGTTGTTGGCGTGTGTGAAGCTCCAGCACTCTCTGCTCCAGGGTAACACCAGCCTGTCCAGCTGTGCTGACCACACCTAGATCTCTGCTACCACGACCTATTCCCCAGATCCCAGAGATAGCCCGGGGGTCAGGGGTATACAACACTTGTCGCGTTTTCATTCAGGCCCTTCGTAGCAGCACCTACATTCTTTTGGGTTTCCTCCTCCACACCCAGTCTCAGTGGAGCCATGTTTCCTCCCATTTTAGAGGCTGCAGAAACCAGCTCCTCCCCATTCCTTCTCCTCCTCTTCACTCTCCCTCTCCCTTCCCCATCCTCCCCAACCTCCTCAGCTCATCACCATAGCTGAGGGACAGGCTTAGCCTCTCAGAACTTGGAAATGGGAACAAGGAAGGAACAAGGGAGGAAAGTACATGGGCCAAGTTGAAGACCGTTCATGGCGGGCACTCAAGCAGCAGCCCCTGACCAGACACTCCCCACCTCAGACTCCAGCCTCCTCACTCTCAGCAGCCTCCCTAGGATCCTGTTTCCATGCTCTTTCCACTCCTTTCTGTCCTCCCAATAAACACCTTTCTGCCCAGTAAGCTGGGATATCTCTCTTTCAGGCAGCCTTCACCAGACTCATATGCCATCCCGTTGCCTAAGGGGTAGAGAACAGTGACAGGTGGGCCACCACTCACTGTCCTTTAACTTGCTACACAGAACTGTATAAAGACTGTCAGAATGCAAGCTTTTGCCTTACCAGGAGGCTACTGCCAGTACTGAGTAGGGTAGAGGGCACGTGTGTCAGGCCCCTCTCATGTACTGCACAAGTTCTTAAGGGCTTGTATCTCAGGTAGAAAGGGGGACACACTCAAAGCAGTGCAGTGGGGCAAATCAGAGGCAACATGCTCACCTCCCCCTTAAACCCAGAATGCCTTTCAGTCTCTCCATCTAGAAAACAGGGATCATAACGTCTGCAGATCTCCGGGGTCATGGGGATTAATGAGTATATGTTAGCACAGCATTTTGATGCTAGAAGAACATGCTGGGTAAGTGCTGACTTTGGTGGTTTTTTTTTTTTTTTTTTTTTTTTGTCTGTGCTGGGTCTCTGGGTCTTCTTCGTTGCTACTTGGGCTTCTTTCTTGTTGCAGTGAGCAGGAGCCACTCTCTAGTTGTGGGGCATGGGCTTCTCATTGCAGTGGCCTCTCTCGTTGCAAAGCACAGGCTCTAGGGTGCTCAGGCTTTAGTCGTTGCAGCTGCTGGGCTCCAGAGCACTGGTTCAGCAGTTGTGGCACTTGGGCTTAGTTGTTCCCTTGTGGACCAGGGATCAAACCCATGTCTCCTGCACTGGCAGGCAGATTTGTTGCCCCTGAGCCACCAGGGAAGCCCATGTTGATCTTTTTGCCAGAAAACAGAGGGGTTCAGTGTTGGGAAGGGGACTTGAAATTTAGGAGTTTCTGGAATCCAGCCTCATGCTGGGCCCAGAAAAATGAGGTTGCACCTCAGTCTATAAACAATTGTCCAAAGAAAGGACTAGTCAAATTAGCCTGGCTCAGGCCTCATTAACTTTTCTGTACTTGCTGCCGCTGCCACTGCCAACCATTTTGGAACCTGTCTTCCCTGTTGCTGGTCCATTTTGCAGCATCCTACACTTTGAGGTCTTTGTTTAAAACACAGGCAGGTGCAGATGCTGCCATGAAAGCCAGCGCTGGGGAGTTCTCTCAGCCCAGCCCTCATCTCCAGAATGTAGTCTGAGCTCGGACTGGTGGCCAGCCCACTCCGCTCCCCTGACTGCATCCCCAGAGACCAGAGGAAAATGAAAGCTGTGGACAGAAACCCCCTCACCACAAGCATCTGTCCCCAGGGCATGTGGCTGCATATGCTTCATGGGCAGAGCTGGCCACATTAAGTGGTGCCTTTCCCATCTTGTGCAACACTGGTGGCTCATTATTAAACTACATACAATTTTTTAAGCAAAAGAGGGAGAGAAAAAGGAGAAATAAGAGGAAATTACCTAAAGAGAAACCTGGAGGCATTGACAGGGAGGAAACTACATGGGGACATCTTTGTGCCAGGACCTTGGTTGAGTTGGTTACCTCCAGGGAATTAGCAGAGGTTACTGAATCAACAGAGTGGCAAGGTGATTGATGGGCTACTCCACTGGGACTGTGACGTTGGGGTAGGATGGGACAAGGACAAGAGGAGCATGTAAAGTGACAGCCATTCCCCATGGGATTCAGGGAGCTACAGGCTGGAAAGCGATGGGCAAGAGATTGCTGTTCTCAAAATTTAAATACTATTCTTAAAAATTAGAGCCTAAGGCTGAAGGATAGGTTTTGTGGAGGCATGTGTAGGGCCTACCAGCTCCTTTGGTTTGTTTATTTCAAGCAGGGTGCAGGATTTTCCAAATGATGAATGCTCTTACTAGCCAGAAGGTAGTGTAGCTCAGTGATAAGAGTGTGGGTGACAAGGGCCAGCCTGGACCTGGGTTCAAATCTCAACTACCAGTAAATCTGTATTTTTTTAATTTACAAAACAGTAGTATTTATAGTTGTTAACTCAGAAGGCTGTTGTGAAGGACGCTTGAGATAATGTGGGCAAAGGACTTGGCCAATGCCAGACATACAGTGAAAGTGAAAGTATTAGTCACTCAGTCATGTCCGACTCTTTGTAACCCCACGGACTCCCCATGGAGCCCGCCAGGCTCCTCTGGAATTTTCCAAGCAAGAATGCTGGAGTGGGCAGCCATTCCCTTCTCCAGGGGATCATCTCAACCCAGGAATCAAGACCAGGTCTCCTTCATTGCAAGCAGATTCTTTACCATCTGAGCCTAAGTGCTCAATGTGTGTGACACAGAATGGCTGGCTTCAGTGCTAAGTGCATTATGGCAGTCATTCAACACTTTAACAATATATGCAGAATACAGAAGATGTAAAATAAGTCGTATAAAATCTCTGCCTTCAGAGTTTAGAATCTAGTGGACAAGTCACTGAACAAACAAGAAACTGCCCCTCCAAAGTGAGATGAACACGTACAAGGTCTTAGGCTCTAAACTCAGGGCTGAAGGAACATGGGATGAGGAGTGATCAGAGCTGGAGGGAAAGAAGATGAAATTCAAAGCTTCTTGTCCCACCAGGCCTCAGTAGGAGACCTCGTCCTTCCCTTAGCATACCCACACAGTTATCCAGGTGTGGGAGCTGAGGCCTCTGTAGTTAAGACTCTGTGTACTATATATATATGGGTAGGAGTAGGTGAGGAGAGGCCACATGTGGTATATGGTTGGGAGCTGACTGTGGTATATGGCTGGACTCTTGACTGAACTTTTTCTTTTTCTATTTCTTCTTTAAAAAAAAAAAAATTGCATAACCAGAAAGACATCTAGCGTTCCAGACTCCCGAAGTCCTGGTCTCTACACCGCATGGACGTTATCCACCTCCTCTGTGTCCTCCCAAGGCAGTATTTCAGAAAGTGATCCCCGGCAGAGCCGGCCCTTCAAGTCCGTCTTCGTGCCCACGGCCATAGTCAACCCTGTGCGGAGCCCAGCCAGCCTGGGGACCCTAGGGCAGGGCTCTCTCCGCAAAGGACGAGGTAGCATGAGAAAGAGTAAGTGGTGGCAGAGAGGTATGTGCCTAGACCTAAGCGAAGGGGGCGATCTCACTCTGGGCAAACAGAGTGGTTTTGGGGTTTTGCTTTGTTTTGCAGAAACAAGGATCTTTGCTTTAAGGTTGCTTTACATTTCCCAAATATCAAGTTGTTTTATTAGATTAAGCAAGACAGACTCAGTCAAGGTCACAGCCCTCAATCACTACATACACAGACACTGATTGGGATGATACCAGCGCTGAGTACCAACGTGTAATTAGAACATGGCCTAGGCTGGATGCTGGTTTTTACTAAGACAGAATGACCAAAGCACTTGCTGGATCAGTGTTTCTCAAACTGTGCTCCATGGAAACCCTCAGGGGGTACCAAAAGGGAAATGAAGGATGCAGGGGAGGAGGAAAAGAGGAGTTGAAGCTAAGAGCCCCTGAATCCCACTTTGTTTAACTAATATATGTACAAGTTTAAAATTATATTATACAAAATTACACTATATTGTACAAATATATCCTTCCAATCCTTCACTCCCAGTCCCAAGTTCTCATCCGTGTACATGCATACCGTGTAATCTAATACACTGTTCTGCACCTTGCTTTTACTTTTCTATAACATCCACATTGTGTGCATGGCAGTTACATAACTTCCTGCATCTTAAAAGTCATGCTTTTATCTTCTAATATATTGAAACTCTGCATAAGACTTCATTTTCAGGGTTCTAACAAGTTTCTGAGACCCAGTGTTCTATAACACATCAAACCTCTATATTTGTACACCTCTCTAGAAGACGACAACAAGCCAAGCTAAGTCAACTTGATTTGTTCTACATCCCCTGACTTAGCCTGGGCTCTGCCATCCCTCCTTCGATCTTACAAAAATAATTAAAGGTGAAAATGCAGTACTAGTCAGAGCAAAGGATTCACATGTGGGGCAATATGCCACACAGGAAAATGCCCTCAGAAAATTAAAGCAATTATCTTAGTTCTACTCTTTCTCAGTGTTTTCCAGTTCCTTGCTTGACTACCAATCCCAGCAGTCTTGCCTCTTTTAATTTGAGCCACTCATGCCTCCCTCCTGCACCCTCCATGCCATCCTCCCCCCCTCCCTGCAACACACACAATAAGTAATCCCACCACAATAGCCTTGGGCAAGTTACTTACTTCTTGGATCTTCAGTTTTCTCATCTGAAAAATGAAAATAAAAATAGCACCTACCTCATCAGAGTAATAAAAGAATCCATTTAATAGTAATGACACAGTGCCTGGCACATAATAAGCACTCAAGAATGTTAGCTATTTTTATAGCATTAGTGTCTTATAAGTATTATCATAGCTCTTACAATTCAGCAGATCATGTTAGGTCAACCCATAATGTGCATGGATCATTTCACTTAGTGCTGAAATGTTCACACCTATGAATGCCAAGAAGAACATCCCCGTGGCAATGTTTCCCACTTCCGTTTGGACATTTCCTCTCTTCCTTTACATCTGTCTTGATCAACTTGGAGTTTTGACCGATTGATTGTGTGCACATGTAATAAGCTCCAATCTCTTGGAAATTGGGAAGCCATAAGATAAACAGACATGGCAATAAACTGATTTTTCACTCATTTCCGAGAGTCCAAGGACAGGCCTGGGCTTCCTTGATGGCTCAGACAGTAAAGAATCCACCTGCAATGTGGGAGACCTGGATTCGATCCCTGGGTCGGGAAGATCCCCTGGAGGAGGGTATGGCAACACTCTCCAGTATTCTTGCCTGGAGAATCCCTATGGACAGAGGTGCTTGGTGGACTACAGTCCATGGGGTTGCAAAGAGTCAGACACAACTGAGCAACTAAGCACAGCACAGCAAGAACAGGTCTGCCCAGCATGGCTTTGACTTTTCTAGGTCCCTGAAGCTTTCTCTCTCTCCCTTTCCCCAAGGTGAGGTTGGTCAAGCTATCAATCTCCCCAAAGCAAAGAGAAATGACAGAGAATTGACTATATGCACCTCACAGGGCTGTCAGTGGGAAAATAAATGTCGACATTGAAAGGTCAGACTCGTGTAAGCGGTGGCTGGCTTGCTGGCGGTGGCTGAGAATACCGACGCTCTTGAGTGAGTGTCTGCTTTTCATGTTCACACCCATCCTGATGAAGAGTCATGACACAGAACACGACCTTGGATGGGCCCTCTGTGCCAGACACACATAACTTTGATTCACACATGTGTCCATAGAGTGTCACAGAGGACTAACATCTCTGCTATGGCTGCAAATGCTGGGAGACCCTTATGGAGAAATGACCCACAATGTGGCTCAGGGTGTCTCTCNCCCAGGGCTGATATCTCTGTCTTATAATTCCCCAGATGGATCTCTGCAGAGACCCGTCCAGTCGGGGATCCCCACCCTCATGGTGGGCTCCTTCAGACACAGCCCCACCATGGTGGTCCAGCCTCAGCAGTTCCAGTTCTACCAGCCACAGGGGGCCTCCTCCTCAGCCTCCACGGTGGCGGCGGAATTGGGACCCAAGCCCATTCCCACCGGGGAGCCTGCCCTCACGTGCGTCAGCAGGAGCAGCGACACCAGGATCCACACGGCAGCCAGCTCCCTCATCATGGAAGGCAAAGAAATCCCCATCAAGAGTGAGCCTCTCCCCAAACCGCCTGCATCTGCCCCGCCCTCCATCCTGGTGAAACCAGAAAACTCAAGAAACGGCAGCGAGAAGGTAGGAGCAGTTGACATGGCAGTGGTAAAGAATCCTCCCGCCAGTGCAGGAGACACAAGAGACGTGTGTTCAGTCCCTGGGTTGGGAACATCCCCCGGAGGAGGAAATGGCAACCCATTCCAGTATTCTTGCCTGGAACGTTCTATGAACAGAGGAGCTTGGCAGGCTACAGTCCATGGGGGTCACAAATATTTAGACACACTGAACATGTATGCATGACCATGAGGTGACGTGAGGGGGGCCTGATTCTTTAGACCCCTAACTTTACACAGTGTCTCAGCTCCTGAGATTTCAACTTTGAATGGACAAGGAATCAAAGGAATCCTCACACACAACCCCTCTCCACATCCTTATACCACCTCCATCCTCCCTGGACATGTTACTGAATCTCCTTGCTGCTTCCAGAATATCTCATACATCCTACTTTCAAGGCCCAGGGGTGACTTGAAAAAGCACGGCTTTGGCCTCAGATACAATGTTGTTTTGAATTCCAGCTCTGCTGCTTGCTAGCTGGTGACTCCGGTTAAAACATTTCACCTTTCTGAGATTCTTTTGCTTAATCTGTAAAATGGCAGTAAGAAGAGTCATAGCCTCACAGGATTGGAGTGGAAATTAAATGAGATGAGTAAAGTGCTCACACAGGGAATAATGTGTACCTGTTCACAGTGTGGAGGAGGTGACTGAGACACAGCAGAGTGTAAGTGACTAGTCAAGGTCACACAGAGCTATAACAACTCAACTGACCATTACCAGGACCTTTGTTCCATGGCTTTTCCATAAGAAGACATAAGAACTTTTGTAAACGTATTATGTTCTCAGTAATATCCTTGAGGAAAGAAGGATGGTGGGATGGAGGAGGTAACCAGAAAATTAGGTGACTGTTATTCTTTAGTTTTGGGGCTTCCCTGGTGGCTCAGCAGTAAAGAACATGCCTGCAATGCAGGTGACGCAGGTTCAGTCCCTGGTTCAGGAAGATCCCCTGGAGAAGGGAATGGCAACCCACTCCAGTATTCTTGCCTGGAGAATCCCATGGACAGAGGAGCCTGGCAGGCTACAGTCCATGGGGTCGCAAAAGAGTCAGACACGACTTAGCGACTAAACAAACAAACAAAAGACGGAATGGCCAAGGTAAACACTGATTGTACCAGACAGATACTGTAACAGGCTAGGAAAGAAGAGAGAGAGGAAAGGCTTATACAAATGTGAGATGGTGACTCCCACATAGACAGGGAGCTGCTGATCAGCACCAGCCAACTGTCAGCAGAATGGGGCCCTGGCCCTGCTGCACCTGAGCTGTATCTAAGAGACAAATGAAATCCTGACTTTTATATATGCAGTCTCCCAATTTTTCATGTTAGCTAAAACTCTTAACCCTTCTGTAGACAAAGTGTAGTCAGTGGTGTCTAGTTTGCTGGCTCTGCTTTGAGGATTTATAAGTTAATCACAGAACTTGATGCAGTCAGCAGGTAGGCCTCAGGGAACAGGTCGGCCTCAAGACAGGCCTTACTGGCAGGTGAAGAAAAAGGGGAGGTGAACTTCTTATATTTTCTCGAAAGGATCATACCCTCTTGTCTAGGACCCTGTTCTTAGGTCGGTGATTGCCTCTTCTATTTCTCCTAGATAATGCCCATTCTTCAGTTCTTGATTGAAACAACTCTGACTTTAGGAGACGCTCCCTGACAAGCCCCATTCCAGCTTCAATTGGATACTCCTACCCACTCCCTTAGCATCTTATTCTTCCCCACGGAAGCACTGGTTCTCACTGTCATCTGTCAGGGCAGTTCTGTTCACTCTTGGATTTGTACATAGCACCTGACAGAGTGGTGATCCCTGGTGGACTCTCATGCAGACACAAGTATTTGCTGGAGGAACACATGAATGAGGCATTCCCAGAAGGGACAGGGTAAAGGAACAACGTGAGCCAAGTCTCAGGGGGAAACAGCACAGTTCTCACACCTCACCCATGTCCCTTTGTACTGTCTTACAGCAAGTCAAAACTGTGAGATTTCAGAACTACAGTCCTCCTCCCGCCAAACACCACACCTCCGGGAAGCCTGAACAGCCAGCCACCCCAAAGGGGTCCCAGCCTGAGGCAGCCCCCTTGGGCCCTGAGATGACCATCCTGTTCGCCCACCGAAGTGGCTGCCACTCTGGACAGCAGACAGACCTCCGGAGGAAGTCAGCTTTTAGCAAAACCGTAACCCCGGCGTCCACTGCCTCAGCCACACAGACTGCATTTCCCAGCAAATGAATCTACAGGCGGCTTTTCCTAGACCCCAAAGAGGTGAATTGCATTTAAATATAGTATGCCTCCACTGAGGGCGTCCTGCTGTTCTTTGGGGACTTGAGCATGTGTCCTGTTCTGCCTTGTTTAGCTCCAGGAAAGGACATGTGGGAGTGCAGATTCCTGCCTTGGCTAGGAAGGTAGACTAGGTGACCTTGCAGATGTAATGATTCAACTGTCTCAAGATGACTGCCCAGACCAAGGAATGGGAGCTCATTTTGCCCACTCTCGTCCCAGTGTGGAGTGTGCGCCCCTCATTCCCTATGCTCTGTGTAGAATTTCTATGATGCTCTAAAGCGGGGTTCAGCCAGGGGATCACAGTGGTAGAATGCTGGCATTACTTCTTTGACATCAACATCTTAGAACAGCTTCTTCCATCTTCTGTAGGCACTGTATCTTTTTCCCCTCCATTGAGTCACAATCCTGGCTGCCAAGGGAGAACTTCTGGGAAGGGTATGAGATGAATGCTGTGAACATTCTAAGAACCCTCTAAACCAAAGAGAGTCAGCCCCCTGGCTTTGCTCNCATCAACATCTTAGAACAGCTTCTTCCATCTTCTGTAGGCACTGTATCTTTTTCCCCTCCATTGAGTCACAATCCTGGCTGCCAAGGGAGAACTTCTGGGAAGGGTATGAGATGAATGCTGTGAACATTCTAAGAACCCTCTAAACCAAAGAGAGTCAGCCCCCTGGCTTTGCTCCAAACAAGGTCAGAGAGAAAGCTGACTGCTGACATATTCGAAGCTTCTCAATCTGTTTGCCCACATACAATCCTACACAGTAGATAAGCAGGAAGCATGTACTTATGGAGAGGGTCCTGTATGATACTATGGACCATCGTTCATCCCTGGCTCTAGACTGACTTCCCCAAGAAAACACAACATGCTTAGAAACAACTTCATAAGGGGTTTGAGTTTAGATATTCATTATGTTTGCACTGCAAACAGTCTTTACTTCCACTGATTTCTTCTATTTGGGACAGACTAGATGTCTCCATGGGTTGCAGGATAAGGTAACAATGTTATGGGGAGGGTGGCAACCCACAGCTGGGTGGGGGTCCCTTCTAGAGGAAAGTGTCTGTAAAAAGGGACTGGACAAATAAAGTAGGAGAGAAAAGGGAGTAAGGAGGAGGAGATGATGAGAATGAGAGAGAAAGATAGAGGGTTAGGGAATGAGTCAGGGAAGAACAAAGAGAAGGAGATCAACCTTGACATTCTTGGCAGGTGGGGAAAGAAGGGCAGAGTCTGCAAAGCTAGGTAACCTCACTAAGATGGGGGCTGACTGAGTGGGACAGCCAAGCAGAGCCTTGTAAACAAGGCTAAAGGGCAGCCCAGGGAGCAGAGACAATGCTGTAAGACAAACCATTAATTCTCATTAAACTTAATTATTGTGATTTAACATTTATTGCATGCCCGTCAATGTGGGCACTTCAGTGCATGAATGCCATTTACTACTAAGCCTGGATATCATTAAAAAAAAAAAAAAGTCAAGTCTAATTAGATCTTCTCCCTGGACAGTTCTTAAAGATACTGGGATTAAAAACATTTATCTTTTATATACCAACCACACACTTGGCAAATTGTTATTATCCAGACTTTTCCAGACCTTCATAAAACACAAACAAAACCATCATCCTGCCCAGGACTACTGCACATGTCAGACCTTTGGGGTCAGCAGGGCCAGTGTGGCAACACGTTCTGGTGCTTCTGTGAGATACTGACCCATGTCTACTCCACAAAATCGTCACCCCAACTGCATGATTCAGTGAGGTGGAAATAGTCACCCAGATGCAGAAATGGAGAAAAGTCACCAAGACAGGCAGGCATTGTATGATTTGTCAAAATATGAGTACCTACCCCTCGTATTTACCCCCAAAAGTACTCACAATGAGTTTAGCAATCTGCCCCCAGAGCAGCAGATATGTGACCTGCCCAGACAACCAAATATTTACTCTGTGCCTCAGTAGCACTGGAGCCAGTTACTTTTTAACTGTTGTGGCTGAAAAGCAGGTTGTTTGAATGTAATGAAGACACAATCCACGCCCTCCAAATGAAACAGAATATTCATTCCATTGCCCCCAATCTCTATAGAGTAACCTTTCTGAGCACTGTAAGCCATGCCAGACTGGCCACTCCCATTCCATCCAGCCCCTTTTCCCCTGCTCAGCAGCAAACTCCCTCCCTCCCAAACAAATCCCATCTCTGCTGAGTCACCTGAGGATTTGAACAGGATGGTACAAGCTGCACTCACTGCCACTCCCTGTCATTTGTTCCATCATCCCGTTGGACACTACATCCTCTGCTATAATGTCCACCATAACCTTACAAGGCAAATGTAACTCTTCCAGTCATAGAGCCTGGGGAACTGAGGCTTGGAAGGTAACCGCAGACAGTGGCAGAGCGAGCTTGAGAGCTGCCCTCATCCTGAGTTCAAGCTGTCTAACTTCAAAGCCCAATCGGGACTGTGCTCAGTGAGCCAAAAGACCAGCCTTGGTGGCAGTTCACCGCCTTCAGACGCAGAGAGGAGGCGCGGTGCGGCAGCCACAGTTGCCGGCTCTGCTGCACACAGACCAGGTCCAGTCCTCATTTGCCCCGTGCTAGCTGTGTGATGCTGGGCAAGCTACCCGACTTCTCTAGGCCCTGCCTTCTTAAAAGCCACGATAACAGTGCCAGGCTCACTGGGTAACTGTGAAGGTTAACTGAGGTAACATAAAGTGACTGAAGTCATGCTGGTACATAGTGAATACCTGAAAAAGGTTAGCCTTGAATGTTTTTAAGGAAGTGGGCTATTGAAATTCCAGGCAAGAAAGTCTAAATAAGGGCCTGCCCGGGGCTGTGATGCTAAAACGAGACCAAGCAACCTAGTCATGGAGGTCAAGACACAGTCTAAGCTGAGTTCTGAAAGACAGGAAAGAGTCAGGCAGGCAAAAGGATGGGAGAAAGGGTGTCCAAGCAGGGTAAGACGCACTGGCAATGGGTTTAAATGAAGCAATCAAGTCAAGTTCTCTTGTCTCCAAGCACAAAACATCCGCTCCTGTGTGGAACACTGCAGGGATCCCAGGTGGGTGAGGAACACCTCACGTCTGAAGCCAGACATTCCTGTGAGAGCTCTATACCCTCAGCCAAGACTCGGAGTCCCTAGAAGAGGTCCGCCTTCACCCTGTGATCAGCCCTGACACCTCAGTGCAAGGAAAGCTGCTATGGGCAGGCTGTGCTGGGGCAGGAACAGAGGAGGGGACATCTGAAAGAGGCGCAACCAGTTGAGGACAGACTCTGAGGACCACACTTGAGGAAATGGTTGCCGTAAGCAGCCAGTGGTAAAGAAACCTGCCTGCCAGTGCAGGAGACATGAGACCTTCAATTCCTGGGTCAGGAAGGTTCCCTGAAGGAAGGCATGGCACCCACTCCCGTATTCTTGCCTGGAGAATCCCATGGACAGAAGAGCCTGGTGGGCTACAGCCCGTGGGGTTGCACAGAGTCAGACACGACTGAGCACGCACCCGCAAACAGCATCAAGGTCCTCACTTAAAGTCTGTCTCCTTCCCAGCTGGCGTGGGATCGGCTACACCTCCTCCCCCACCCACTCCCATAGACAGAACTTCTGCATGAAGATTTTAAAGCAGTGGTCCCACCTGTGACTCAGTGAGAGGCCGAACTAAATCACTAACTTCTCACTCACAGATTTTCAGCTTCCCTGGGACATTCAGAAAGTCCATCTACATCAGGCCCGCACTCCTGATGGGCAGCCATCCAGAGGGAGCTGCGTCAAGGTCAAGATTTCAGTGAAACGGACACGTGCCCTTCAATTTGCCTTGACCCCAGCAGCCTGCTTCACTCATTCACATGACCTGCACCTGAACTGGGTGTGTTCCCCTCCAGACTATGCTCCACTCCATCTCAGAAGCATCTTAAACCCCTTCCACGTAGAGCTGGGTCCCCAGATATCAGCAGATCCAGGCACACATGTCTCATAGCATAATGGTCCCTGCTAGGGCCCTACAGGATGTTGTTCAGTAGTTTTGGGGTGGGGACTAGGCATATGTGTTTTCAACAAGCTCCCCAGGTGATTCAGAGGTACATAACAAATGAGAGAAAGTTTACCTTTCTTACATGGTATTGCAGTGCTGACATTTGGCTCTGACATTCAGCAGGAATATGGTCACACTGGTTGTCAATATAGTGAAAGCGTCCTGTACTGATAGGTGAATAGTAGATTCTCTGAGCTCCCCAGGGCTTCTCCCCGCTCTCGCACCCTGGCTCTTTCTCCAGGTCCTCCCCATCGCTCTCCCATCCAAAAGCTATAAGGCCAGCTGCAGTTGAGACCCGCAGCAATGAAACCCTTCATTCTGATTAGCTGGTACCTATGACATACTGGGCTTCCCTGGTGGCTCAGACAATAAAGACGGCCTGCAGAGCAGGAGCCCTGGGTTTGACCCCTGGTTGGGAAGACCCCCTGGAGAAGGGAATGGCTACCCACTCCAGTGTTCTTGCCTGGGAAATACCATGAACAGAGGAGCCTAGGGTCGCAAAAAGTCAGGCACGACTGAGCAACTAACACTCACTATGTCATACTGATTCTGAAATGTCTGGACTGTTACCCTGTTGTACAGAGTAAGGCCCAGAGAGGTCACTCAGAAGTTGGGAGCACTACTATCAAGCCCAACACTCTTTCTGGCCCCCAACCTGGCCACTGTTCAGCCCTTAACATTTGCCTTTGTAGGCCCTCAGCTGAGGCAAGGAGCTGACTTGGAGGACAGGTGTTTCCATGCCTGTTCGCCTGTCTTTTTCAGCTAAGAGTTTCCTAGGTGTAAATGACGCACTTCAGTGTCCCAGCTCCTCTGGTCTCATACAGGCAGGTAAGGAAGCATGTACTTGACTTCAACAAGATGAACAGGCCCCCATCTTGATCCTCTCACTGCCTCTTCACACAGGCCAGCCCCACAGTGTCCAGCTTCCTTCCCGGGGAGCAAGCAGCTGAAGCAAGCAGGATAACAAGGGCCTCTCCAGCTGGGAGCACGTGCTTAACAAGCTGGGCCCTCCCAGGGCGGCAGCTGCTGCCACTGAGGCGTCTCCNCCCTCATCCTGAGTTCAAGCTGTCTAACTTCAGAGCCCAATCGGGACTGTGCTCAGTGAGCCAAAAGACCAGCCTTGGTGGCAGTTCACCGCCTTCAGACCGCAGAGAGGAGGCGCGGTGCGGCAGCCACAGTTGCCGGCTCTGCTGCACACAGACCAGGTCCAGTCCTCATTTGCCCCGTGCTAGCTGTGTGATGCTGGGCAAGCTACCCGACTTCTCTAGGCCCTGCCTTCTTAAAAGCCACGATAACAGTGCCAGGCTCACTGGGTAACTGTGAAGGTTAACTGAGGTAACATAAAGTGACTGAAGTCATGCTGGTACATAGTGAATACCTGAAAAAGGTTAGCCTTGAATGTTTTTAAGGAAGTGGGCTATTGAAATTCCAGGCAAGAAAGTCTAAATAAGGGCCTGCCCGGGGCTGTGATGCTAAAACAAGACCAAGCAACCTAGTCATGGAGGTCAAGACACAGTCTAAGCTGAGTTCTGAAAGACAGGAAAGAGTCAGGCAGGCAAAAGGATGGGAGAAAGGGTGTCCAAGCAGGGTAAGACGCACTGGCAATGGGTTTAAATGAAGCAATCAAGTCAAGTTCTCTTGTCTCCAAGCACAAAACATCCGCTCCTGTGTGGAACACTGCAGGGATCCCAGGTGGGTGAGGAACACCTCACGTCTGAAGCCAGACATTCCTGTGAGAGCTCTATACCCTCAGCCAAGACTCGGAGTCCCTAGAAGAGGTCCGCCTTCACCCTGTGATCAGCCCTGACACCTCAGTGCAAGGAAAGCTGCTATGGGCAGGCTGTGCTGGGGCAGGAACAGAGGAGGGGACATCTGAAAGAGGCGCAACCAGTTGAGGACAGACTCTGAGGACCACACTTGAGGAAATGGTTGCCGTAAGCAGCTAGTGGTAAAGAAACCTGCCTGCCAGTGCAGGAGACATGAGACCTTCAATTCCTGGGTCAGGAAGGTTCCCTGAAGGAAGGCATGGCACCCACTCCCGTATTCTTGCCTGGAGAATCCCATGGACAGAAGAGCCTGGTGGGCTACAGCCCGTGGGGTTGCACAGAGTCAGACACGACTGAGCACGCACCCGCAAACAGCATCAAGGTCCTCACTTAAAGTCTGTCTCCTTCCCAGCTGGCGTGGGATCGGCTACACCTCCTCCCCCACCCACTCCCATAGACAGAACTTCTGCATGAAGATTTTAAAGCAGTGGTCCCACCTGTGACTCAGTGAGAGGCCGAACTAAATCACTAACTTCTCACTCACAGATTTTCAGCTTCCCTGGGACATTCAGAAAGTCCATCTACATCAGGCCCGCACTCCTGATGGGCAGCCATCCAGAGGGAGCTGCGTCAAGGTCAAGATTTCAGTGAAACGGACACGTGCCCTTCAATTTGCCTTGACCCCAGCAGCCTGCTTCACTCATTCACATGACCTGCACCTGAACTGGGTGTGTTCCCCTCCAGACTATGCTCCACTCCATCTCAGAAGCATCTTAAACCCCTTCCACGTAGAGCTGGGTCCCCAGATATCAGCAGATCCAGGCACACATGTCTCATAGCATAATGGTCCCTGCTAGGGCCCTACAGGATGTTGTTCAGTAGTTTTGGGGTGGGGACTAGGCATATGTGTTTTCAACAAGCTCCCCAGGTGATTCAGAGGTACATAACAAATGAGAGAAAGTTTACCTTTCTTACATGGTATTGCAGTGCTGACATTTGGCTCTGACATTCAGCAGGAATATGGTCACACTGGTTGTCAATATAGTGAAAGCGTCCTGTACTGATAGGTGAATAGTAGATTCTCTGAGCTCCCCAGGGCTTCTCCCCGCTCTCGCACCCTGGCTCTTTCTCCAGGTCCTCCCCATCGCTCTCCCATCCAAAAGCTATAAGGCCAGCTGCAGTTGAGACCCGCAGCAATGAAACCCTTCATTCTGATTAGCTGGTACCTATGACATACTGGGCTTCCCTGGTGGCTCAGACAATAAAGACGGCCTGCAGAGCAGGAGCCCTGGGTTTGACCCCTGGTTGGGAAGACCCCCTGGAGAAGGGAATGGCTACCCACTCCAGTGTTCTTGCCTGGGAAATACCATGAACAGAGGAGCCTAGGGTCGCAAAAAGTCAGGCACGACTGAGCAACTAACACTCACTATGTCATACTGATTCTGAAATGTCTGGACTGTTACCCTGTTGTACAGAGTAAGGCCCAGAGAGGTCACTCAGAAGTTGGGAGCACTACTATCAAGCCCAACACTCTTTCTGGCCCCCAACCTGGCCACTGTTCAGCCCTTAACATTTGCCTTTATAGGCCCTCAGCTGAGGCAAGGAGCTGACTTGGAGGACAGGTGTTTCCATGCCTGTTCGCCTGTCTTTTTCAGCTAAGAGTTTCCTAGGTGTAAATGACGCACTTCAGTGTCCCAGCTCCTCTGGTCTCATACAGGCAGGTAAGGAAGCATGTACTTGACTTCAACAAGATGAACAGGCCCCCATCTTGATCCTCTCACTGCCTCTTCACACAGGCCAGCCCCACAGTGTCCAGCTTCCTTCCCAGGGAGCAAGCAGCTGAAGCAGGCAGGATAACAAGGGCCTCTCCAGCTGGGAGCACGTGCTTAACAAGCTGGGCCCTCCCAGGGCGGCAGCTGCTGCCACTGAGGCGTCTCCCGCTTATGTCTTGAGAGTGAAGGCCCCAGTTCCCCCTCCGGTTGAGTGAAGGGAATGTTAGCACTTGGAGAAACCTCTTAGGTGACCATGAAGGACAGTCACTCAGCAGGCAAGACCAAGTGGGGGCATTAACTCCAGAGAGCCTTACAGCAGGTTGGCGTCATTGAGGATAAAGCTCACAAGGACTTTTTGCCTGAAATAGAACAATGTTA
Organism: Neotragus moschatus; assembly: GCA_006410615.1. Lineage (NCBI taxonomy): Eukaryota > Metazoa > Chordata > Mammalia > Artiodactyla > Bovidae > Neotragus > Neotragus moschatus. The sequence continues at coordinate 1,098,391 of SJYA01001158.1, read as the reverse complement.
AATGATGATCAAGCCATCTGCTGTTTGCCAAGCTGTAGTATCGTGTCCTAGACCAGAGCAGAAACAAAATGTTCCCAGAAAGCCCTTCCGCTGATCGACCTGCACTTTGACAAATGGAAGGCAGCAGAGGCGGGATCAAAGACAAGGGGATGGAGGACATGGAGGAACATCACAGATTCATCCACCCATCCATCCAACAGCAGCTAACTCACCACGCACCCTGGCCCAGGTGCTGTGAGAGGCAACAAGGGTAGAGCAAACAGGGTAGATAAAATACATATGGCTCCCACAGAATGGTGCTTCTTACTACTTCTTTTCTGGATTTGGGCTCCTTTCTGCTTTTCTCCCCTTTTATAATTAAATGTCCTATGCTGGTAAGTCACTTCAGTCATGTCCAACTCTGTGCGACCCCATAGATGGCAGCCCACCAGGCTCCCCCGTCCCTGGGATTCTCCAGGCAAGAACACTGGAGTGGGTTGCCATTGCCTTCTCCAATGCATGAAAGTGAAAAGTGAAAGTGAAGTTGCTCAGTCGTGTCCTACTCTTAGCGACCCCATGGACTATAGTCTACCAGGCTCCTCTGTCCATGGGATTTTCCAAGCAAGAATACTGGAGTTGGATGCCAGTGCCTTCTCTGAAATGTCCTATAGACATAATTATATAGGATCATGAAACTAATAATCATATATCTACCACCTAGCTTTTTAAAAAATAATTGAAACTTGCTGTGTGCTTCTCCCAGTTTCATTCCTTCCTTCCCCACCTCCCATTTTCCTCACAACCTCTATCCTGAATCCCATGTTTATCTTTCCCATGTATATATCCCACTCATGTACCATATGGAACTTTCAGCACAGCTCATAGAGGTACTCAGTAAACACTAATCAAAGAAGATATTGCAACCTGAGGCCATACACACCCAGCCTGAATATTTAAACTCCCATCTGGTTTCTGTCACTGGAACTCAAATGCTTTGATTTATTGCTGGGATTTGAGATTTTAATGCACTGGCATGTCTGGTTTTGAGGCATTTGAGTTTAAAGGGGTTTTTACAAGAATTCTTCCAAGTACAGCTGCTTTAGGAGACCCTGTTGCTCCTGAATAAGGAAAATATGGGCTGTGACTGTGCCTACATTCCTTGAATATAGGGTTTTCAACACAGCTCTCCTCTGCAGCTTGCCTGGAGCCTCTGGGTAGCCAACTGCAGAAACCAGAGTAGCTTCTCAGATTCTGAAACTAAAACATATCTTGCTGCTGTTGCCAAATTCTTCCAAGAACTTCATGAAATGCTCAGAGAAAAATTATCTTTGTCCACAGACTATAGATCAAGAAACTGAGACTCAGGATGTTTCAGCAACTTGACTAAGGTCACATAATGAGTTTGAAAGGGAAGGGAGACTACTAATTCTCATCCAGTGATAACTGTTACCATTTACTGAGCACCTGCTGTGTACCAAGCACTGTACATGTGGCATGCCATTCAATCCTACCCAACCCTATGATGGCAGGTACTGCTGTTATTCCATTTTAGAGAGTACAATTATGGCCCAGAGATCAAATGATCTGTCCAACGTAACAAGGACTAGAACCCAGAACTCTTAAATCCAAACCTTAATCTTAAGTCACCCTGTCCCAAGCATCCCTGGTGGCTCAGTGGTAAAGAATCTGCCTGCCAATGCAAGAGACACAAGTTCAATCCCTGATCTGGAAAGATCCATTTAAAAACAAGGAAAAAAGAAGTCATCATGTCCCTCTTCTTTAGCAGCAACTGTAAACACATAACATGGTTGAAGCTGGAGAGGATGCAAAGTGGGTTTCTTCTGCAGAAACCACAGGGATGAAGACGGAGATGGGAGTGGGGGGATGGTTTAACTCAGGGTGAAGCCCTCCCAGAGAATTAGTCTATGGGTCTTATCAACCAAGAAGCAGGGGTGGGAAAGAAGGTGACTGAGAATATTCTGTACAAAGATATCTGAGAAGCACATCTACCCCTGTTGCAAGGGCGGCCGGGCACAGCCAACTTGAAAAAGAACCAAAGCTTGCAATGTGGTTCTGGATCATTGACATCAGAACATGATGATCATTCTGCAGTCTCTAGATCTCTCCCTCTTCATGAGTCTATTTCTGGTTTTGCCTGTCCTTACTCTAAATGATATACAGTTCAGAAGAAGGGGGTTATGATTTCCAAAATGACCCCCACTTTCATCTTCTCTGTGGGAACAAGAGGGCTCAGAGAGCTGACATCTTCCAGTGTTCCATGCTGATATTTATCCAAAGTTCAAAGGCAATTGCTTTGGGGGAGTATATACACATCCACAGATGCAAGCTAATTATGCAAATAGGGTCACTGCTGGATGGACAAGAGCTGCAGTCTGGTAGAGACTAAAGCGATGCCAGCCAAGACCCAGAGAGAAAGGCAAAACACACTTGCAAAGGCCACTCTGTGTATCCTTGGTTAATGCTGTTAGAAACCATGCTAGTGTGACTGACTGATTTGATGAAGGCTATCTGCAATGTCAGAGTTTGACTGCTGTAGGCCACACACGTCCTAGAGGCCAGAGCCATCCTAACATTTTTCCCATGAAAACAAGGACTCCTCCCTGGACCATCCAGTGGATTGTGAGAACTATTTGCAGTCAGGAGACTCACAAATTAGCAAAAGCAAGCCTGAATCAAAACATAAGGAGGCAGCAAAAACACCTGAAGGACCAAAGAAGAATTCAAATAAATATCACCTTCAAAGGATCATACCTGGATTCCCACCCCATTCTTGCCTGGTCATTGGAAGATGTTTTTCTTCTCTGTCTAGAAGAGACCCAAAGGACCACACTCCCTGAGGAAGACATGGCAGTCACCACTCAAGAGTGATGGCAGCAGCTTCCAAGACAAAGGACAGAGCGGTCAGACAGAGGGGATCATTCTGTATGGAAGGGAAGGCTTCTTTTAGATATGAGAACCACATTTCCAAATACTCCATCCTGCATGTTCTATTTATAAGTTGAATTCTTTCCTAAGCTTATATTCATTTTAGATGTTGGCAAATTTGATAGCTTGGACCTTCTTCATGGAAACCTCCAGTAAAGAACTAAATTTTAAAACATCAGTCAACAGGGATTTGGGGGTAGCTATTCTAGCTGTTTCCAATCCACTGGAACTTAACAAGATATGGAGAAACAACAAAACATAATAGCTAAAGTGGTGGGTTTGGAATCAGATTATCTGGGGTTTGGCCCCAGCTTGTCACTTACTAGTTATGTTTCCTTTGGCAAATGACTAAAGCAACTCAGAACAGTTACACCACCTCCCTAAACCTGCTTTTTCGTCTATAAAATGGGAATCAGAATCTCCACCTCATAGGATTCTCAGAAGGATTAAAGGAGATCCTGCGTGTACAGCACCGATCATGGTATGCAGTACATCAAAGTATTCAATAAACGGTAGCTGTTATCCATACATACAGAGAGGCACAATTCAGAAATGGAGTATAAGAAAGAGCTAGTCTCGATCGAACAGAGAGATGTGTGAGAAAGGAGTGATAAAGAAGTGGAGTTTTTGGTTTGTTTTTATTTTTTTAATATGAACCATTTTTTATTTTTATTGCTTCCCTGGTGGCTCAGACAGTAGTCTGCCTGCAATCAGGGAGACCAGGGTTTGATTCCCTGGGTTGGAAAGCTCCCCTGAAGAAGGAAATGGCAATCCACTCCAGTATTCTTGCCTGGAAAATCCCATGGACAGAGGAACCTGGCAGGCTACAGTCCATAGGGTCGCAAAGAGTCAGACACAACTGAGCGAAATCACATATTTAATTTACTACAATATTGCTTCTGTTCTGTGTTTTCAGTTTTTTTGGCAACAAGGCATATGGGATCTTAGCTCCCCAACCAGGAATCAAACCCACACCCCCTGCACTGGAAGGCAAAATCTTAACCACAGGACCAGCAGGGAAGTCCTGGAAGGAGTGTTTTAGTTGTCAGGAGAGCTCCACTGAACAGAGAGTCTGAAAGATGGTAGCATGGAGAATGGCTATTACATAGAGAGGAAACCACTTAGGTTTTAGAATCATATGTCCCTGGGCTCAGATCCTGGCCCTACCACTTTGTGGCTATCTAATCTTGAACCAAGTTAACTAACCCCTCTGAGCCTTTCTTTACTCATCTGAAGAGTGAAAACAATAATCAGCACTTCACAAAGTCATTGGGAAGATGAAGTGAGACATACAGTCCAGGTGCTGGTGTGCAAAAGGGGCCCTAGCAGTGAATTTTGCTGTTATGACAAAGGCGTGATGGCAAGATCAGGAGAAATGCTAGAATAAGAATAGATCCTTCTAGCTGCCATTCATTACATGTGTACTAAATGCCAGATATTGGTCTAATCCCTTAGAGCAGGGGTCCCCAACCTCCAGAATCTGTCTAGTGCCTGATGATCTGAGGTGGAGCTGATGTAATAATAGTGGAAATAAAAGTGAAAGTCACTCAGTCCATGGAATTCTCCAGGCCAGAATATTGGAGTGGGTAGCCAGTTCCCTTCTCCAGGGGATCTTCCCAACCCAGGGATCAAACTCAGGTCTCCCACATTGCAGACGGATTCTTTCCAAGCTGAGCCACCAGAGAACCCAAATAATAACAGAAATTAAGTGCACAATAGATGTAATGCACTTGAATCATCCCAAAACAATCCCCCTGCACCTAAATCACGGGAAAATCATCTTCCACGAAACTGGTCCCTGGTATCAAAAAAGGTTAGGGGCCACTGCCTTAGAGGCTTGTTACAGGGAGGTTACAAACATAGTGAGTCAGGTGACCTGGATTCAAATCCAGACTCTGCATTTCTTCCCTGTATTACCACGGGGAAATCATTTAATCTTCCCAACCTTTAGTCCCCTTGTTTGTAAAATGCAGGTTCTAATTGTGCTTTCTTTGATGGTTTGGTGGGGATTAAATGAGATAAGGGGCGTGAAGTCACTAGCCCAATGCCCAGCTCATAGAGAATACTCTGTGATGTTAGCTGTCATGACTATTTACATGCCTTTCACACTTAACCTTCACAACAATTCCATGAGTTGGGTGTTATTGTCCCCTATTGTAGATCAAACAGATCTGAGGCTCTGAGGATCAATCAGTTGTCTAAGGTTACAGAAAGGAACAGTGGGGCTGGCTCTGCAAGACTAGAAAATCTCAGCATCTTTGTTCTTTTCACTTTTCAGATCAGCTGGTGAATGGTGCCAGGGTTGAGGNATTCCATGAGTTGGGTGTTATTGTCCCCTATTGTAGATCAAACAGATCTGAGGCTCTGAGGATCAATCAGTTGTCTAAGGTTACAGAAAGGAACAGTGGGGCTGGCTCTGCAAGACTAGAAAATCTCAGCATCTTTGTTCTTTTCACTTTTCAGATCAGCTGGTGAATGGTGCCAGGGTTGAGGCAATATGACAGTTATTTTTAAAAGCATCTCATGCCATAACCCTCATCAGTCCTTTGTCTTCTGGTTGTCCCTACACCTTACCTCCCATCTGTTGAAGGTCTGAGGTTTAAGGTTGTCTATGACCCTGAATGCAGCTAGTAAGCACCTTGGTGCAGCCCCTCTGGGGACTTGCAGCCTCACAAGGTAGACAAGGTTTATGAAATGTCCATTCTGATTTGCAAACAGGTCTGACACAGACATGCTTCCAGCTGGCTGGTGATTTCAATAACAACCCCTCCTCCTCGGTGCCAATTAACAGAAATTAAATGTCCCTGGCACACTTTGTAATTCAGGAAATGTATGTGCTGATTAGTTAAACCCCTGCTGGACATGCCATTATGACCAAGGGGCTCCAGGCCAACATCCCAGCTCTCACTCCATCTCCATTTAAAGTCACAGAATGTTTTCTTCCTGGGTAGAAATCAATGTCACCTCATTCACTTATTCATTCATCTTCATTCAACAAATATTGATTGAGCAACTACTGTGTGTGAGGTTTTGTTCCATACAGTTCCATACAGTTCACAACAGTGAACAAAGCAAAGCAAATAATACTCCTGCCTCCATGAAGGGCAATAAATGGAAAATGATTAAACACACAGGATTATTTCTATATGACAGATGCTATGAAGGAAACAAACTGGTGGGACAGACAATGACTGGGGGTATGAGGGACATTAGGTAGAGTGGACAAGAAAGGTTTCTCCAAGGAGGCCAGCTTTGAACCGAGATTCGAAGACTGAGAACTCAGACATGCACAGTGACGAGATGAACAGGAACAAGCTCAAAGTGTCAAGGAAATTCATTCATTTATCAAACATTTTTGGTCATCAATCATTTATGTGTTGAATGAACAACTGGGGAATAAATGAATCCTCCCTTTTCCTGCCAAGAAGGATCTTCACAGGAAGAATGAACTTAAAGGAGATGCCACAAACTTAGAGGCAATTTGCTTCCCTTTTCTTCGGCCCCATTTTATCCCTCAAACAAGGGACTTGGATCAAGCATTAGCATTCCAGGACTGCAGGATCATAAAAACTCACCTTCCAAAGGGACTGGCCCTCGCAGCTCTTTAAAGCCATGACTCTGCAGCACGCAAAAGGCAATCTCATTTTTCTAAGTAGTCGAATGATTGTTTGGAATTATGTAGACAAGGTATGAAATGTCATCTGCTTTGTAATCATTAGGATACGTTTATTGAATTCCCACGCCCACTTACTCATTCCGAGAATACTTATTATCAGTTGCCAGCCTCCCTCTCCCCTCCCCTCCCTTCCTCCTTCCCCCTCCCCACCCCTAGCTCCTTCTCCCTCTTCAGCTCTCCTCTCTCTGGCATAGCAATGAACAGCCCAGGCTATAGAATCAGAACACCCGTTGTACCTCAAATGTGACTCACTATGTCACTCTGGGTAAGTCATTTCAACTCTCTGAGTCTCTGTTTTCTCATCTATATAGTGAGAAGAATAATAGAGGCCATCTCATGACAATCATATAAAGTATAATAAATACTAAGCTATTGTTATCCTCATTTTGTTGATTAGGATATAAGATTTTAATAACTCTATTTAGGTTGTTAAGGCAAAAGAAACTCCAGTAAAGAGTGTGATCATGAGCCAGTTTAATGGTCTGTATCCATCTGTATGGTTTTCTGTTCTTTGAGATAATCAAGAAGCAGCATTTTAATACATAACCTGGAAGAAGTCTCTTAATTTATAGTAATACTTTTGAGCCAGTAATGAGAGACAGACCCCCTGCCTTGTGCCAGACACTCTTTTATGTGCTTTACTTATACTGACTGATATTTTTAAATTTTCATCTTTTATTTTTAATGGGAAGATAATTATTTTACAATGTTGTGTTGGTTGCTGCTGTACAACAGTGTGAATCAGCTGCGTGTATACATATGTCCCCTCCCTCTTGAGCCTCCCACCCCCCATCCCACCCCTCTAGGTCATCACAGAGCACAGAGCTGAGCTCCCATGAGCTAGCTGTTTTACACACAGCCGTGTATATGTCAATCCTCCGCTCTCATTTCATCCCATCTTCTTTCCCCACTGTGTCCACAAGTCCATTCTCCACATCTGCATTTCTATTTCTACCCTGAAAATAGGTTCATCAGCACCAAAATTTTCTAGAACAAGACAAGGGTGCCCACTCTCGCCACTCTTACTCAACATAGTTCTGGAAGTCTTAGCCATGGCAATGAGAGAAGAAAAATATATATTGGCTGATTTTAAAATCTCACCATAACCAGACAAAGTAAACACTATCACTATGCCCATTTTAAAGATAAGGAAACTAAGGCCTAGAGAGATTAAATAGTTTCCATGGGGTCACACAGCTGGGACTTGGTGGAGCTTGGGAATAAATCCAGGCAATTGGACTCTAGTGTTCACTGGACTACTTGCCACCTCATTTAAGATGAGACACCAAAGTTTTCCTGCAGACATCAGGTTTTCTACTTCAAGTAGACCTGTCCCCTGATCACTTAATAAACAAAGAATCATCACCTGCCTAATCTTAAAGCCCCTGGCCTGTAGACACAGGACGGATATGAGCTGCTACCCGGTATAGCACAACGCCAGCCACAGGTAAATTCACACCTCCTGCCACTGATGGGATTTTGAGGTGTCTATTAAGATGTCAGTGGATCCTAGAGTTGAAGTTCTTTCTATATCACTTAGCATAACCTGGAAGGTCAGATTCATGTGGCAGTCAGCCCTCCATTGGCACTTATTTCCTATCACTACCCTGTCCCTGTGCTGATTCTCAGAAATGCTACATCACAATAAAGGTACTTAAAGAGCTAACAAACCGCTACTACTCCCTTGAGATCAAGAAGCAGTCGACTCAGATCACCTTGCCTGCAGTCTCAGAGGGATATGCCCCCAGCCGCTGATGTCAGGCCTGATGTGCAGACCAAAGCAGTCATTTCTGGGCCCACTGTGATAGCTATGGGTTGACCCATCTCCCAAGGCAGGTGCCCAGCATCAGAGCCAGTACCCACTTAGGCAAAGATAAAAGAAGCAGGATATGACTAACACAGGCACTTTCCCTTTTAAGGACTAAAAATTGTGAACTTACTTGGTGATCCAATGGTTAAAACCGTGCTTCCAATGAAGGCGGCAATGAGTTCGACCCCTAGTCAGAGAACTAAGATCCTGCTTGCTGTATGGCATGGCCAAAAAAGATAATAATTTTAAAATTTAAATAATAAATAAAAGTTGTGAACAGCAGGGTGAAACTCCTGCCCATGTTTGGGGTGGACAGTGGAGACAGCATAACTCCAGATCCTGTGTAACTGATTATCTTGATGGGAGGCAGACTCTGTATTTATGCCTGCTTCTCTCTCTGAATAGGAAGCAGCCCCATCAAGCCCCTCATGGCCCTTACCTGCTGTTATGGTGAGTAAAGCATATCAACAAAGGAGTAAGTCCTGCAATTCACTGGCAGGCCCTGAGAGAGTATAAAAGCTCAGTGGTTAGCCCAGATGTGGCTGCCTGTTTGAAAGCTCAGCCTCCTTCAGTTTGGCCTTTCTAGAGTTGGGAGTTTGAGTCAGACTCCCCACACTGCTGTTTCCCATAAACTTTGCTTGCAAGATCCAACTGTCCCATGTCACCCTGAAAAGAATGAGGCTGTGATCATCATTAAAGTTTCCCCAAAGAGAAAACTGGCCTGTTAAATCAGCAGGAGTCCTTGGATAGAAAAAAATCAGGCTCCAAAGGAAAGACACTGGACAGGAGATGGAAAATTCCCTCTCCTACTTATTTCCTGTTCTACTGAGTTTTCGTGGAACTCACTTGTGGACAAACCCTGAGCCTGGGTCTTTTAGAAAACAAGTCTTTCTCAATGTTCTGGGACCACTTTCCCATTACCCTCTTAGTTTTCTCCTGTCCCCCTTCAGCATAGTCAGTTGGGACTTCATTTGCGTTCAGAAGGGCCAAGAGCCAAGCACTGGCAGCAAAGTCATAGAGAGCAGCCAGCTCCTGTGATGCCCATCCAAACCGCCTGCCCTTACCTGGACAAGGGAAAGCCGGAAGTGTTGGCTGCACTTCCTCCTGAATGTGCTCAGGAAGAGAAGAGGCCCCCAGGGACACACAGGGAGGGGAGGACGTTGGCTACATGTGTGGGGGTGATAGGGATGCAGGTTGAGTTTGGAAATCAAAATACAATATTTCAGGCTTTAGAGAAATTCTGACGCCTTGTGAATTTTAAATTATTTGAAATAATTTCAGATATCTAGAAATGTTGCTAAAAATGTACAAGGGATTCCTGTATACCCTTCATTACTAGGTTCCCTAGATATTAACATTTTCCTATGCATGTTTTGACCCTCTCTCTTTTAAATATGTATATACATATATACTAATTAAATGTCAAATTAAAATTTAATATAAATTATATATATAATCTTTCCTAACCATTTGAGAGCAAGCTAAAAATGTTCATTTTTCCCTAAAATATTTCAGTGTATATTTTCTAAAAACAGGGATGTTACCTAACCACAATATAATTCCAAAATCAAGAAATTAACATTGATATAGCACTATTAACTAATCTACAGCTCTTATCCAAGTGTCCGATTCCTTTACAGAGAAGAAAGATTTTAATGTCCTGTCTAGGATCCCATCCAGGGCCATGTATTTGTCTCTTTAGTTTCTTTTCATCTGGAACAATTCCTTGAGTCATTGTCTGCTATGATCCTGGCATTTCAAGGAACATAGGCCATTTATTTTACAGAATGTCCTTCAATTAGGGTTTGCCTGGCATTTCTTCATCAATAGATTCAGATTGTTCATTTTTGGCAGTAATGGATAATAATCCTTACAAGTAATCAAATAGGAATCCTTGAGTCTATACTATGAGAGAGGAGGAGCTCTTCCTGACAGTAGAGTCCCAGCTACAAAATATAGAAGGAATGATGGAATTTTTTTTTTTAAATCACCATTTGGTAGCCACTACAGTAGCCACTGGCTTGGGCAAGATTCACCCATGGATATTAAAAGTAGTGGGTAAAAGCCTGAAGAGCTCAGAGTATTTCCTCCAAAGATACTTATTAATCAAAGTGGAAAATAGCAACTTGATAGTGGAGAATGCTGGTAAACAACCACCTTAAGCCAAAGATAAAGTTAGCATCCACAGAAATGGGAAAATAGAGAGTAAGTGTCTCCTGATATGATGAATGGACAACACCATATCTCTCTTGAAATTAAAAGACATATTCCTGCCCAAACGACTTAAAAATGTTAAAGAACTGTAGTTGGAACCAGGCTGCATTTACACACAATAGATTCTGAAATCCTTTTCACCTTCACAGATCCCGCCTTGGAAATCTTCCTTGGAGGAGTAGTAATAACAGGATACTGAAGAGAACAAACCGTCTGCTTGGATGGAAACTCCTCGGTGCAGAGTTCTGGGCCATGTGATACTCCCTGGGCATCAGGGACGGTACAGGAATACCAATAGGCTGGCCTCCAAGACAGAAGGGGAATAGGAGAAAAAGTAAATCTGTCTTCCCACAATATCAATGGGTGGTGGGCGAGGCTGGAGGAAACACATGAGCCATGTTACATTACAGGTTACACAAGACCCTTGGCCCTCCTGTTTTTCTGTTCTGCTGTCAAAGCCAAATTTCCTCTTGCCAATTTCTCACACCTTGGCACCTAACCGACAAATGAAAAGACCAGACATCAAATGCCTCCCAGAGTTGTGTCTGGCCTGTCGCTCCAGCTGGGTTTAGAGCAGTGCAGGGGGAGGGGGTGGTATCGTATTATCCTCTCAGGTGTTCAAGCCAGAGAGGCCAGGGTTTCTTCACAATGTCCCCAGCCTTCACCTCCTCCCTTTACCACACACCTGCATCCCTCCACTACATCTGCATTCTTTTCCATTCCAATTCCACTCTGTCTTTTCACCCTGACAATTTCTGATCCAGAGAGTTTTTGTTAGAAGCCCCACAGCATTGGCTTTATCTGCCAAAAGGTAAGTGAGGAGGCAAGAGGCACAATGAGACCACAGAAAGGCTAATGCAGTAATGACATCTCCTTCACACACACGGTCTGTGAGGGTGCCACCAGCTGTCAGTCATCTCTTTCCTCTCAACTACCATGACTAGATGTTGGTTCCATTTTCTCTGGTGTGAATTTGGGTTTGGTTGGCTGCTCTTTAGCGTTGGAAGCAATGACTATGGAGATGCTGCCTTCAGATTCTGGAATCTACGTGTTACAGCCATGAAGCCCTACAGCTCACTTATAGATAGGTTTCAATGACTTCACTTTTCAGGGCACTCATAGAATGTCACAGTTGGGAGGAATTTTAATTTTATAGATGATATACCAAAACATTAGGTATAGGCAAGCTGTCCACACAAAAGCAAGTTGTATAAACTGGATTGGAGAAAACAATACAACTTTTAATTCCCAGAAACCATTAGTTCACGTTGGCTAATTATAAATATGTCCTCAAGGCTCTCTCATTCAGATTTCCTTCTTCTTAGACTGGCCTTGGAGAAGGCACTGGCAAACCCACTCCAGTACTCTTGCCTGGAAAATCCCATGGACGGAGGAGCCTGGTAGGCTGCAGTCCATGGGGTCACTAAGAGTCGGACACGACTGAACTCACTTTCACTTTTCACCTTCATGCATTGGAAAAGGAAATGGCAACCCACTCCAGTGTTCTTGCCTGGAGAATCCCAGGGACGGGGAAGCCTGGTGGACTGCTGTCTATTGGGTCGCACAGGGTCGGACATGACTGAAGCGACTTAGCAGCAGCAGCACCAGCAGCAGACTGGCCTCTGCCTCTCACATTTAGAATAGCAAGAAAGCACCACTCCCAATATTTACACGTGCTGATTTTTTCATCTCTGGAGTCTTTTCATAGCTTACAGTTTCATGGAGGGTTTCATGAAGATTTAGCTTTTCCTTTGAACCTGCTTAGCCAGTAAAACAAATATTTTTTTCCCCAAAGCACAAATTAAAGAAACTGATTTGTTCCCAGCCAAATTCAGAAGCTTAAGAAAAGCTTCCTCATTCCCTAAAATTTTCATCTCTGGACTGTCAGCTTCAGAATATAGATTTCAAATGGCCATGAGTCCAAAGTGATGGAGGTATGAGGAGGCATTTTCAGATGAATTTGAGTGATTAAAATGAGGTCAGGCCAGAAATGCACCTGAGAATAGTTTGCTAATCATTCTCAGTTTCATCTTCTGGAATTGTTGCTTCTTATATTGGGTCAGGGGAGAGGGTATTGTTTAGAAGAAAAAAGAAGAAAGAGAAAACAGAAGAAGAGAAAATTTCACCTTCCATGGAAATATCACCAGATAATCTATAGACTCTGTGTCTCTGCTTGTTTTTTCAGTACAGTGTTTTTTAATAGACCAAAAGAGAATCTTTATGAGGTAATATGTATGTGAATAATGTTTATAGAAGGGGTATTACATGTTAGTCATTAAGGAAAATTGTATAAATAAACCTTAGACATGTAAAATATATTACAAGAATTATTTTATAGAGCCGGGGACACTTTTCATATCTTTGTTCTAAAACAGAGAGAGTTACAGGGCTGGCAGCTTATTTCTTTGTTAGTATATGCCACCAGAAAGCCAAAAGGTGTGGGGGGGTTTCATGTGTTTATTTTCTGGTTTTGTAATTTATACTGATCTGAATGGATTACTTTGAAATGTCTGCTGCTTATGTATGGGTGTTGTTTGCCCACAAAGAGTTATCAGAGATTCTTTCCACATTTTGTATCTTAGAAAATCAAAAGGAATTTTCTAGTGAGAGGAAAAATACATAGAAGAAGGCTCCATTGTTGGGTAACTCAGATTTGCACCACTGACAGTGTCTCGTAAGTCCAAGGAAATAGACAGCTTAAGATCAAGGTTGTTGTCTCTTACTTAAACACTGGATGTTGGATAACTTTTCTCCTGGGGAGGAAGCACAAATTTTTGTTAATTTCTTTCTTCATGGACTTGACAAGTTCTAGGGGAAATCAGAAGTCATGGCCCACTTTGCTTCAGGACAACTCTCCACCATCCATTGTCAGAGAACCGTCCATGTATTAATTGTTTGATATTCCATGATTCATTGGCAGACTCAACGTGTTTAGAGCCCAAAGTTTTACTTTTTTTGGATTTGTGGCTCTAAAGAAGTGTTAAGTTTGCTCTACCACCCGGGCTGATCAGAAGATGCAAAGGGCAAGTGGTGGAGGTGGAGGGTGGCTTCCTTGTGGAGAGGTTCACTCACACCTCTAACCACCTCTGACCACAGCTGAGAGAAGCCCTGGGCCAGTAGCCAGTGCATGATATGCCATCTGCTCTTCACACAGCGAGGGGTCATCGTGTGAGAGTGGAGAGGTCACCCCGGTCTCCTTTGCCAAAATTTCATATTGTTCCCAGCTATAAGCTTGTGAAACACAGTATGTGTTTTTGGTCAAAACAATAAAAGAGGTTTATTTTTCACTTAATAGACTTATCCCTCGGGCCTGTTTTTGTTTTTTTTTCAGTAGCTGACTTGGAGAGGGGAGTACTTTATCATGTATTAAATGTCAACACTGAGCCTTTTATTGTTCCCAAAGGGCTTTGGCTGCTGGCAGCTTCCCTGAACATCCAAAAGCAGGGCGGGGAGGAGAGGAGTGACTTTGTCAGACAGGAATTGACTATTTTCAGTGGGGATGACTGGGGGCAGAGTGAGTGACACTTCCTTTCCACATTCACCAGGCTGAGTTCACCTCCTTAGAACAAATCCCAGTTTGTAAAACCACAAGGGGGCCAAGACAGCCTCTTGGCCCGAAACCTTTTCTTGCTTACTTCACAGCCTCAAGAGTCTGACTGCCTGTTACCTGCTAGCTGTGTGGCCTTGGGCAATTTACTTAACCTCTCTGTGGTTCTTGTCTGGAAAATGGAACTATAATAGCAGTTTCTTGAGGAGTATTAAGGATTAAATGTCTTAAAATACGTAGAGTGCTTTGAATAGTGCCTGGCACATACAAGCACTCAATTCATGTTTTACCACCTTCATAATATTTGCCCTATCCACCAACCATTTATATTATCATTTACTTAATGTTCTTCTTCTAATTAACTTAATTTTAATCTAAAACTTGATAGAAAACTTTATATCCCAACTGTAAATGGAAAAGTATATCATTTACTATGAATATAAGGTAATAGTAAATAGTAATAGTAGCTAATATTTACCAAGTCCTTGTTCCTTTCTGAACATTGAGCTAAGTGTCTTGACTTGTTAAAATCCTCACAACCCTGTGAAGTTAGTACTGTCATTTTACAGAGGAAGACACTGAGGTACGGACAGATTCGCAAATTTGCCTGTAGTTACACAATTAGTAAATGAAGGAAGTAGTTCAGCTTCAGACCCCAGGGACCTCAGCACTGCTCTTTACTGCCACACTAACAAAAACAAGAGTATTCTACTCACATGGTAGATGGTGAGTGAACTAGTTTCCTTCAGCTGCCATAACAAAGAACCACAAACCGGATGGCTTAGAACACAAATTTATCCTCTCACAGTTCTGGAGGCTGGAAGTCCAAAATCAAGATGTTGGCTGGGCAGTGCTCCCTCTGAAACCTCTGCTGCTGCTGCTGCTGCTGCTGCGTCACTTCAGTCATGTCCGACTCTGTGTGACCCCATAGAAGCCAGCCCACCAGGCTCCCCGTCCCTGGGATTCTCCGGGCAAGAACACTGGAGTGNAATCAAGATGTTGGCTGGGCAGTGCTCCCTCTGAAACCTCTGCTGCTGCTGCTGCTGCTGCTGCGTCACTTCAGTCATGTCCGACTCTGTGTGACCCCATAGAAGCCAGCCCACCAGGCTCCCCGTCCCTGGGATTCTCCGGGCAAGAACACTGGAGTGGGTTGCCATTGTCTTCTCCAATGCACGAAAGTGAAGTCGTGTCCGACTCTTCGCAACCCCATGGACTGCTGCCCACCAGGCTTCTCTGTCCCTGGGATTTTCCAGGCAAGAGTACTGGAGTGGGGTGCCATCGCCTTTTCCACTCTGAAACCTCTAGGAGAAGATATTCCCTTGTCTCTCCCAGCTGATGCTAAAGCTGAAGCTCCAATACTCTGGCCACCTGATGTGAAGAGCTGACTGATCAGAAAAGACCCTGATGCTGGGAAAGACTGAGGACATGAGGAGAAGGGGGCAACAGAGGATGAAATGGTTGGATGGCATCACCAACTCGATGGACATGAGTTTGAGCAAACTCCAGGAGACAGTGAAGGACAGGGAAGCTTGGCGCGCTGCAGTCCATGGGGCGGCAAAGAGTTGGACACCACTTAGCGGCTGAACAACTCCTACCTTCAGGTACCCCCAGGCACTCCTTGGTTTGTGGTAGCATCACTCCAGTCTCTGCCTCCATCTTCACACAGCTTTCTCTCTGTGTGTCTCTACCTTTGTGTCTCACCTCTTCTTATAAGGACAAGAGCCATATTGGGCTCACCCTAATGACTCATCTTAANAGACAGCCACTTAGCGGCTGAACAACTCCTACCTTCAGGTACCCCCAGGCACTCCTTGGTTTGTGGTAGCATCACTCCAGTCTCTGCCTCCATCTTCACACAGCTTTCTCTCTGTGTGTCTCTACCTTTGTGTCTCACCTCTTCTTATAAGGACAAGAGCCATATTGGGCTCACCCTAATGACTCATCTTAATTACATTTGCAAGACTATTTCCAAATGAGGGCACATTCACATATACCAGGAGTTAGGACTTAAACATATCTTTGATAGGAAGGCATTGGGGGAGGGGCACGATTCAACAGCTGCCCACCTAAAGGCCTTGAGTCTGGGGCTAAAGATTTACACGTGGTGGAGAGTTGGTCAAAGTCAGCAACAAGCTGAGGCTCTCTCCTTTGTGCAGTCAGGATTGAAGGAGTCAGAACAAAGGAAGGACAGTGCTCCTGTATTACAGTGGTATTTAGGGCCCAGTCTAGATCCTATGTGATTCACTTTGCTGTACACCTGAAACTAACACAGCACTGTAAATCAGCCATACTCCAATAAAAATTTAAAAATAAGAAAATATAACATTAAAATTTAATTAACTATCTTCTGCCCCATCATCGGTACTTTGGGAAAAGAGGCTTAGCATAAGAAAGCCATATAACAATTCTTCCAGCTTCTCAGACATCCTTTGTGAAAGGGAAAATGGGGTGGGGGGCGGATTCAACCTTCCAAACTCCAGGCAGGGTGTAGGGGGCACAAAGCTTGCGTCTCTAACTTGCCTAACATGGCCAAGCTGGGACAGCAACTTCAGAGCAATAAGTGTCTTCATCAGGGGGTATGTGTGAAGAAAGGACAACAGTAAACACAGTAGTGGGAAACCATTTACTTTCATACTACTTCAGTGAAAACTTAAGATCAATCTCTCCATCAAGAGGGATTTAAGAGCAGGGTGTGGGGAAGTGACGAAGGAGGAGTTTTCTTGCTCTATCAAATAACAGTTTCTTTGGTCGAAGGGGCTGTATAGATTTCATAGAGTTGGGAGGTTCTCACCTTGAGTTCCCGGGCCACCTGGCAGATGGAGCAAGGCCAGCAACAGTGCACTGCCAGCCAGTCCTCACACAGGGTGCCCTAGGGGAGAAACCGTGTATGTTCTGGTGCGGTCACACAGGCTCAGTTCCGTGACCTGGGGGCCTCCTGGCCCATCCCATCCACTGCTCCCAAGACCCACCACCACCCTTAAGTCATTGCTCATGGACACAGCTCCACTGGGGTTACTCGGGTGCCAAGCACCTCGATTACTAACCAATCCTTGCAATTCAGAGACCGGCCCTCAGGGCTTCATACTTGAAAAACAGTCTCACTGACAGAAAATCCTCTGGCAACATCTCTTTTTTCTCTTAGAACTTAATATTTATAATTAATTATTTTATTTACTTAACCGGAGCAATAAGTGTACATGATCCAAAATTCCCACAGTAAGAAGGGAGAGGAAGTAAAAAGAGAATCCCCCTGGCCACCCAGTTACCTGTCAGGACACAACCATTGTGGGCAGTCCTTATATAGACTTCCAGATAAATTCTAAGTCTAGGCATACAGATATATAAAGATATGCACACATTACATTTTACATATATATATATATATATATATTCTTTTGCTAAATATACATCTTAGGGATCATTTCACAAGAGCAGATAAAAAGACGCCTTTTTATCTGTACACATCTGAGTAGGTATGACTTGTCTGTCCTCAGTCTTTCCTTATACCTCAGTCTCAACCACACTAGAATTTTCTGGTTCTTTGAAGTGTCCTCAGGGAATCCCCTAGGTGAATTCTGTGTATACCAGAGAGCCTGTATTTTAAGTGAGATTATCCCAAGTTTATCCTTCAAATTTGGTGCATGTCCACCTGTCATCATTGGAAAGATTGAGGGCAGGAGGAAGAGGTGACAGAGGATGAGATGGCTGGATGGTATCACCGATCCAATGGACATGAACTTGGGCAAACTTTGGGAGATGGTGAGGATCAGGGAGGCCTGGCATGCTGCAGTCTATAGTGTCGCAAAGAGTCAGACACAACTGGGTAACTAAACAACAACAACTGTCTTCTCTTGATGTAACAAGAGAGAAACAGAAGTGGCTCACTGGCCAACAATCTAATTATAATAGGTCTCTCTTGGAAATACCCTTCAAAATGTAGCATTTTGGTTTAATATACATCCTAGTAACAGGTGAAATGAGAAATTTCTTCCCTTTCCTTTCCCAAAGCCTTCCACTATGTATGGTGTTTTTAATATCCTCACCCACACCTCATTTATAAAAATAATCACAGGTTTGAAAGGCATCCATCCAGGTCCTCATATACATATACATCCAAACACACTTACCCATATTTTATGTCTCTCTCTGGTGCCAATTCTCAGCCCAAAGGTGGACCCTGGTAACAATGGCCAACAAAAGCACTCTCCATAATGCCTGGCGATGTCACACTCAAGACACATGGGACAAAAGAGACCACAGAAACCTGCCAATAATCACATAAAAGCAAGTCAAGGTTCTCAGAGGTGCTTGGAGCCACTTCACATCTCAAAGAGTATTTACAACCCTATGCCATCAATTTAATGCTGCTTTGTCTCCCTACAATCAGGGATTGAGGATGAATAACCAATTCTCAAAACTCATTGTATGAAAATTGCCATAACTGAGCCACATCAAAATTGTCTTCTTTTGTTAAACACTGGCGAAGCTGAACCTGCTACAATTCTGTTAACATTCACTACAGTAATTGTTTTTACTGTCAAGAGAAAAGCATTAAATAATTTTTATAGTTGAAACATGTTTCTATTATGTTCATCTATCTAATTTCAATATTTAAAATAGATACAGTATATAATACTTTTGAATAGCAGNAGGGTGCTCAGGGCTGGTGCACTGGGATGACCCAGAAGGATGGGATGGGGAGGGAAGTGGAAGGGGGGATCAGGATGGGGAACACATCTATACCCATGGCTGATTCACGTCAATGTATGGCAAAAACCACTACAATATTGTAAAGTAATTAGCCTCCAATTAAAATAAATTAGCTTTAAAAAATACCCTGTCAAAGACCAATCTCTGACTCTTCATCCCTCCCTCCTTCTTCAACAGTCAGGAGTACAGAGTCCCACTCCCAGTTTCAGTGACAAAGAAGCAGAAATTTAGGAATGCTGTTTTATCTTATAACCTCCAGGGGATGTGTCTGGATTCTGGACTTCTTCCGTTTCATGTAAGGGGTGAGGGAGCACATGCGCACAAAGGGCATGAGGCTGGAATGGGAGGAGGAAGAGGAGCAGCCTACCTTCCAGGAACAGAAGGTCTATTTCCTCTCTTTCATCAGGAATCTTGAGATAACTGCTAGATTATGTATTGCAGTCATCACTTGGCCCAAAGCAAACACTAAATTCAGCCTTGATTAAGTCTAGGATGTTTCAGCCAACATTTTAAAAAATCACTACTCCTAGCAAGATCAGCAGGCCCCACACAGCACTGAAAACTGGTACGAACAGGTCAGAGGATAGCAAGTTGCCCAAGAACTTACCGTGAGTTCAGAGTGGTAATATGGTATGCAGCCCTGATTTAGGGAACTTTGAAATCATGGTACATAGAAGTCAACCAAAACTAATTTTATGCATCAGTTACAAAATACAGTAGTGTGTATCTCTGCAAATAAAAAATTAATCAAAGGTGCATAATTATAAAGCTGGCAAGCTAAGTGAGTAATAAATTGTGTTTACATAATTGCCTGTGCCGTACCACTTTAACTGACAAAGAAATGCCCACCATCCTTCATAAGCCTTTTGTAAAGATGTTGTTTTGTGCACTGGAATTCTTGTACCTTATTTTTATGACTCATATGTCTTTTTAAATAACACATGCTGTTAATTTTATTTTTAAGCCTTCTCATTGTATAGCCACGTTATCTTAGTGTTCATTATGAGGCAGTAATAGATACTGAGGAAACACAACCGAAATTCAATTACCTTGGGACAGAAGCCAGATATAATAAAAACAAAGCACTACAAAAGCCAAAGTTTTATTACATAATAGCTGGTAATCACACAGATTTTACCATGTGCCAAGCCCTGCTAAAAGTACTTTGCATGTATTAACTCACTTAATTCTCACAACAATCCTATAAAATTTACTCTTACTAGGCCCATTTTACAGATGAGCAATCTAAAGCCCAGAGGATTGAAGCTATTTGCCCATGTTCATACATTTATTAGGAAGGTGCAGAGGCCACGTTTGAACTCAAATAAATCTGACTCCAAAGTCTCAACTACCACACATAACACATATGCCATATGATCTCACGTTTTACGTATTTATCTAGAAAACAACTGTGGAGTTGTGTGTTCCAAGACAGTGCCCTCACTACCACCACTTGGTATTTATTTCTGTGGGACAGGCTGAAATTATGCAGCTTCTTCAGGAAATGAAAGATCCTTGCTCAGGGTAGGATGATGGAATCCTTTGTCTGAAGGAGACTCTTGGAGGAAATTCTGCTACCTATATCACAGACCAAGGTTTAGTATCCAGAATATACAGAGAAATACTACAAATCAATATATAAAGGATTAAACAAAATGAAGAAAATGAACATAAGACACGAATAGGTAATTCACTCAACAAGAAACACAAATGGCCAGTAACAAACATGACAAGTTGTTCAACATCATTAGTAATCAGGGAATTGCATATTGACAATCAGAAACCATTTATTACCAGTAAAGAATGCCAAATTTTTCTTAATTTTTTAATATCAAATGTGGGACACCGTAGAGAAATAGGTACTCCCCACACAGATGGGAGTAGAAATTGGCACACTTTCAAAAGCAACTTGGCTGAATCAAGTAAAATTTTTAAATACTCTGGAATCCAGTAATTGCACGTATAAGAGTAATGCTGATGCATGCACACAAAGAGGCAGGTACAAGGGTATCCAGTGCTGCATTATTTGTGACTTAAAATTTAAAACAAGTGTCTATTGATAGACAAAAGCATAAATAAACCATGATGATGTAAATCATACTAGGGAATGATTAAGAATGCAGTGAAAGATAAATTAACGACAGGGATAAATCTCTAAGATATATTTTGAGTTAAAAAAAATCAAACTGCATAATAATATTATAGTATAATATCATCTATGCTTTGTTTAAAGAGCTAAAAAGCAGTAGTATATATTACTAATAGATGCATATGTAAATAAAAGTGACATNTCATACTAGGGAATGATTAAGAATGCAGTGAAAGATAAATTAACGACAGGGATAAATCTCTAAGATATATTTTGAGTTAAAAAAAATCAAACTGCATAATAATATTATAGTATAATATCATCTATGCTTTGTTTAAAGAGCTAAAAAGCAGTAGTATATATTACTAATAGATGCATATGTAAATAAAAGTGACATGGTTGTTTTCTGTAATGTTCCATTTTTTAATAAAATAAGCATATTCATGTGTTATTTGTATATGCATGTATATATATATATATATATATATACACACACAGACACACACACATATATTCCAATCCATGGGATTTTCCAGACAAGAATACCGGGTTGCCATTTCCTTCTCCAGGGGAAGTTCCCAACCCAGGTATCAATTCTCTCCCACATTGTAGGCAGACGCTTTACTGTCTGAGCCACAAGGGAAGCCCCACATATTCCAATACATACATATAAACATAGATATGTATGTGTGTATATATATATATATTTTTTTTTTTTTAAAGAAATTCAGAGTCAAGAAAGATCCAAGCCATAAATGCAGCCTCTTCCTCTTACACTCAAAAGCCTGTGGGTTATGTCAGCTCCCACAGCCTAAATATTCCTGGCCTGTTCTCTGACACGAACTCCACCCTCAAGCATGGAATGTGGCTCACTATTCATCCTTCTAACTCACAGGGGGAGTCAAGATAAAAAGGAGCCGCAGGGAACCATGCGGAGCCCCAGGGAGCAGAAGCAGGAAAGGTGGGTGGAAACTGCAGTGAGGCACATTTCAGATCAGTTATTACAAAAAGGCAGAATCACCTAACAGAAAAAGATGCTTAAAAAAGGAATAGAGCTTGCTCATACACTGAGGCGGGTGGGAGTGTAAATTAGTACAACTGCTAAAGGGAGAGCTGTTTGGCAGCATCGGTGCAGACGTAAAATGGGACGTGCTCTCTGACCAGCAGGTTTACTCCTCAGCAATTACCCGACAGGTCAGAGGACACACGCATGGCGCCTATACGAGTATACTCATAGGGCATGGGTTTGAATAGCAAAACATCTGGAAACCACAAAAAGGTCTGCTAGTAAGAACTGTGGATAAATGAATTATGGTACATTCATACAATGGAATCTATGCAGCCCTTTAAAATATTAGCTTCAGAATAGCTGATATGGCCTGATCACCTATATTGTTAAATTAAAACAAAATAAAAACACAGAACTGCGTGTTTATAATTCCATTATTTGCATCAATTATATATACCACATATACAGGAAAAATCTGGAGGGAAAAATACTGAAATATTAACACTGTTTATCTCTGGTGGCTGGAATTATAGGGTACTGCTTTCTTCCTTTATAGCCTTTTATAGTTTTCTTTATTCCCATGATTATATGATACTTTTCTAATTAAAAAATTAATCTATCTTCACTAAAATGGTTTATATCTTTACAGACTGTATTGGGGCTCAGGTAGAGTGATGGGCTCTGGGAAGAACTGGGCAGCATGGGAGGACAGGGATGGACTTCCTGCTCTTCATATACTAAAGGGACAGGCACTTTTGAATTTTGTACCATGTGCCTGGTAATCTATTCAAAACCATTTTTTTAAGCACTGAGCAGGCTCCAAGGGAGAGGAGCCCTCCTCCCCAGAGATGTTCAGAAAGCCAAGGCTGTCAGGTCCTTGCCAGGCCTCCTGTAGGGGGAACTTAGACAAGCTGGTGAGGGCCCAGACCAGGTGACCTCAATATCCCTTCTGATTCTGTTTGTATGATTGTTTCAGTGAAGTGCAGGAAAGAAGGAAGCAAGTGAGAATACAGGTTAAAATTCATTCATTGATGTGTCTGTCGTTTAGGAAATATTCATGAGCGCCTCCTGTTTGTCAGATCTCTGCTGGGCAAGACCAGTGAGTATGACTGGTTGGGGTTGTGACTGCTTGCAGATGGTATACACTGTACCCAAAATACAGTTCAGGGATGTGACTCCAAGTCTGGGGCCTTTTCATGCCTCTTCCTCTTTCAGAAAACCAAAGAGAAATTCCTGGCCTGCTTCCCTCTCCCCATCTTGGGCATCTGATGATTCCTTGTCTATACAAAGCTCTTTGCTGCCTGACACTTGTGGTGCCTCCACAGGGAAGATGGTTTTAGTGGCTGGCTATTTACCATCTTTCAGAAATCAGCTTAAGTCAGTTCCCCAGAGCTACCAACCTTTACTTACCCCCTATAATTTCCTTTCAAAACACCCTGTTTATTTCCTCCATGGCACATAGCACCACAATTATTTGTCTATTTGCTTATTGCCTATCTCCTCTCAGAAACCATCTCTGTCTTACTCACTATTATGTCTGTAACACCTATCACATGACTATATATAGGTAAATACTGGCTGAATTATAAACCCAGGTTGATTACACCTTCCACATCAACCTCCTCTGAGACAACATCACAAACATCCCCAGCTGGAACAGCCAGCATTTCACCCATGAAGCCATTTCACAGCAGCTTATATCATCTTGGCTTCATCTTCAAATCTGAGAAGCCACATCTTCAAAGGACATAGAAGCACCTATTTCTAATCCCTGTGCAGTGTGAATTCAGATGAAAGAGCCAAGGTGGGAAGAGGGAGGCAGTTTAAAAAATAGAATCGCAATTAAATGAAGAATCAAAATGTCAAAAATAAATGGAAATCATCACTGCTCATAATGTACCCTTTGCTTAATGGATGGATGACAAATTGTAGCAGTCATTCTCAACATTTAATGCAAAAAACGGTTCCCAGGATGGGAACCTGATGTGAAACAAAGTCATGGAAAGAAGATCTCCCTTTTGTTTCCAAGTTTGCTACAACTACTATCACAGTGATTTGCTTGAAATAAAACTTTGTGGTTGAAGTAGCCCTTTTAAACAAAGAAGGAAAAAAATCCACCACTCATGGCACTGGTGCTCCAGCTGTGTCCTGGCAACTGTGGTGCAGACAACCAGTGTATAAAGTCATACTGCCTTTAAATTTTCTGGTGAGACAATGAGCTTAGAGACACTATGAGCAGTCATGAAGCAGAGGCTCATCCAGGGAAGATCAGTTAGGACACAGAACATTCACGATCACCTGGTACTATAATATCCATGATCTCTCCTGTGCAGCTGACATCCAACTGTAAAGAATACTGTATTCTTCACATGTCCTTCCTTCCTCCCTGGCCCCTAGAATGGGCTCCCAAATGGACAAGCAGGGACCCAGAAGACCCAGTGTGCTGGATCTCCAGAACACTGTTGGGGGTGGGGTGCAGAGCTAAGCAATGAGACAATGTTTAAGGCAGAGGGGGTGGTGAACGGTCCTTTCTTTGATCAACCTTTTTTTAAGTACTCTTAGAACTAGGTAGCAGCTAGTCTAAGTCTCCTGATTCTATTCTTTGCTCTCAACACACTGGAAGATAAAAATTTATAATAATATTAATATCTGAGATCTACTAAGGTCACTACTGTGTATTATTGCAGTGGGGAGGGGGGTGTTCACGGTAACACACCCCAGTAGTGAACTTAGGAAAATACCCCTTCACTATTGCCAGCCGTAGTGGGAGAACTGTCACTCAAAATGCCCTGGGCTGGTCAAGCAGCAGGTATGACTTAGGCTAGGCAAATTGGGCTCCATTGCTGACAGAGTAATTCTCAGACAGGAAAGCATAAGGATTAAAATGTTTGGAGTTGACCAGTTTGTCAACTGTCTCCTGATAACGCATTGTGTCCCTGGTAAGCGCAGGTTTTCATTTATTTCCTGATTTTGTGAGTTGCCCCATAGCCTCCTAATGAAATTCAATGTTTGCTTCGGTATTCATTTCCTAGGGCTGCCATAACAAAATACCACAGACTGGCTGTCTCAAAACAATAGAAAGTATTCTCTCACTGGAGAATTCTGGAGGCTAGAAGTCTGAAGTCAATGTGTTGGCAGAGTTGATCCTCTGGAAGCTCTGGGGAAGGTCTTTTCCATGCTTGTCTCCAAACTTTTGATGGTTGCTGGCGCTCCCTGACCGTGTCTGGTTTATAGATGCATTATTTAATCTGTGCCTGTCTTTATATGGCAATCTTTGCTGTGTGTGTGTCCAAATTTCCTTAAGAATACCAGTCATTGGATTAGAGCCCACCCTAATCTAGCATAACCTCTTTTTAACTTGACGACAATGCAAGACTGTTTCTAAATAAGGCCACATGCAGAGCCTACAGGTGAACAGGAAATTTGAGGGGACAGTGTTTAACCCAATATAGTAGGCAACCAAAAAAGACTCTGATCCAGTTATGTTCCAGACCAGTGTTCTTGAGTAGGTTCTATGCATTATCTGCTTTAATCTTGACAATCTTTAAGGTGGGCACTTTTATTTACCCTCATTTTAGAGGTGGAAAAATGAAGACTCTGAGAATTTGTTCAAAGTCAAATTGCCAGTAAGAGGCAAAGTTAAGATTCAAGGCAAGGACTATACCCAACACAAATGTGTTCTCCTAACCACTACATTATATTTCAAGCTTTGCTCTACTTGGAAATGCATTGATACCCCAACTCCCAATCACCAGCTACAAGCTATGAAAAGAAAACTGTCCAGTTCCCAAATTGGGGTAAGGTCTCCATATCTCCCTATGGTTATTCTGCCTTCTCTGTACTACAATACTGGATAACAACCAAAATCAGAGAGTGTGGACAAGAACCAGGAAGAATCCTAAGAGAATCAGAGAACAGCTGCCATAATTGTCTGGTCAGGAGTTCACATGGTAGCAGTGGCAGGAAGAAATCTGCTGGGCTCTGGATCAGATGGTCAAAGAGACAGCAACAGAAGGTATGGTTTAGAGCTGGGAGGTCTCTTGGCTGTGAGGCCCAGGCAAACAGTGAAGGCTCAGGCTTGGATGATCAGAACACCTAAAATGGTTTAGAGCTTTTGACTCAGCAAGACCCAGCTGAATAAGCCTTGGATTGGAGAATGGCTCAGAGCTCTCTGGTTGATACATCCTGTGAGGCTTTAGGACAAATTCAGATCTTGTCAGAGCCTCCACAGGGTGGGAACCCATATCTTTGAAAATATTAAAGTCTATTGAACTTAAGTCTATAGCCCTCATCCATCAGAAAGGAAACCACTCCCAAAAAGAGAAGATTCTGTGACCAAGTTACTCCTTAGGGCAAGAGCATCAGGTCCTGGAAAAGGATACTGACAGGTGGTACCAGAGACCAGTCAGAATGTCCTAAGGTAAAAATAGAATCCACGTGCTCTGAACTTTAACCCAGGGGAAAATCATGCAGTAGAGGACAGTGTTGCTGGTGCTTCTTCACAGCTAAACTAGCATCTGAAGATTTCAGTCAACAAAGGGAGCTTCTTCTTATGATTTATCTCACTGTTATGAGAGTAATACACTTTCCTCACAGAAATACTAGAAATAAGCGAAAAGAAAAATTATTCATTAGCATACCATCTGGAGACAACTGCTGTAAGCATTTGTATTTGTATCCTTCCAGATATTTCTCTAAATATCCTCCCCCAAATAATGTCTAATGTGTATGGTTTTACAATCTGATTCTTTAACTTAAAAATGTATCCCAACATTTTTCCATTTCAGTTAAGTGTCATTCTACAATATGACTTTTCATGGCTGTATAATAATTCATGGTATGGAAGCCCCCATTGAATACTTGGTTTGTTCTAAATTGTTGCTACAATAACCAGTGCTGCTAATTTTAATAATGTTGCTAAAACCTTGCACATGATTTGCTCCCTTAGACTAAATGCCTAAAAATGTAATTACCAGGCCAAAGGCTACATTACACTTGAGGTTGTTTTTACAGGTATTACTAGCCATTCACCAAGAAACCTGTAATAATTTATGCTTCATCAGCTGCAGACAAAGGAGCCCATTTTGTGTATCTTTGTTTATAGTGGATTTTGTCATTTAAAAAATCTTTTAAGTCACCACTTACTCTTTCAAAACATCCACATCACTGAAAGCAAAATTCTTCCTGCCAAGGAGTATATTTGAGTTACTAGAATATTAGTCCAATTAGCCTGAAACCATTTAATTTCTGTCCTTGCACCTAACGTAGTTTTTCTACCTACTGGTGTCTCAGGAAAGAAAATAGTAAAGAACTTAAAGGAAGAGAAAAAACATACAGATTCTCCTATCTCTGCAGACATTGAAGAGGCCAGTGCTCCAGTCCCCACCAGTCTGGACAATGGATGTGATTGCTGTCCTGCTGCTGGCTCCCCGGAAAGGCTGCTTCACCACAGCCTGGGCTGGTGCACAGGTCCTGTAGAGTCAAGGATGGTGATTAACTTGGAAACAAAGAAGATGATTCAGAAAGATACTCATCAAGCCAGGACAAAGTGTTAAAGAGACAAGGACCCAACAATGCCCAGTGGCTCTTGTTCCATAGCCCAAGCTGACCTTACCATCTCCCACCCTCCTCCTCCATCACACCACCTCTTCCGATTTTTTGCCCCATTTCAATTAATGGCATTACTATTCCAAGTCCCATTATTCAAACTCAATATTCAGTCTACTACCTCAGTGCTTCTCTGTGTTTCATAACAGTTAGATTCACAAATTTGGAACCAAGAGGCCTCAGTTCAAACCTCAGTGTGCCCCTTCCTGGAAGTTTGACCTTGGTTAAGCTGCTTAACCTCTCTGCTTGTGTTTGTTCAAATTTAAGAAGAAAAAACTACCATATACAGTTATTACATCAACTGAAGTACACATAATTCGTTTACTGTGCCCACAGCATGTGTGACAAGGTGACCATGAGTAAGACTATATTGCAAGGATTTTGAACCTTTATTGAAAAGACAAAGAATTAGACTAAGTATACATACATTTAAATCTGGACGAGGCTATTGAAGTTGAACAGATGGTATCATTTAAGTGAATAATCTGGGCTTTAGAATATATCTCGATACCATACTACTGCATGTATGATTGTCCTAGTGCAGCCACAAAGTACAACTTTGGTTTGATTTTCCCTGAAAGGCACAGATATTCTGCTCAATCGTTCTGAAATAAAAAGCTAGGCCCAGCGGACAGGCTTCAATAGCGAGGTGAGAAAAATTTCCATCTCTTTCTTGGACTGAAAGTTAGTTTTGCCTGAACTCTTACCATAGGGATATATCTGGAATGAGTACTAGAGTGAAGGATAAGCTGTTGTCTGGCCTTGGAGGGGGCAGGTCAAGAGTCGGGTAGAGGGGCTGAAAATGCATCTGAGCCTATATATAATAGGAGTTATTGTTTTGCTCTGCTCTTTTAGCAAGCTTCATTATGAGTTTGCACTTGGTCTCTGATGTGTTATGAAGAAATAAAGAGCCTGCCTCATACTTGAAAGAAAATAAAGAGACAGCAGAAATTTCTTCCTGAAATAGCTGTTGTTACAGGGTGTGCATGCTCAGTCGCTAAATCATGGCTGACTCTTTGTGACCCCACAGACTATAGCCTGCCAGGCTCCTCTGTTCGTTGGGTTTCCCAGGCAAGAATACTGGAGTGGGTTGCCATTTCCTATTCTGGAACACAAAGACTAGAGACCAGGAGAGAATGCTCCTGAACATCCTTAAGGCAACACTCTGGGGGCATTTTAGAAATAGCTGGGGAGTCCTTTGAGAACCTCTGATTTGGAACATTAAAGCCAATGGGATTTCATGTTATCATAATATAGGGAACATTGTTCTTGTTATGAACATCCACATCTCTTTTTTCATTTCACCAATACTGCCCAAGTCCACACCTTCTCAAAACTGACAGCGCATTCAGTTCAGTTCAGTAGTTCAGTCGTGTCCGACTCTTTGTGACCCTATGAACTGCAGCACGCCAGGCCTCCCGGTCCATAACCAACTCCCGGAGCTCACCCAAACTCTTGTCCATCGAGTCAGTGATGCCATCCAGCCATCTCATCCTCTGTCGTCCCCTTCTCCTCCTGCCCCCAGTCCCTCCTAGCATCAGAGTCTTTTCCAAGCTTGTTAAAAAAAAAAATTCCCAAGCCCTATTATACCCAAGCCCCAAGACCACTACACAGGACTCCAGGGACAAGGCACAGAAATTGGTATTCAAAGTTTCCAGGCAATTACCATGTAGTTATCCTGATAACAGCTTGAAACCTGAAACAGGTAGACTTGGGAAACTTATGATCACTGCAATGGCTTCTGAGTCTCCTACCAGGTAGATGGTGATGTCAACGTAAGAGAGATGGCAAGGAAAACAGACTATGAGGTAGGGTGGAAGGGACAAGGGTGCTTGGAACACAGCCAGGCTACAGTACCAGCGAGACACATCAGCTGGGAACACCACACCAGAGTTTGGAAGAGCAAAGAGACCTACCTAGGAGTGTGAAGCAGAGCTAAAAGACATCCCACCCTTTCGTCCATTTGACATTATAGACAAGGATAGGGCATATCAAGCTTTACAAGAGCCTATAGAAGTCTTTAAGACCTGGAAAAAAATATATTGGCTACAAAATATAAAAGCTGCAAAGTATAAATTAGTAAATGCTCAATTAAACATAAAAATCTAGTATCATATCTATCTCATTAAGGTCAAATTTGGAATTCAGAGATAGTATTTCACTACATTTGAAAACAATTGATGATTTTCTGATTTTGTGAAAAAAAAAAAAAAAACCAAGAATTGACCGACTGCTAAGGAGTAGCTGCTGCTGCTGCTGCTGCTGCTGCTGCTGCTGCTGCATCTCTTCAGTCATGTCCCACTCTGTGCGACCCCATAGACAGCAGCCCACCAGGCTCCCCCATCCCTGAGATTCTCCAGGCAAGAACATTGGAGTGGGTTGCCATTTCCTTCTCCAGTGCATGAAAGTGAAAAGTGAAAGGGAAGTCGCTCAGTCGTGTCCAACTCTTAGCGACCCCAGGGACTACAGCCTACCAGGCTCCTCCATCCATGGGGTTTTCCAGGCAAGAATACTGGAGTGGGGTGCCACTGGCTGCTACAGGTATCAAACTAAAGTAGTTATTGTAGCTTCCTGCACAGATTTTGGAAACAACTAAAGTGAAAAAGTTGGCTTAAGACTCAACATTCAGAAAACTAAGATCATGGCATCTAGTCCCATCACTTCAAGCCAAATAGATGGAGAAACAGGGGAAACAGTGACAGACTTTATTTTGGGGAGCTCCAAAAATCACTGCAGACGGTGACTGCAGCCATGAAATTAAAAGACGCTTACTCCTTGGAAGAAAAGTTATGACCAAACTAGACAGCATATTAAAAAGCACACATTACTTTGCCAACAAAGGTCCATCTAGTCAAAGCTATGGTTTTTCCAGTAGTCATGTATGGATGTGAGAGTTGGACTATAAATAGAAAGCTGAGTGCCAAAGAACTGATGCTTTTGAACTGTTGGAGAAGACTCTTGAGAGTCCCTTGGACTGCAAGAAGATCCAACTAGTCCATCGTAAAAAAAATCAGTCCTGAATATTCATTGGAAGGACTGATGCTGAAGCTGAAACTCCAATACTTTGGCCACCTGATGCAAAGAATTGACTCATTTGAAAAGACCCTGATGCTGGGAAAGACTGATGACGGGAGGAGAAGGGGAGGACAGAGGATGAGGTGGTTGGATGGCATCACCGACTCAACAGACATGAGTTTGAGGAAACTCTGGGAATTGGTGAAGGACAGGGAAGCCTGGCATGCTGCAGTCCATGGGGTCACAAAGAGTCAGACATAACTGAGCAACTGAACTGAACTGAACTGCACAGATTTTGGGCTTCCCCAGTCTTCCTAGGTGGCGCTAGTGGTAAAGAACCCACCTGCCAATGGAAGAGACACAGGAGACAAGGGTTAGATCCCCAGGTAGGGAAGATCCCCTGGAAGAGGACATGGCAACCCACTCCAGTATTCTTGCCTGGAGAGTCCCATGGACAGAGGAGCCTGATGGGCTATGGTCCATAGGGTCACAAAGAGTTGGATGCGACTGAGCACACACACACAATGGCTCAGCAGGTAAAGAATTCGCCAGGTAATGCAAAAGACACAGGAGACCTGGGTTCAGATCCTGGGTCAGGAATATCCTCTGGAGGAAGGCATGACAATCCCCTCCAATATTCTTGCCTGGAGAATCCCATGGACTAAAGAGCCTGGAGGGCCACAGTCCAAAGGTTTGCAAAGAATTGGACATGACTAAGCACACACGCATGCACAGCTTTTATCTCTGTATATTACTCTATATTCTATAGGTAGAATCTTATATTACCATTAAGAGGAATGAGTTTGGAAGCAGTGGGTAAAGCTGGTCAGAGTTTCTCAACCTGAGCAGCTAACCGTTTGCCATCAAATCCAGCAACTTCTTCAACTAGTGCAAAGGGGACAGAGCTTAGATTTAGACAAAGTCAAATGTGGTTCAGCTGCATCCTAGTTGTTTGACCTTGGAAAACACAAACTGCCCCAGCCCTTAGCTGTGGTCTCCTCTTGCATAAAACTGGGTTTAAAATATCCTACTTACATAGTTGCACTGAGGATTAAACACCAGGTACTTGGCATATAGTAGATAGCAGCTACTGTTATTATTTAAATTAAGGATTTTGCACGTATGCACTGTTCTCTGAGAAACTAGTAACAAGAGGAAGCAGACCTGGGGCAGTTTCTCAGTGGTCACATGTGCTACCCAAATACCTCAAAATTCAATCAGGGGGACTAATCATTCCAGTTTGCCCTGGCCTAAGGGTTTTCCCAGGATGGACAGTCCCAGGCAGACCAAGAGTGTTGGTCACCAAAAGGGAAAGAAGCAGAGAGGGGCTTCAACTGATGGAAGGCAGGAGGCTGACCCTTGTCATTCTCGTTATCAGCTCCTAAGTGAGTGCTGAGAGCTGGATGACATACACAGCCTTTCCCCATTTCACCCTCACTCTTTTACCTCTTTGGGCAACTAAACACACTCCCATTGCATGTCCCCGCACATCTGATGCTTTGACTGGGGGTGGTGGGTGGGTAGTGTTCACGTCACCATCTTCTTATTGAGACTTGCAGCACTAAGAATTTATTCTGCCTTCCACTGAGGCCTCCTTGATTATTTCAAACTCTTAACTAAAGTGAAGACTCTTGAGTTTTGATTTCAAAAGGGTGGAAATTACTGGCAGCCACCAGAAATAAAGTTTCACTTGATCAGGGTTCATCATTTTAAGCTAAGAATATATACAGACACCCTTTCATCCAAGTCAGCTCTTCTCTTTTCACCAGCCAAGCAAAGCCAGGAAGAACTAGTCAGTTTCCCCCCTTTCAAGTACACATGGGGAATGATAGCAGCTACTTTCTTCCTGAGCCCAGTTTTCTTTTTCCTGGCTCCTTATAAGAAGAGATTGATTTGATATTCCAACCAAAGAGCGAAAGTTGGGGGTAAAATCACCCTACTTCGTACCTCAAGTTGGAGGTAAAATGTTGTTCATCCTTAGATACGAGTGAAAGCAACAGAGGTGCATGTGTGTTGAGAAAGGAAACATCCTCAGGAAACTTAGAGAAGTAATTTCCAAACCAATCCATAGTTAATAGGTATTTTCTTGTCACTTGGGATATCCTTTTTCCCTTCAACAATAAGCTGATTGATGCTAAACTTAGGTTCAATCCAAAATGAAACACCTAAAGAATGTTGCCTTGATATTCTGGAACCTGAGGTCATAGCAGTGTAACTGACAGACATCTTATTTTTTTAAAGACAGATACACACCTAACTGTGGGCAAGGCCATCTTACTAACATGAAAGGAGATACTGCTGAAGATATAGTGTCAGTTAAATAAAAAGAAAACTTCTCTTCGGTGGAAAAATCCCTTTAAGAGATAACTAGCAAACATTCATCTAGCTAAGCATCACTTGTCCTTTCCTTAGGGGACTCAGAGGCTACAGATTTCAGCCATGCCTTGTAGTTGAGAAGCGATAGGGAGGGGCCTCTCATCATCCCCAAGGCCGCTGGTCCAATTCAGCAAGACATGAGTCCCAGAACCTTAGAACAGAGACAGAAGGTACTTAAGCCCAGAGATCATGCTTGAAACCACTTAATAAAAGATGGTTTTCTAAAGTTTAAGCTATGCTAAGTTGTCCCAAGCCTCTTAGGATTTTCACAATTTCTAGAACTCTCCTACTCTTCCATGGACTTCTTTGATTACAGCAGGAGAATGGTACTGCCTCTTCCCTACGTGGCCCAAATGGAATCTAGTGAACAAGGCAGGGCTTGGCTGGTGATTGCCTCCCTACTGTTCTGCTTCTTCAGGGTCTTAGGAGCTTCTGAAGCACACCTTATAGAGACATGGACACCAGAAACACTAGAAAAATGTTCCTAGAGAAGAAAAATTCAAGAAAACTGCACACTGAGGGGAAAGGTCTGCAATCACAATTTAGTGTTACACTAGAAAGACAACAGCAGCCAACTACACTGTACCTTCCTCTCATCAGAACCATAAAAAATGACACATAAAGAAGGGTTCTGAACTTCAAAGCATTTACATGAACACGGTTGTTAGCAAAAGCCTATATAATCCCTCCCAATCAAGATACTTCAGATATAGCTTCATGACTGCCTTCATTCACTAGGTCCGGGTGGCTCTCATTGTCTTGTTAACTCTAGGGATGAATCCTCCATGAAGGACAGCCATGTTGCTCACCACTCTATTTCAAGTGCTTAACACTCTATTTCAAGTGTCCGAAACAATATTAATAAACACTCCATAATTTGTTGAATAAATGTGCTATCTATGAAAATTCAAGGTTAAAAGAATAACAGAAATTAAGAAGTGAGTACTAGTGTTGCAAAAAGATTTAGAATAAGATTCCTTTGAAGAATGAGCAACATAAGCTAATTCCATATTTTAAAATTTAATTTGTCCCAGCTTCTCTCATCAAACATCTATTATACAGGGCTTCCCTGGTGGCTCAGTTGGTAAAGAATCTGCCTACAGTGTGGAAGACCTGGGTTTGGATCGCTGGGTTGGGAAGATTCCCTGGAGAAGGGCATGGCAACCAACTCCAATATTCTTGCCTGGAGAATCCCCATGGACAGAGGAGCCTGGCGGGCTGCAGTTCATGGGGTTGCAAAGAGTTGGACATGACTGAGTGATTCAGCACAGCATAGCATTTGTTGAATAAAGTGACCAATCCACACGCCACACAGCTCTTTCACCTAAAAAATGAAAAAGAGAAAGAAAAAAGACTGTTTTTCTTTATAGAAGAATGACAACTATTTATGGGAAAGAAATGACAGCTGAAATCCAGTCCCCTAAAACAGAGTTCCCTTGCTGAGGTCATGATTTACCACGCTATAAAAGTCTTTTTTTCTTGTTCAGCCCCTCTTCCCCTCAGGATTAAGGAGTATCAAAGAAGGGGGTAACTGAAATTGAGCAGGATATTTCAGGGGCCTCTCAAGTACAGAAATCCCTCCATGTTCCCTGTTTTTTATTTGCAGTAAATGCCTTTAGTCTCCTAGGCCTTCCCACTAAGTAGACTAAGGCAATTGCTAATTAGGGAAGTGAGAGAATGCAAAAACAAAGGAAAACCAAACAGTTCAGTGAGAAAACAGAGGCCTTGCTCCTCAAAGGATATACCTAACAATCTGATGCATATCTTCGAGTTTTTCTGCAGAAACTAAGCCCCCACCACAATCTGGTAGAAGATGGTGATTATCTGCTAATCATAACATAGAAACCTGAAACTAGCTGGAATGAGAAAGCTGATGATTAAGATTCCCAAAACAGCCTGTTATTTCACCATCAACCAATCAGAAGAAAGTGAAGGAGCTACAACCTTCACCCCAAATGTTGTCTTTAAAAACTCTTACTTAAAAGCCATCAGAGAGTTCTGGTCTTTTGAGCACAAGCTGCCTACTTGTGTGTTAATCACTCGGTCGTGTCCAACTCTTTGTGAACCCATGGACTGTAGCCCACTAGGCTCCTCTGTCCATGGGATTCTCTAGGCAAGAATACTGGAGTGGGCTGCCATTCCTTTCTCCAGGGGATCTTCCCGACCCAGCGGTCGAACCTGGTTCTCCTGCACTGCAGGCACATTCTTTAGCATCTAAGCCAGCAGGGAAGCCCATTAACCCTGCTTGGCACCCCACAAATAAATGCTGTTCTTCCCTTCACCACAACCCAGTGTCAATAAATTGGCTTTGCTGCACAGCAGACAAGCAAACCCACATTTGGTGTGGCAATATTTTGGCATTAGAAAATCACCATTTTTCACAGTCTCCAACATAATTTATTCAGGAAAGCACTGGAGTAATAAAACTGTGAGACAAAAAAATTGAGAATAGGATATTCCCGAGATGCCAAATCATCACTCTACAGATTTGCATTTGTAAAAGAAATAATCAATCTTAACTCTGGAGAAATACTCAAAATGTACCTTTACAACAAAAATTCTGAAAGTGATTTAAAAAATATATACCTTTACAATGGAAAGTTCTGCAAGTGACCAAAATCAAAATGTATCTTTAAAATGAAGGGTTTAAGAAATTATAAAATTTAGCATCACTAAGAGTGGGACAATAGGAAGTAATGTTTAACCTAAACCTCATTATCTATAGACCATGCTGTCCTGTAGATAGAAATAAAATGCAAGTCACATATGCAATTTAAAGTTTCCCAGTAGCCCTTTTTAAAAAGTAAAACAAAATCAATGACATTAATTTTAATATATTTTATTTAATCCAATTTATTCACAATATTATTTCAGCATATAATCAACATAAAAGAAAATTATTACTGAGGTATTCTATATTCTCTTTGTCACAGTAAGTCTTTGAAATCTGAAGTGTATTCTCTGCTTTTACCTCACGGCTCAATTCAGACTACTCACATTTCAAGTCCTCTATAGACACATGATTGGACAGCACAGCTCTAGACCTAACTCCAGTATAAGGAAAACAAGGGATACAACAAACTACCACTTACTTCTCCAAAGTGAAAAGACATGAAGTACTCCTTTGTCACATTCCTCAAGCCCTTATTTAGCAGCAAGAATCATGTCCTATCCTGTTTGTTTTTCAAATGTGCAAGGTTTTTCCTCCCTACCTTAAAACCAATTAAGTTCTAAGGAGAGCAGTGAGCAATTAAAAAACGTAATTGATGCTACAAATCTTGGGAGGGATCTGAGTATTCTCTAAGACAGAGGTGAAGTAATGTCCACAGAAACCAAGAGAAAACAGTATAACAAAGTATCAGCTAACAATGAGAACCAGGCACATAGATAACTAGTAAACAGTCATTAGAACGACTGAGTGAATTTCTCAAGAGAAAAACAGACACAACTACCACAAACTGTAAAAGACATGAAGGAACATGTCATCTTATTCCCATCTCAAAAATTTGCAATGATTCTTGAGGTAATTAAATCAACTTCAAATATCTGCCTAGAATCCAAGAATCATTATCAGGCCCAATTTACTGCTAACTTATCTATTTCCAATTTCTCTCTCTTTCTGCCAAGATAAACGCTCCATTCCTGGCATCATCTCCCAAACAAGCCATGCATTTGCTTTCACCTCCAAGCAGTCACCCACACATAGTTCTCAAAGCTAGAAACACAGCTCTGCTCTCTCCTAGCTGCTACTCCAATCCTAATCACCTTTCATGTTCCACCTCATTTGCGAAGTCTTATCTGACTCGAATCTAACAAACTTTTCCCTCTTCTGACCTAAGAGCTCTGACATTACTGGCCTTGGTCAAATGCATTCTTGTCTCTCATGCCTGCTGCTGCTGCTAAGTCACGGCAATCGTGTCCGACTCTGTGCGACCCCATAGAAGGTAGCCCAACAGGCTCCTCTGTCCCTTGTCTAATACATGTGCTTCTACAGACTGGAGACATGGAGGCTAGGACTCTAACTCAGCTCTGCCACTGGTGTATGGGATATGGAAACGTCACTTGTTCTCCCGAGTCCTGTTCTTCATTTGGCCTCTTTTCTATTCCTAGAACACATTGTATGCCCCTGCCTCAGAGCTTTCACATCTGGTGAAAGCTGTATCCTCTGCCCAGATTATCTGCTAATAAAACTATATATACATTTACTCTTGAATGTACATGCTCACTTCTATAAATTTATTAAGATACACTTCTACAAATACAAAACTACATATCCACAAAGTTTGTCACTGTATAATTCTATACAGATTCTATGAAACATCAGAAATTTATAAACAACCTAAATGCCCAGCCATAAGAGACTAGTTGAATGAATTATACTACACCTTTATAATACTACAACACAGAGGAAAGAAGAAGAGGGACAGAAGGGGACAAAGGAAGAAAAGGAGGAGGACAAAGAAAGAAAGAGATCTCCATGAACTAAAATAGAAAAATATTTACATATATATTAATCAAAAAATAAAGTTGTTAAAAAAGCAAGGTATAAAACAATATATACTTTTTAATGAGAAAAGAGGAAGTAAAGTACATAAAAATAAACATTTGCTTGCTTTTGGATAAAGAAACACAGGAATGATAATCTAGAAACTAATGAAATGGTTAGCTACAGAATATGGGAAGGTGGTACAAAAAGTAAAAATTCTCTGAATGGATGTAATTTTGACTTTTCAACAGTGTTAAGTATTTGTGAAGAAAGTTGAGCACCAAAGAATCGATGCTTTTGAACTGTGGTGTTGGAAAAGACTCTTGAGAGTCCTTTGGACTGCAACCAGTCCATCCTAAAGGAGATCAGTCCTGGGTGTTCTTTGGAAGGAATGATGCTAAAGCTGAAACTCCAGTACTTTGGCCACCTCATGCAAAGAGTTGACTCATTGGAAAAGACTCTGATGTTGGGAGGGATTGGGGGCAGGAGGAGAAGGGGACGACAGAGGATGAGATGGCTGGATGGCATCACCGACTTGATGGACCTGAGTTTGAGTGAACTCCAGGAGTTGGTGATGGACAGGGAAGCCTGGCATACTGCAGTTCATGGCATCGCAGAGTTAGACACAACTGAGCGACTGAACTGAAGTACTTTAATTACTCAAAAAATAAATAAAAAGGGAAAAAACAAAGCATAAAATTGAATGAAAAGAGAAACAAATGACTGTATTAAAACTACAAATGAAAAGGAATTCATTCAGGTAACATTTGAACTTTGTCTATATGCTTTGTCTATATGTTTTAGTGTGAAACATTTTAAGGACATAAAGAACTGCAAAATTTTTCAAAAATAATCTATATTGAACTCTACTTAGTAAACCTGTTATTCATAGTAGCCTTGGGTTGGTAATTTTAAAATTATTAACAGACCAAACGAGTAAATATACTGAGGTTCTTGTAGCCAGAGTTCTCACTCTGTGAGAAGAAAGACACAAATATTTTCAGGAAGAAGGCAAGGAAGAACTGTGGTATTAGATAAAATTATGATTTTAAAAATATATATACATATATTTCTGTCCACTGGAAAGGCTTTAAAAAAAAAAATTTAGGAGCAATGAGCACAAAAACCACCCAGATCTTGATCTCTTAATACCATTCTCCATTAAAAAGAAGCAGGGCTCCTAGGAGAAAAAAACTGATTCCTGCTCTGGGACAGGACAATACACGGTGAGCTGGAAACTTCTTGTACCAGTAAGCAAATGTTCCAAGACTGAGGAGGAGACAGCAAAAGGACACAGGAACCAGCTTGAAGGGGCTCCCACTGGGTAATAACTCAGAAAAATTTGGGCAGTCAAAGCATAATGATAGTAATAGGTTATGGCATATATGAAAAAAGAATCCATCAGTACATAGTGGTTTGTAAAGAATGAAGAAAGACAAAAATTGGAAACAAAGGGTAAATCTCTTCTTTACAAAAGAATGATACCTAATAAATGGAGAAAAAAATCATAAAATTAAGAACTCTCATACCAGTGTAGTTACCGGCAGAAAAATGATCCATGAGTGCGACCATTTCCTGAAAGTTTGCCAGCAAACAGGATGTTCACAGAAGTTTTAAAATATCACTTTATATGCTATTTATTAATTATAAAAGGGAAAAATCACTTTTTCAGTGGAGAAATCTGAAGATGCTACTTTAATCAATGATCAAACTTAGCATCATCAGTAATAGGAATATGCCAACAATATATGAATCCAGCAATCATGAATACATTATGCAATGGGAAATATCACTCATGTAGTACTCTTGCCAAGACTTAAATCTGAATTCAACCAGGAGAAAACAGACAAATCTAGGTTGTGAGGCAAGCTTAATAAAACTGGCATAGAGTCCCATCAAAAATTTTACTATGACAAAAGACTAAAAGAGAAAAGCTGAGAAACTGTTGTAGTGTGAAGGAGATCAAGAGACATGAACACAAAATGTAATGCTTCATCTCTGAATAGATCCTGAAAAAAATTTATTGATGAGATAGTTGGGAAA
This sequence comes from Neotragus moschatus, assembly GCA_006410615.1. Classification (NCBI taxonomy): domain Eukaryota; kingdom Metazoa; phylum Chordata; class Mammalia; order Artiodactyla; family Bovidae; genus Neotragus; species Neotragus moschatus. The sequence continues at coordinate 1,058,884 of SJYA01001158.1, read as the reverse complement.
TTTTATTACTTCATGTATTAGGAATGCTTATTATCTAATATTGCTAAACTACACTGTGCATATAAAATATATGTCCAATGTTATATTTCTTGGGCAAGACATGTGTATACTGTGTTTTATACCGGAGAATGTCCTAGTTCTTAGGGGTTCCATGCTAAAGTATTGAAAAATGAATTGTCATGGTTTCTGCAACTTACTGTCAAATGGCTCAAAATTTTTAAAAAGTATATTCTAAGTGCAAGATGGTATCACGAATAGGATCCTATAATAGCAAAAAGACATTAGTGGAAAAACTGGTAAAGTCCTAATAAAGCCTTTAGTTAATAGCAATGTACCAATTATTAGTTATTTTTGAGAACTGAATCAAGGTTACATAGAATGTTAACATTAGGGGAAAATAATGAAGGGTGTACTGGAACTTTCCATACATTGCTGCGGCTGCTGCTGCTAAGTCACTTCAGTCATGTCCGACTCTGTGCAACCCCATAGATGGCAACCCACTAGGCTCCTCTGTCCCTGGGATTCTCCAGGCAAGAACACTGGAGTGGGTTGCCATTTCCTTCTCCAATGCATGAAAGTAAAAAGTGAAAGTGAAGTCGCTCAGTCGCACTCAACTCTTAGCGACCCCATAGACTGCAGCCTACCAGGCTCCTCCATCCATGGGATTTTCCAGGCAGGAGTACTGGAGTGGGGTGCCATCGCCTCCTCTGTTCCATACATTAGACGCAACTTTTCTATAAAGCTAAAACTATTTCAAAATAAAATTTTTAAAATGTATGTTTAAAGAGAGAGCACAAATGAAACAAAATGTTAATAATTGATAAATCTCACTGATAGGTATATGGGTGTTTACCGGCTGATTACTTTAACTTTTAGATAGGTTTAAAATTTGGCAAAATAAAATGTAAAAATAAAATAAAGCTATGGAAGGTTAAAAGTAAATGGATAGAAAAAGATATTCTATATGAACACTAACCAAAAGAAGAAGGATGTTATTCAATCTTCTGAATAACATCAGAAGCATTGTAATATATATAAAACAAAAACTGTTTTATGTAGATAACAATATTATATTTAGCATCAAACACAGCATAAAATATTATATATAAAACAAAAGTCATCTGAACTAGAGGAGAAATGTATTAATCTGGGGTCGTGAGATTTAGTACGTCTCCAAAATGGAGAGTACACTAAGAAAACAGAAGGTAGGATACAGATTTGGACAATTCAATCTGCATCTATAACCTAATGCACGTATGTAGAACTCCACAACTGCAGAATAAACATTCTTTAAAATCTCATATGGAACATGTATAAAGACTGTTCATACACTGGGCCATAAGTTTGTCTTTATGCGTGGAGGCTTCTGAGGTGCTGGCATTGTGCTATTCCTTGATTGTGAGGTGATTACATAGGTTTTTGCTTTGTTGATGAATTCTGTTTCATTGTTCATTTAGGACGGTAACCACCTCCTATGATATTAATACAATAAACCCAATGCAACTTGTTTTTCCCTCAGTATTTCAATTAATTGCTGTTTTTTTCAGTTGCACATCAAACAAAATTATAGGCTTATATTTAGAGGCTTCCTTATACAAAACACATATCTTTAAACACAAAAAAAAATATTCAGTCTAGCAAGACATCTATTCTAAGAGAGAGAGACTGAAATTGAGACTGAGCAAACAGAGAATCCATGAATCCCAACTCACCTGTAATCCAAGGAAGCATAGGTTCATAGGCTCATTCATTAAAACAGGCACAATCACTCACAATACTAAAATTATTTTCCTTTTTCTTTTTTTGGCCAAGCACATTTCATTTAATTTGCCAAGTTAAACCTAAGTAGCCTTTGTTTAGGCCTCAGGAAGGATTACTTACTTTGATTTAGGGAGTAACTATAGCTATGCAGATTGAGGGAGCAACAAAAGAATCTAATGGAGGGTAAACGAATTAGTTGCCCCAAAAGAACCAAACAAATATGATATGATTATTAGCCTTAGTAATCCTATTAGTCCTAAGTCGATTATTACTACTACTACTATAACCTGATATAGTAGTATAGTAGTATTCAGTACCAATCATTGAAGGTCAGCAGCAGCATTTCAGAAGGTTTACCACTTGCCAGGCATTACGCTATTAATATATATGTAAGATTTTCCTAGATTGTTTCCTCTGAGTATCTCACAATAAGCCTAGAAAGTAGGTACATTATTAGTTTCATTTTATAGATGAAGAAATGGGTTGAGTAACTGGCCAAAAGGACACAAGTAGCAAGTGGAAGAAATGGAAATCTAACTTAGCTGTCTGACCTTAGAGCATGTAATCTCATCTACTCTGCTCTGCTGCCTGCTCCTAGCAGATAAACAATGATATGTACTTGATGATCTCTAAAGGACAGTTCAGTTCTAACATTCTATGATTTGTCTTAATGAACCTGTAATAAAGCATTCAACTAGGCCTTGTAAACTCAAATTGTATGAAGCAAACTAAGGCAGCTCAATAAAATCTCTTCACATGATCTGAAAGTTAGAATTCAGGTTTCCTAGGATTATCAGAATTGGTCTTTCTCCACATGAAATCCTTCAAGAAATGCAAATTTTTTCTTGCTATCAGTCAATATCTAATATTTTTTCCTTATATGAAAAGAGATGTCACAGACAATATCTAAAGACATTCCAGAAAGAATAAAAAAGTAAATATGCAATACTGTTGGCTTGATCTTTAAACACAACTGGACTAAAGGCAAATTTGATAAATACAGATTTCTGAGGGTGGAAAAAATCCTCTCCTTTAAAACACCTAAATTTAGTATAATCAAATAACTATTTATAAATTATCAATACTAGCCTTGAGAAAGTATTATTGGTGGCTAACTGAATATATCAAAGCTAAAAAAAATTATTTTAAGACCTATTTGTTCTTTATACAAAATACTGAATGATCACAATCAAATCAAAATATTCTCATTTGTTCTTTTAAAATCATCGTGAGAGTTCTTTTTAAAAAGCAAAACTGATTATCTAATTACTCTTCTTTTTAAAAAAGAAAAACAGCTAACCCCATAATGGATGTAATAAAAAAGTTGCCAGCTATTCCTTACCCCTCATAAATAACATGAAGTACACCTCATACAAGAAGCATACTGACACTTTTGCATTAACCTGAAATAACTCACAGCTTCTGGGAAACAGCAAACATCTGTTAAAAAAAACAAAAACAAAAAACAACGTATGGTACAAACTATTTCTATTTGAGGCCTCAATAAGGAAAAAAAATTTATTAGGTCCAGGAATTGAAGAAAACTTGGTATAGTTACAAGTACATGCAGAATCTGATCGTCAGAAATTAAATCTATTTAGGTCCAGCCTAAGGTTCTCAGAGCCTACCTACAGGCACAATCATAGCAGTAATATCCTCAGAAACCAGGATAAATCTCCTGTGCCTTTGTTTAATGAACTAAATAGATCATTGTATCACCAATATCTGCCCGTAGCCCATTTTCAGTAAGATGAATTTTCTTGTTCATGAGATCCACGTGGAAAACAGCATGCTCAGAAATGGGGGTCTTTTCAGCGTGCTCTTTTCCCAGGACAGGAACTCGCCGAGGCCCCAACACTGGATCGTCAAATCTCATCAGTTTCACTTTGGAAAGGTCTACAGCAAAATAAAGTAGCAATACGAACATTTAATTACAGTCACTGGCTCAAACCCATGGCTGAGTCTCATAATTCATGTTTTAAACACACTAATTATATCTTAAAAAATATTTTCATCGAGTTATTAAACAGGACCCAAACTCAGAAAGCAAAGATAAATCTAACAAATCTTCATCCTCTGTCGGCTTTTACCCAGATCAAAAACTGGCAGAACTTCTGTATAACACATCTTCTGGAATTATAAACCAAGGGGAGGGATTGAGTATATTTTTGAGCATTATCCTACATGCTCTCTCAAATCACTTTTAATACACTTCAATTAACCATTTTTCAGAACATTAAAAAATCTAAAAGTTTTTTTCCTTTTCTTGTCTTGCTTCTTGGAATATTTAAAAGTGCAAAAATTGTAGCTTTCTTTTGGAAGATAATTTTGGAAACAGAATTGCTACTCCAAGAAACAGCATTACCAGATTCTTGTTTTGCTTAAATGATGAAAAGTGTATTAACAAGCTGATGAGAGACAACAAAAGGAGAAGAATCGGGGGAAAAGGTACAGACTTTAGATTTTTGAGCTTCTGGATGAGCTCCAACCCTCCCCTGCTTGAGATTTTCCTGATCTGCTCTTGTGCAAGCTGATAAGACAGCTCCTGGCAAAGAAAGCGCTTGTCCCTTGAACAAATTTATGATGCAACAATCCTGCCAACAACTGAGCCCAAAAGAAATGTATTTATTTCAGCAATTCTGAGACTTTTCAACATCAAATGGTTTTATTTTACAAGGTGGAAAAACACCATAAATAACTACAAATGCTGATTCTGGGCTTATTGCTCATTCTAAGCATAGCATGGCTAGTTTATGCTTAACTTGATCTACGGAAACTGAAGATATCTTCTGACTTATTTCCCACCCTTTTCTAAAGTAGATTGCTGGGTGGTCCGTAAGCCATACTCCCTCATGCTGCCTTGAGACTGTGACTCTTAGCATGAGAGGGATAAGATTTTTTAAAAAGATAAAAGGAGACATTAATGCAGCTGGCAGCTATTCGAGGAGTACAAGTTATCCAGGCATTCTATTATCCTTTGGAAACAAAGACTAAAGGATGACAAGCTTAGAGTAGGGATCTAAGGGTTTACAGAGCAATTACCTGCAACTACCATGAAGGCAATCCTGCCTAAGAGTCTTTACAGAGGTTCTGCAGAGGCCATATAATCTATCCCCAGATACAGCACAAGCCCTGAAAATTAAAATGAGAAAGGAGCAGGCCCAGTCTTCATGACAGCCATGGTCTTATTTGAGTGGAAGAATACAATTCACTTTAATAGCTATTGTAATTCAACATGCACATCAGTGGTATCAAATTATTTTCTTACGGAAGCAATGACAAGTCCTGCCAGCAGATTTTATGCACAAGGCCTTTTACTGCAGATATGCCTCTGTCTCTCTGTCTCAATCTCTCTGAAACAGACCTCCCTCATCATTCCAAGCAATTCTGAGTCAAACTGTTTCAAAGAAGTCTTAATACCCAGTCAGGCTCCTAAGTGACAAAACACATCTGCTTTGATGTTTCCCCATGTACTTCATTACTGCAAATAAAATTCTTGGGGCTTTCTTAGTGGGTTTACTATCTTTTCTTATCCCAGACCTGTCTTATCATTGAAAATGTTGAAATTTAAGTCTGCAACTACACAAGATTTAAGGCACTTAGAGAAAAGATGAGAATGATTGAAAGTCCCTGGGGATGGATAATGTGAAAAGGAGCTTTTCACCTCCAAATTATTAGTTCATATGTGGCATGGGTTTTGAGTGATTTAAAGTCATTATCATCAAATAGTTACTCCACAGCCTTTGTGGAGTGAAATGATGATTTTAGTTCCTAGTTCCTCCTGGACCTAGATCATAATCACCCTCAATACAATTGGCACTAATTGGACAACTTGCTGGCTATCATAGCAGACAGAGAAGTATGTTACTGAATTTCATTCCTTTCTCATTTCACATACTCAGTTCTCTTAGATATCAAAGTATCCTGAGGGCTTTTGGAAAAGTCTTAAGTTTAGAGCTCTTCTGTAGATACTTGGAGGAATATCAATTGCAAACTCCCCCTAATATTTCTCTATTTTCCAAAATTCACAGCAACTACTAATATAAAACTTAAAGCACTTTATGATAACATTATTCACAGCTAGAATAACAAAGGAAGTAAGAATTATGCCAGAAGCTCAGTGAGAAAAGACAAGCTGAACAAAATACACTGGTACAGTTCCGAAGAACCTAGTCAGTGCTGTATCTAAGAGTATTTAAAGGTAAATCAGGTTTAACATTATATTATATAATCCAATATCCAATACACGAATAAAGCCTCTTATGCACTACAGCCTCATAATTATCCTATCCAGTGGGTACACACAAATACCTATTTTCTTTAGAAGCTATTATATTGTTCTTCAGAGTTAAGAGTTCTTCCCATTACAAAATGTTCTCATGACCAATATATGCAAAACAGCAAAAAGGAAGGCCACAAAATGGCTTCCTGTATGTTCACACTTCAAAATTTTCAAGTTCTGCTTTTTGTGGCCTATAATAGTTACAAGAATGGCACTATCATTCTACAGTACCTGGTTTATTGAGGGAACATGCAAAATGTCTACATAGATAAACCTTGAAAACATTTTGCTAAGTGAAATAAGACAGACACAAAAGGACAATATTGTATGACTCCACTTATACAGATAACTAGGAGAGTCAAATACACCGAATAAAAGAGCTCTTGCCAGGGACTAGAAGGAGGAAGAATGGGAAGTTATTGTTTAATGGCTAGAGTTTCAGTTTGGGATGATGAAAAAGTTCTAGAAATGGATAGTGTGATGGTTGCACATCAATATGAATGTATTTAATGCTAATGAACTACACACTTAAAAAAATGATTAAGGTGGTCAATTTTATGGTTTGCATATTTTACCACAATTTTTTTAAATGTCTACAAAAAACAAAAATTCCCAGTCCTAACATATTGCTGGTACACAGTGAAACAAGTTAGCAGCATTTCCCTCGTACAAGTACACACATTCCCTTCACCCTCACAGGGCCCATCCAAACGATGTTTTCTCCATAAAACCACCCCTGATCACCACAGCTAGAAACAAATAAGCTCACCTTTCTCTCTGCTGTAAGTGGTATCTGTACCTCTCATACTGTACTCAGCAGTTTCTCCTTAGAGATTATGTACTTCAATAGTTAAGTCCCCTACTCCTTCAGGAGATGCAGTCTCCTAGTGAACAGTACTTTGTGGACTCCCCAAAACCCTTAGTACCTACACAGGAGTCTTTACATACACACTTATCTCTACACACACACCACACACAATAGTCTCTCAAAAATTTCGAGAGAACAAAAAATCCATAGCAGAATGAAACAGGGCTATTTTAAGTCTTCTATGTAAATGGAATATTGTTACCTGAATACAGTTTGAAAAATTAGGTCACTGTATGGGATCTTTAAATCTTTTCAGGCAATTTTTATACTGATGGTATGTGGCCCAATCAACTCTTGATTGCCATCAAGAAGAGAAGGGAGAGATCATGCAAAACAGGGAATCTCAACATTAATTTGTCTTCATAATTTGGAAGAAAAATAATTTAGAAACACACTAACTCCCTTCACACATAAGATTAGCTGAGTGATTTTAAAAAAGAACTACAAATTATTGTATCAAATCTAATCATAAAAGATATAGACTTAATCTTGCTAATAAATTAAGACTATTTACATATTTTACCCAGAGACATATTGTCTAAAAGAAAGAATATGAGCTTTGCAGGCAAAGATCTATGTTTGAGTTGTTTTAATTCCAGCTTCAAGATTTACTAGCTGTATGAACTCTGTAAGTTATTTAGCCATTCAAACCTCTATTTCATCATCTGCAAAAGGGGAATAATACCCTCAATGTTAGAGAGTTGTAAAAGGATTAAATGACTAACAAATGACAGACACACAAAAAATTTTATTCTTTTTCTCTTCCTTCCCCAGGAACAGATTCAGTCAAGCAGGTTAATTTGGAATATTAAGGGACTATGTTTCTTAATTCTGAATATCTCTGAGAGATAGAAATTGCTTGTTATAATTTTAAAGCTACATGGAATCCTGGTACTTCCCTGCTGGTCCAGTGGCTAAGACTGTGCTCCCAATGCAGGGGGCCCAGGTCCAATTCCTGGTCAGGGAATTAAGATCCCACATAGTGCAACGAAGACCGGGAGCAGCCAAACCAATCAATCAATCTTTTTCAAAATAAAGCTAGATGGAATCCTGGAAAAACACGTAATCCAGTGTTCTCATTTCCTAAAAAGAGAAATCAATTTAGACCTTCACTGACATGTCCAAGTCACCAAACTATCTAGTCACAAGGTCCCAAAAGAGAAGATAGGTGTCCTGATTCTGTGTCCAATATTCTTTCCACATTACATGACTGTCCCTAAGCAAGTAACTCTCTTCTTTCTTCCTGCTGCTTAGAACTCACAAATCCATGAGCTAGTGCCAAACGTGCACTTCAGGGAACCATTTACCTTTGATTCCTCGGTCCACTTTCATTAAACGCCTGAGTATAGAATCACGGTTATCTCCTTGCCTGATTTCAATTTTGGTTGAGAAGTGGCCACTGAATGGTTGAGGATTCAGTAGGGAAACTAATACACCAGGCTAAGAAAATAAAGAGAAAATGACTATTATTAGAAATCAAATTCTGAATACTGCTGAGAGAGGAGTGTCTGCTAGACTTTTAGTGTCCAAGGAAATACAGACTTAATTCTGATATTTTAAAATCAAGATCAAAAGATACTCAAGTATGAAAGAAAAGATGTACAAAAGCTCATGCTTATAACCAAATGCCTGCATAAGTGTGACTATGAGTACACAGATCTATACTGATGATGGATAGTAACAACGATTCTATTTTCTCTTCCACAACTACCACCATTTACTGAATTTCTACTGGGTACCAGATGATGGTACTTTATAGACATCATTCCTATATCCTGAAAAGCAGTTCCTTAAGACCTCTTTTCACAGATGAAAAGCTGAAAACCACAAAGATTAATAAAGCAGCCCAAGGTCACATAGCTAGAAAGAGACAGAGTCTCACATTTACCGAGCATAAACTCAGTTCTATATCATACTACTTTCCACATTGTATAAGCTATATAGTTAAAGACAATACTCATTATTTTAAGTGAAAGAAGTTAACTGAGCGTTATAAAATGTAAATACATAGTAGCTTAAGGGAATGCTTGAAAGTAGCTTGAAATAAACACATTTGTATAGGGAACACTATTTCATGTACCTATCTCCATGGCTCAAATGACTGTACTTTTAAAGCCGCCATATCTTAATGTAATGAGACTATTTATAATCTGATGATAAACTCAGGAGGTCTGCATGATCATTACCTCATTCTTTCAAAAGAGCCCTTTTCTGTTTGCTGAGTCTTTGATGAAATGTGGTAAGAGTAGCAGGATCTATGTAAGTCTTCTGCTTATTAAGAAAAGTAGGGCATTTCATGAACTCTCACAATGGCATTCCACCAGACTTTACCAAATGCTGCCATTCTGAATGGATTCTTTAAGAGTTAATAAATACAATCTCCTCAAACTCTTTACCAAATGCTGCCATTCTGAATGGATTCTTTAAGAGTTAATAAATACAATCTCCTCAAACTCCAAAACCTATTTATCTTCACCAATAATGGCCCCAAAATAAGAAATTTAAAAAGCATTACCAGCAAAATATGAAATGATTCATCAATCTGGTTTATGCCAGAAGCCAAAAGTCTTAAATAACATTATCAAACCAAAACTCACCCGAAATATGAAAGCTCCGTTTCTCTGTTTAAAAGTCTCACATTTCAGTGTCCACTATCTTTTTTTAAGTCACGTTTTTAAAATCATATTCTTATTTTTAAAATTGCAAGCAACATCTGATGCTAACTGTAACAGTAGAGTAAGGAAAAGTGAGGACTGGACTAACTAGGGAATTAGAGGACCTGAAATCCAGTCCCACTACTGACCAACTAAGTGGCCTAAGTCAAACTAATCATTTAACTTCTCTGGACCTCACTTTGCTTCCATCTTCAAAATGATGGGTTTAGATGTAAAGCTCTGTAAGGTCTCTTCCAGCTTTAAAATGCAATGATTTAGTGAGATTCTTTCAACTTACTTCTGTTCTAAAAACATTAAGTGGTTTCCCAGGACAGCAATCTTCCCTGACTTTATCTTCTGCTTCAGAGGCAAATTTGACTTCTATATGTTCTAGCTAAATAGAGAGGGAAAAAATATAAGTCATTAGTATCACTTAATATGGTTGAAATTAATCATCACCTCATTTCACCAAATAGCAAAACTAGGTTCTCCACTTGATATGAAATGATCTGTGCAATTATATTATTTTCCATGTAAACATTAAATGAAATCTATAATCAATTATTTAACACTCATCTTGGATGTCTCATAAAATGTTATTTATATACTCATGTTTACCATCTTCTATATGGAAATCTGACATTTACCTGCTGCCTACGAGAAAAAAATAAAGAGGATAAAAGGCTTTCACTCAAATAAATGGAAAAGCTCAAACTGAAAGTAGCTCAGTCATGTCCAATTCTCAGCAACTCCATGGACTACAGAGTCCACGGAATTCTCCAGGCCAGAATACTGGAGTGGGTAGCCGTTCCCCTCTCCAGGGGATCTTCTCAACTTAGGGATCGAACCCAGGTCTCCCGCACGGCAGGCACATTCTTTACCAGCTGAGCCACAAGGGAAGCCCAAGAATATGGGAGTGAGTGGCCGATCCCTTCTCCACTGGATCTTCACAATCCAAGAATCAAACCGGAGTCTCCCTCATTGCAGGCAGATTCTTTACCAGCTGAGCTACCAGGGAAGCCCGAAAAAGCTCAAGATATGTAGCAAATTGCATATATATGAATGTAAGATGACCCTAAATAAAGTGTTCTCACTGTCCCAATGAAAATATCCAAGCAGTGTTTTGATTTCCATGAATACATATGAACATTTAGAAATACATAAAATACATGTCTAATACTTAATTATGCATTTTTAATTGTTGTTCCTGTTGTTTAGTGATTAAATCATGTCTGACTCTTTGCAACCTCATGGACTGCAGGCTGCCAAGCTCCTATGTCCATGGGATTTCCCAGGCAAGAATACTGGAGTAGGTTGCCATTTCCTTCTCCAGGGGATCTTCCTGACCCAGGGATCAAAACTATGTCTCCTGTTTATCAGATTCTTTGGGAAACCCACACACTTATAATTACATGACATAAAATATTTACTTAGAAATGATTGTTTCTTTCATTTCTATATTTCATAAAACAATTTTTTTGAAATCTAAACCTGTTCTGTTTTTGTGCTTAGTCACTCAGTTGTGTCGGACTCTTTTGAGACCCCATGGACTTAGCCTGCCAGGTTCCTCTGTCCACAGGGATTCTCCAGGCAAGAATACTGGAGTAGGTTGCCATGCCCTCCTCCAGGGGATCTTCCCAAACCAGGGAACGAACCCAGGTTTCCTGCATTGCAGGTGGATTCTTTATCATCTGAGCCACCAGGTTTTCATTATTATTAGAACTACTTTTTGAGTCCTCTAACACAATTTTCTATAGAAAATTATCTTTCCTTCTTCCTAAGTTGAATGAGAGACAGCATTTTTAGAATCTATATATTAAACTGTCCCTAGTACATGAAGATGGGATGGGGAGAAATTCAAATATGTGAAAGCTACTGGTAATGTTCTATTTCCTGAGTTGGGCAGTAGATTCAAGGATGTTCATGTATTACTAACTAGGAAAAAATAAGGGCCAAACATGGACCACTGATGATATATCATGAATCAAGGATTTTAATTAATCCAAATCTGTCAATCTGAGGTCTTAAAGGGAAGTGGGAAAAAGAAGCAATTCAGAGCATCCCATAATATAACATATTTTGAAAGTATATGACTATAAGGTCTCTTCCTCATTTTGAAGAGAAAACTTGGGCATATAAAGTTAGTATTTTAGATACAGAATAATTGATAAGTGAAATAAGGTAACAGATGATTTCTTCTTCCCGTAACTTCTGTACTACTCATTCTCTTTCCCCCTGCAATATATTTGGCAAGGGTACTAAACATAGAAGATGAAGTTTTTAAAAAGGCTTATTATAAAACAACAGAACTGGATTGTTTACTATAGTCAGTTAGTTGTTATAACCCCGGGCCCCTCTTACCTCAAGAGAGTTGGTCAGGTAGACTATGTTCTCCATGAGCACTGCCTGTTCATCAAATTCTAATTGCAAATCCAGAACACGAGGTCCCATCTTCTCCAGATTTTCCTAACAGCCAAAGTGGTTTTGAAAAGCAAAATCACATTAAGAATATGTTGAAAAGAACATATTTCCACCAAAGCAATCAGTCTCTCGAGTGATAAAATCTTCAAATTTGAACAGTTAAAGGAAAGGCCTTGGACTCATGGTTTTCCTTATCTATGTTTGCTCGCTAATGAAATTACTAGCTGAGAGTAATTATAATTTAAAGTATGATAAGATTAAGACAGCACGGAAAAGACTAGAGGACAGGTTTTCAGATTTATAAAAGAAATATGATTTCATCGTTTATTTAGCCTGACTTAACAAGCAGATCCAAAGAACTTGCTTTGACAAGGAATCAAACAAGTGTGTTAAAATATTCCTCAGTTAACTAAAAAAAAAAATTAAATTAAAAGTTTCTAAGGTACCACAACAATAAGACTATTTCAAGGAATAGTAAATTAATAATAACCAGACATAGAGTAGCATGGATGTATATACAAACATATGTAAATAGAAAGCCAATGGGAATTTGCTTTATGACTCAGGGAACTCAAACTGGGGTTCTGTGATAACCTAGAGGGGTGGGAATAGGTGGGAGGCAGGAGAGAGACTTAAGAGGGAGGTATATATGTGCACCTGTGGTTGATTCATGTTGATATATGACAGAAATCAAACCAATATTATAAACCAAGCATTGATCAATTAAAAATAAATACTAAAAAAAAAAGGGTGCCAAAATGAAATAAATAAATAAATAACCAAACCAAAAAACAAAAATCCCTATAAATTTGAAAATATCTTAAAAACTTGATTTAAATGGATACTCAGATAATCCTATAACATAAAAAACCATTTCTTTAAAAAAAAATTCCTTATTCTTAATTTTCTTTAACATTAAAGTATTTGCTGCTCAAGATGCAACCTTCAAGAACTATGCTCAAATGCACAAATATAGCTAACCTGCCTAGAACATGTTTCATTTATTTATATGAAAGTGACCCGACATGATTCTTGATGCTCACTACCTTCATTTATCATCCAAGTTGTTTCTTTTCCCATAAAGTACTAGAAAACCATTCTTTTTCCCATATTTATTAAATACTTTTCAAAGTTACAAACCACTAATTTGCCTGGCAAATCACTATTACTGAAAAAATATTTTACTACTTGAAAATTCTAACACTGGTTTTTCAAAAAGACAACCTTTGAATCTAACATTATTTAAAATCGGTTTTACTGGATTCTGTAAAGCATGTCACCAAAATTTATTGCCTGTGCAATGAACAATGGGATATTTTGTTGATTCCCATACTGACAATGGATCTGACATTGGACAGATGACACTAGCTGAGAACCAATGAATTATGAGTATACCCACAAACATAACTTGATTAGTGTAGGTCAAGCCAAGATTCTCAATTATTTCTGAAACTTCAAATACCATAAGGCTCAGACAGTTGACTATGTGTCCTTAGGAAAGCCTTTTAATTCTCCTAGAAGCAATTTACTCTAATATAGGACAAGCTATGATTTTTGCTTTCTTATCAGGAAGGCATCTATAGCCTCCAAGATTCAAGAATTAATCTAAAGCATAATAATCATTACATGCTTAATAGGGTGGAAGACACTGATTAACTTTTTTTTAAATTTATTGAGCTTACTTTTTGACAAGTAGTATTAAAATGTTATATATATTAACTCATTTACTCCTCACAGCACTCCTAAAAGGTAGATTCTATTAATTTCGTTATTTTATAGATGAAAAACCTGTAGCCCAGAATTCAAGTGATTTGTCTAAGGCCTTCAAACTAAGAAGTAACAGAAAACAGGACTGGGGCCAAGATCTGTCTGCCCCCAGAGTCTGGGATCTTAAGCAACATTCAGTTTTGTTTCTGTTTCTCTGTCAAGAAATCCAATAGATCAGCTATCTATATGAAGAAAATTGAGAGTTTAACCCAAAGGTTCTCAATGTGTGTGTGCTTAGTCGCTCAGTCGTGTCTGACTTTTGCAACCTCATATTGTAGCCTGCCAAGTTCCTGTCTATGGGATTCTTCAGGCAAGAATACTGGAGTAGGTTGCCATTTCCTTCTCCAGGGAATCTTCCTGACCCAGGAACCAAACCGGGGTCTCTTGCATGGTAGGCAGATTCTTTATCAAATGAGCTACAAGGGAAGCCCTCAATAGGGAAGCTGGAACTGGGGAGCGGACAACCAGGAAATAAATGTCTCCAATTTCTGGAGACATTTAAGTGTCATAACTTGAGTTGGGGAGGGAGAAATTCTACTGGCATCCAGTGGGTAGAAGTCAAGACACTGTTAAACATCCTATACTGCACAGGAGAACAGCCTTCCAAGAACTATCCAACCTAAAATACAAATAGAGCCATTATTGAGAAACTCTGGTCTAACTGCTATAAACAATATTTATCCTGTTAATAAGTTATACCTATACAAACGTAGAATCCTGTTTCCAGTAATAAGATCTAGTAAAGACTCTGCTGCTGCTGATAAGTCGCTTCAGTTGTGTCCAACTCTGTGCGACCCCATAGACAGCAGCCCACGAGGCTCCCCTGTCCCTGGGCTTCTCTAGGCAAGAACACTGGAGTGGATTGCCATTTCCTTCTCCAATGCATGAAAGTAAAAAGTGAAAGGGAAGTCGCTCAGTCATGTCCAACTCTTAGCGACCCCATGGACTGCAGCCTACCAGGCTCCTCCCCCCATGGGATTTTCCAGGCAAGCATACTGGAGTGGGTTGCCATTTCCTAAAAGCCCCTAATGGAAGCTTCCTCCTCAAACTGAAAAGAAGGGCAGGTAGAACATGAAGAGAATCATTTAGTGCAGTAATTCTAAACCAATTTTTCTTCCACAATACATATTTTAACACACTCAGCAATTTCACAGTTAAAACCCAAATATGATCATTCATTTCCAGAACCACTGACTGAAAAGTTATTTTAGCAGATTTCCTGAGAGATCTTGCCCAAAGTTTTCCTTTTCCTTCTACTATCCTAGCTAACCATTACCCATGTGATCACGGCTGCACAAGATCCACAGCTTACCTTAATCATGGCAACAAATGGCATCACTTTCTTCATATATTTCTTCAATTCTGGCAAACTGCCTAGTTCACCAGCAATGACTTTGTTATCAGGCATCTTTCCACTGTTGTTCTAAAAAAACAGTGGGAGAGGACTATGAGGAAAAATATTTTTAAAATAATGTAAGATAGTAGATATGTCTATAAGAAACTGGCCAGAAATGAAACAGTGGCCACTAGCCTGATAGAGAAAAGCAGAAGAGGGGGCACACTCCAGCATCACGGGGAAGTGAAAGGTAAATGAATAATACAGAAAAGAGTCTCCTGTTTCCTCTAAATTCAAAGGACACATGTGTTTTAGGACAGAGGAGAAAAGTAAGTGCATCATGCAGAGTATTTAATTTTTCCTTATGTTAATTACACTTTTAGGATCATAACATTAGTCTTACCTGGTGATAAAATGGTCTATAAAGATCTCATTTGTCTTTAAACTTCTAAAGGCAATTCATTAGTCAGAGCAAAATGAAGATTATACAACTATCATACAAGATATATATAATTTCTGTTTTTGAGCACTCTTTCTTATAAACTGTTACACAAATGTGAAAAAATAATATAATTTCTTTAAAATAATAAAAATATAATTGAAATAATAATTTCTATCTACCTAAAAGTATTATAACCACTAATATGTACACAGTCTCAAATGTGCTGCCTAAATTTAAATTCACTCCTACAAACATCAACAGAGGAGTAATAAAGCAAGTGGCCTTTTCAGAGTTTTGGATGACCTATTTTCTCCTTAATATAAAAGCAATGCACCAAAGCCAAGGGTTGGGAATAAATCTAAAAGAAAAGTAACATATAGTAAGATTTCCAGTAATCTACTGACATTCAATTCTAACCTCTACTAGAGTACACAGGAAAAAATATTTTCTCCACTGGCAAAAATGTTGCTTTGAAATATATAAGGAAGAGAAAAGTAGAGGATGAGACACATTCCTTTTCCCTATGTCACTGAATAAGTGTCATACTAAACCTAAGAACATTCTTCTGGATTATAAACTGACAGTCTTTTAGTTCTTTAGGATAAAAACAAATGATAATTTTAAAGGAAGCTGGTCATTCCAAATAATGTCAAAAGATGATGTTGATGCCAAACTATATAATCTAGTCAATGAATATAAGTAAAAGTATAACTTCTAAAAGAACAGTGGTGATGGGTCTTTTTTAATACCTGGGATATTCCATACCATATTGAATTCTGCTGCTGCTTCCTTGAAAATGCTGATAACGAATATATAAACCACTGAGGCACAATTTCATTTTGTGACTACCAAAGTAGCTTTTACTTTTTTATTTACCATAAGTCAAAAATCTATAAGCAGACTCTAAAAGCTACTTTCTCCTTCTACTATACACAAAGGAAGAAATACTTTTCCATAAAATCAGGTTCACACAGATTATGAAAACATTTGCTCTTCTCTTTCCATCAAGTCTTACAAATCTAAAAATTCTCATAAGTATTTCTTGGACAACTATGAAAAGTAGTGAGACAAAATTGCAATAAAGGTCTAGAAAATCAAAGCTTTGGACTTCTCCTTTATATTATCACTTTATGCTTTGGCCATAATCCCTATTTTGTCTCTCTCTCAAGTCCACCTTAATGGTTTCTGTCCACCAATAACTATTCTTTATATCCTAGGCAAAAATTCCACAACATATACTTTGTTTCCATATTTTGAACATGAAAGGAAAAAGATAGGTAAATTTTTTTCTTTAGGAAAACCTAGAATTAAGTTTAAATATTGAGTTTCCTTCAAATATAACTATCATATTTAATAGCGATTTACCTGACGGTCTGAAAAAAGAAAAAGAAACATCAAACTCTCCATTTCTACTGGTAGTTATCAAACTGGACACTTTAAATTACTCAAGCATTAAGCTTCAAATTTTTCAAACATCATAATGTTAAGATTTCATGAATCCCAGTGTTCAAGGCACAATGAAACCAAAAGGCAAACTTAGTTCTTTTGCTTCATAATTTTAACCAATATATGAAAAAGCTCCACATCTCATATTACATACTACTAGATCCAGTATTTTTGTATAAAAGTTTCAGAAATGAAACAGCTTTTCCCTCAGCATCCATTTAAGAGCCACAAAGGACACTCCACATATAAAGGTAATTAAACAAAGATACCTTTCTTCTTTCCCCTAGACAATGCCAACATCCTAAAAACAAAAACAGCATAAGCAGTACACAACACTGCTCGGAGGGGAATGTCTACTGAGAGAATTACCTCAAAGTGGTTACGTAGAACTGACAGGGTGATGTGTTGCCAAGACGGATAGTTCTTTGCCACATAGATGGTACAATGTGAAGGCTTCTCAGGGGGCTGCTTGTCAGTCTTCTACAGGGCAGAAGAAAGGAAAAAAACATCTATTTTTATATACACCAAAAATGAAATAAACTTCTAGTGTATATCACTACTTCCTTTAACACAAAAAAAATCATATTATAGAACTGCATTATAATGAAAATAGCCCTATACATTTTAATGAAAACTGTCTTTATCTTCATCACTATTAGATGTTATTTGACCAATAATTTTTAAGTAATGACTCTTAAAAAAATGACTTCACCTTCCCTTTAGCAGGCATCATATAGTTCTTGAGTCGCAGCCTAAGGTCATGTGCTACTTCCATGAGATACTGTGAGGAACGTATCAAGCTTTCATCCACAGGACCTGCCAGAGGCCATGAAGCAGTCATAATTGAGTCGGGCTTGAAAAAAAAAAAAAGGTTCACTGAGATTAGACAACACAACTATTTTATGATTCTTGGTTACAGTTTCATACCAAGGCTACCATCTGTAACTGTGTGCTCAAAGTTCAAACCTGACTACACAGAACACACTTTCAGCCCCTGATCTAATGTTCTCTAGAATTCAAGCTGTGAAGTCTGACTCTACATTCTTAATTAGCATCCATTTGTACAAGCATATTAATACCCACACACATATGCTCACTTTCAAAGAAAATTATGTAATGCTAATTTGCCTAAATTTAATCATTATTATATAAATTACACACACTCTCAGTTTTTACCCTATTAATACATCTAGTACTGAAAGTATGGCTATTTGGAATATATTTCAGGAACACATTTTTGCATTGTTCACACACTAGAAAATACAGAAGAGCTTGGCTAATAAGGCTGGAAAGGAGTTATTAAACCAAACAATCTGTTTATCTGCAAGCCTGGGAGAAATAATTAAATTTACCTTCACAGTAAGAATGCTAATATAATATCCCTGAATACGCAACCCTATACATGCCAGGAATTTTATATGAAAGAATATTTATGCAAATATACACTTCTACCTTTGTTTATAAGCAGTTCATAACAGTTATATATATCTTTCAATATTTTCATCTTTTAAAACAGCTAGAAAAACATTATACATATATTAAAATATATATTTGAATGTATTCAAATGTATTATAATGTTTCCTAATAGAAGGTGATAAACAACACACACAGTCACATGTTTTTAAACTATACTTAGTGTGTATATAAAGACTCATACATGATGTTTCTATCTGAAAAGGAGACAGCCTCAGTTCAAGCTTCTGTAATAATTATGAGATGATGAACCCAACATTACATTTAACAGTACTCATTTTCAGTCTTTTTCTTGTATCATTATTACCACAACATTTATTTAATGAGACCAAAATCAAAACCACACAGAACATCTTAAATGCATAACGCTACCTTTCCCAGGAGTGTCCAGATGTGCTCGCACAAATGCGGACAGAATGGAGCCAAGAGAAGCGTCTGAACTTCAATAAACCGGAACACGAGGTCTCGGTGCATCCCTTCTATGGCCAATTCACGGTACTTATCTTTTGCAGCCTACAAAATTTGAAATTATTTATCATTTCTCTCCCCCTACTTCTTCAAAATAAAATTAAAGGAAAAAAATTCAATACCTCTATTTTAATGCGTTAAGTACTTAGTCTTTTAAAATTTCATAACTTCTGAAAAGGTTTTGCTTTATTTTTAAGATTCTGAAAATAAATGTGTATCAATCCTTAGGTCCATAACAACAAATTGTTTAAATTTATACATTTTTGATGACCTTTGCTATTAAACATTTCTTTTTAAGCACTTCTTAGCCATTTAGGATTCTTTAGGGGCACAATTTGTTCACATCCTTTGGTTATTTTTCTTTGGATATCTGTATTTTTTTTTTTTGATGTGTCAAAAATCCTAAAATACAGACTGTAAGTAATTTTCCAATTGACTGTGTATTTTTAAGATGATTTCAGTTGTGATTTTCTTACCTGTGTTGTCAAATTCATCAGTGTTTTTTTGTTGTTGTTGTTCTTTTCTTTTGTTTTTATGATTAGGAAATCTCTTAATCACAAGATCAAATAAATGTTTGATTAACCCCGTTTTTCGGTTAAAAAAAAAATTATCAATCCTAACAAAAGAATATTGCACTTTTATATTTGTAATTCTCAAAAAAAAATCGGAAAAAGACATTTTGTAATGGACATAAAAACTGAACAATTTAAACTGGGTACTAAAGGTGAATGCTCTAAGTAACATATATTAAGTACTAAAAAGCCTATAAATATGATACAGTGATATGCTCAGCACTTATCCTTATTTAACCACATTTCTGAAAACCAAATTACATAAATCCCAATGTGATATTCTACAAAACTGAGAAAAGCTACATTTTTATTTTAAGCACTTGGACTGTCAAACTTGAGGATATACTGACACCTTGTGGAAAATCTCAGAAAACATTTGCTTTCAAACTAACAGTAATTAGTTTACAATTAGGCCTTTTTTTAAATCAATTTTAAAATGCTTTTCTGGAAAACATGACTAATTTTCAGATTTAACCTCAATTAACTCACAGCTCAACTAGGAACAGAATTATTCATATAAAGGAACATAATAGAAAAAGTACCCAAGAAAACTACTTAAAATCATAATTTATTGAAGACTTTACAAGTTTTCACTCTCCATTTAAAAGATGAGTTATTATGCTATAGCAAGAAGAAAAAAAAGAACTGTGTAATATTTACATTGACTGTTTTATAGCTATTAAAATTAACAGCTTACCTGAAACTCAAAAAAACCTGTTTTCAAAGCTTCTTTAAACATCATCTTTTCATAGTTTTGATCTGTCTTTATAATTCCTGCATTCATTTCACTACGAAGTATGGAAAAAAGGTAATTGTTTAAAGGCAAGTACATATAGGTATAAAAAAACTTCCACATATATTAGCAATACGTGAACCATGAACTTCCAGATGTTCAAGCTGCTTTTAGAAAAGGCAGAGGAACCAGAGATCNCTGGAGGAGAAGGGGACAACAGAGGATGAGATGGTTGGCTGGCATCACCAACTCAATGGACATGAGTTTGTGTAAACTCCGGGAGTTGGTTATGGACAGGGAGGCCTGGTGTGCTGGGGTTCATGGGGTCGTAAAGAGTCGGATATGACTGAGCAACTGAACTCAAGTGAACCTAACTGACAGAGCATTACTAACCATACACTGAAAACCACAGATAACTCTGGGACCTTTTACAGCACAGTTATTTTGTCAGATATAGGCAATAACTTCATTTAATCTGATTACTACCTCAAGCATAATTGCTCTCATAATATTGAGCTACATTTACATTCAGGTTAAGATCATTCAACAAGAAGTCAAGCCTGAACTTTTACATGCTTCAAGCAAACCAAACACATACTCACATAAACCAATAGAGAAGTTTATCATTACAGAACCAAATCTTAGGTAGGATCTATACATTTTTGTTAGATAATATTTAGTAGCATAATGAAATCTACTTACTAACTAGAATAATTACATAATAAATCTCTAAAAAAAAAGGCTGCAGAGGTATATAAGACATAAATGTAACACTAAAGTCACTCTTTTTGAAATCTGTTTAAAAGTTAAATTTTCATTTATTTAGAACAGCCACCATTTGTGGCTAGGAAAATTATTATTACTATATATACACACATAGTGCATTTGTTATCCAGACATTAGAGTAGCAAAATAAAATCTAGTTACCTAGCCATCTAGTAATATTTTATATCTAGTAAGAAAAGCGTTGCTTTAACTAGAAAATTCAGCATACTCAGTCTTGGCCATTATATCTAAGGGGCTATACCAAAAAACACTAACTTCTGAAGACACTGACTACAATTTTGACATTAAGAACTCTACAAAGAGGCTGCTATTTGTGTCATTACCGAGTAATATTTTAGACCTTGTACATCACTACTGTCCTTTGGAATTTATATAAAAGTCTTCTTTTTTTCCCTACTGGTGACCAATAGAATCTTAGGCTTCTTTGCATTTAATTGTAGTATTTTGGTTCTGAGTCCTATTTAGTCGCTACTCAGTTTAGTTAAAATTCTGTATAACCAATAGATGATGTCACAATTCCATGATGAGATTGGATAAAGACATTCTAGTAAAATGGTTCAGGTTTCCAACCCCAGAATAAGACATAATTGAATTCTGTCTTGGTAGTTTGTGGCATTGTAAAGATTAAATGAGATGAAGTCTTAACGAAGTCCTCACAGATAGTAAGCATCTGTTAAGTATTGAGGTGTTTCCTTTTCTGACTTGTTATCGTTTAGCCCATAGTTATTACTGAGATTTTAACTCAAAGTGGAAGAAATTTTCTTTATGTTTTAAGCCAAGCTACTCTCTACTGTGCTTTAGACTAGATGGTGTGTTCTTTGAGGAGAGTAACAATACCACCCTGTACCCCTAATTTCTACAAGTTACAGGTTCATTGTAGAGCTACTCGGCAAAGATGTGTGTTAGTCGCTTAGTTGTGTCTGACCCTTTACAACCCCATGGACTGTAGCCCTCCAGGTTCCTCTGTCTGTGGACTTCTCTAGGCAAGAAATACTGGGGTGGGCAGCTATTCCCTTCTCCAGAGGATCTTCCTGACCCAGTTATCAAACATGGGTCTCCTGCATTGCAGGCAGATTCTTTACCGTTTGAGCCACCAGGGAACCCCACTCAATAAAGATATGTTGAATAAATGAATGATGGAGCCAATCAATAATCATTCGATGTGTAGATGTCTCCACACAAAGCCCAAAGAGTTTCTGTGTCATAGCAAAAAAGCAGATCGCTGAGCTCAGTCTCTTTATTTCCACTGTTATATAAACCCATAATTGTTGACTCACTAACAGGAACCTCCTGTCTCTTAAGGCTTTCTGAAAATCAAGAAATCATTTTAAATGATTTGTAACCAACTAGAGCATCAATAACAGGATAGGGCAATAAGTTGATAAATTCTTATATAAATATTAGATTAACACTTGTGATTAACAAATTAACCAAAATATAAATTAAATATATTCTAGTCCCATCAATTCATGGCAAATAAATGGAGAAAGAGTGGAAACAGTGGCTGACTTTATTTTTCTGGGCTCCAAAATCACTGCAGATGGTGATTTCACCCATGAAATTAAAAGATGCTTACTCCTTGGAAGGAAAGTTATGAACAACCTAGACAGCACATTGAAAAGCAGAGATATTCCTTTGTCAATAAAGGTCTGTCTAGTCAAGGCTATGGTTTTTCCAGTANAAACAGTGGAAACAGTGTCAGATTTTATTTTTTGGGGCTCCAAAATCACTGCAGATGGTGATTGCAGCCATGAAATGAAAAGATGCCTACTCCTTGGAAGCCAAGTTATGACCAACCTAGATAGCATATTCAAAACCAGAGACATTACTTTGCCAACAAAAGTCCATCTAGTCAAGGCTATGGTTTTTCCAGTGGTCATGTATGAACGTGAAAGTTGGATGTGAAGGAAGCTGAGCACCGAAGAATCGATGCTTTTGAACTGTGGTGTTGGAGAAGACTCTTTGAGAGTCCCTTAGACTGCAAGGAAATCCAACCAGTGCATCCTAAAGGAGATCAGTCCTGGGTGTTCACTGGAAGGACTGAGGTTGAATCTGAAATTCCAGTACTTTGGCCACCTGATGCGAAGAGTTGACTCATTGGGAAAGACCCTGATGCTGGGAGGGATTGGAGACAGGAGGAGAAGGGGACAACAGAGGATGAGAGGGCTGGATGACATCACCAACTTGATGGACATGAGTATGGGTAAACTCTGGGAGTTGGTGATGGACAGGGAGGCCTGGCGTGCTGTGATTCATGGCGTCGCCAAGAGTCAGACACGACTAAGCGACTGAACTGAACTGAATATGAGAACAATGCCTGAAACATTTCATACTGCTCTATCACAAAACCATCTTTGTGTTCCTTAAAACTATTATAGCCTCCCACTGTCTATCTACTTGAGTACTGTCATCTGACATGGCTTAGAGATCCTATTTATGACAACACAATAAACTTGATTATGAAGTCAAAAGTGCAATACGAAAAATACCTTTAATAAAACTGTAGTTAGGTTTAATTGTTGCATTTTAAACAACGGACAGTGGAATAAAAAATATATTCCTTATGCTACCTCAGGCCATTCAGAATTGGGCCTAATATGGCCCCAATTTGTCTGATCTCCTACTTCTGCTCTCCACACACTATACTTCAAATAAATACCTCACTCTTGGCATGGATTTCTCCTCTCCCTCAAAATTTCAGTTTATTTTTTAAGAAACTCAGAACTCACATACCACCTCCTCTAATTTCCCTCTATTCCTACTATTGTAATTGGTCAGAGAAGTGTTTTTCTCTCCTGCTAGACTACAATGAACGATCAAGTCTTAATTAATCTTTGTAACACTGGTGCCTAGGATAGTTCCTGATACAAACAGACTGATATATATCTTATGAATGAAGAAAGAAAAAAGACAATTCTTTTAAGCTACTTTTCCTTTAACCATTTCGTCCTCCTCTAATGCAAGACAGCATGGTGCAATGGTCATGAAAATAGGCTTTGGAGACAGAAACAAATTCAAATCCCAAGTCTGAAATGACTAGCTTTGAGGCATTTAATGAAAAATTAAAATTTTTCTAGGCTTCAATTTATTTAATTATAAAATAGAGCTAGGACTCCCCTGGCCAGAAAATTTGGAAATATGCCAATATGCCAGCAAAACTGGAAAACTCAGCANGCTTTGGAGACAGAAACAAATTCAAATCCCAAGTCTGAAATGACTAGCTTTGAGGCATTTAATGAAAAATTAAAATTTTTCTAGGCTTCAATTTATTTAATTATAAAATAGAGCTAGGACTCCCCTGGCCAGAAAATTTGGAAATATGCCAATATGCCAGCAAAACTGGAAAACTCAGCAGTGGCCACAGGATTAGAAATGGTCAGTTTTCATTCCAATCCCAAAGAAAGGCAATGCCAAAGAATGCTCAAACTACTGCACAACTGCTCTCATCTCACATGCTAGCAAAGTAATGCTCGAAATTTTCCAAGCCAGACTTCAACAGTACATGAACCATGAACTTCCAGAGGTTCAAACTGGATTTAGAAAATCCAGAGGAACCAGAAAGCAAATTGCCAGCATCCACTGGATCATGGAAAAAACAACAGAAACATGTACTTCTGCTTTGACTGTGTGGATCACCACAAACTGTGGAAAATTCTGAGAGAGATGGGAATACCAGACTATCTGACTTGCCTCCTGAGAAATCTGCACTCAGGTCAAGAAGCAACAGTTAGAACTGTACATGTAACAACAGACTGGTTCCAAATCAGGAAAAGGAGTACGTCAAGGCTGTATATTATCACTCTGCTTATTTAACTTATATGCAGAGTACATTGTGAGAAATGCTGGGCTGGATGAAGCACAAGCTGGAATCATATTGCCGGGAGAAATATCAATAACCTCAGATATGCAGATGACACCACCCTTACGGCAGAAAGCAAAGAAGAACTAAAGAGCCTCTTGATGAAAGTGAAAGAGAGTGAAAAAATTGGTAAAACTCAACATTCAAAAAATTAAGATCATGGCATCTGATCCCACCACTTCACGGCAAATAGACGGGAAAAAATGGAAATAATGAGAGACTTTATTTTTGGGGCTCCAAAATCACTGCAGATGGTGATTGCAGCCATGAAATTAAAAGACACTTGCTCCTTGGAAGAAAAGTTATGACCAACCTAGACAGTATATTAAAAAGCAGAGACATTACTTTGCGACAAAGGTCCCATCTAGTCAAGGCTATGATTTTTCCAGTAATCATGTATGGATGTGAGAGATGGACTGTAAAGAAAGCTGAGTGCCAAAGAATTGATGCTTTTCAACTGTGGTGTTGGAGAAGAGTCTTGAGAGTCCCTTGGACTGCAAGGAGATCTAACCGGTCCATCCTAAAGGAAATCAGTCCTGAATATTTATTAGGACTGATGTTGAAGCTGAAACTCCAATACTTTGGCCACCTGATGCGAAGAACTGACTCCTTGGAAAAGTCCCTGATGCTGGCAAAGACTGAAGGCAGGAGGAGAAGGGGACAACAGAGGATGAGATGGTTGGATGGTATCACCGACTCAATGGACATGAGTTTGAGTAAACTCCAGGAGTTGGTGATAGATAGGGAGGCCTGATGTGATGCAGTCCATGGGGTCACAGAGTCAGACACTACTGAGCGACTGAACTGAACTGAGGGTTTCCCTGGTGGTCTAGTGGCTAAGACTGTGCACTCCCAATGCAGGGGGCTCGGGTTCGATCCTTAGTCAGGGAACAAGATCCCACATGCTGCAACTAAGAGTTCGCATGCTGCAACTGTTAATAAAAAATTCTGCGATTAAAGATCCCACATGCTGCAACTAAGACCCGACGCTGCCAAAGAAAGAAGGCTAATAATATTTTT
Source organism: Neotragus moschatus (assembly GCA_006410615.1). Taxonomy (NCBI): domain Eukaryota; kingdom Metazoa; phylum Chordata; class Mammalia; order Artiodactyla; family Bovidae; genus Neotragus; species Neotragus moschatus. The sequence goes on along the minus strand of SJYA01001158.1, from coordinate 1,032,995 downwards.
ATTATATAAAATTTCTATAAGGCTAAAATCAGAAAATGGATCCAAAGTACTTAGCATAGTTCCCAGCACAAGTAAGCTTTCAATGAAGAGTTGCTATTATTAACATCTAAATTTANAGAAATCTGCACTCAGGTCAAGAAGCAACAGTTAGAACTGTACATGTAACAACAGACTGGTTCCAAATCAGGAAAAGGAGTACGTCAAGGCTGTATATTATCACTCTGCTTATTTAACTTATATGCAGAGTACATTGTGAGAAATGCTAGGCTGGATGAAGCACAAGCTGGAATCATATTGCCGGGAGAAATATCAATAACCTCAGATATGCAGATGACACCACCCTTACGGCAGAAAGCAAAGAAGAACTAAAGAGCCTCTTGATGAAAGTGAAAGAGAGTGAAAAAATTGGTAAAACTCAACATTCAAAAAATTAAGATCATGGCATCTGATCCCACCACTTCACGGCAAATAGACGGGAAAAAATGGAAATAATGAGAGACTTTATTTTTGGGGCTCCAAAATCACTGCAGATGGTGATTGCAGCCATGAAATTAAAAGACACTTGCTCCTTGGAAGAAAAGTTATGACCAACCTAGACAGTATATTAAAAAGCAGAGACATTACTTTGCGACAAAGGTCCCATCTAGTCAAGGCTATGATTTTTCCAGTAATCATGTATGGATGTGAGAGATGGACTGTAAAGAAAGCTGAGTGCCAAAGAATTGATGCTTTTCAACTGTGGTGTTGGAGAAGAGTCTTGAGAGTCCCTTGGACTGCAAGGAGATCTAACCGGTCCATCCTAAAGGAAATCAGTCCTGAATATTTATTAGGACTGATGTTGAAGCTGAAACTCCAATACTTTGGCCACCTGATGCGAAGAACTGACTCCTTGGAAAAGTCCCTGATGCTGGCAAAGACTGAAGGCAGGAGGAGAAGGGGACAACAGAGGATGAGATGGTTGGATGGTATCACCGACTCAATGGACATGAGTTTGAGTAAACTCCAGGAGTTGGTGATAGATAGGGAGGCCTGATGTGATGCAGTCCATGGGGTCACAGAGTCAGACACTACTGAGCGACTGAACTGAACTGAGGGTTTCCCTGGTGGTCTAGTGGCTAAGACTGTGCACTCCCAATGCAGGGGGCTCGGGTTCGATCCTTAGTCAGGGAACAAGATCCCACATGCTGCAACTAAGAGTTCGCATGCTGCAACTGTTAATAAAAAATTCTGCGATTAAAGATCCCACATGCTGCAACTAAGACCCGACGCTGCCAAAGAAAGAAGGCTAATAATATTTTTATTATATAAAATTTCTATAAGGCTAAAATCAGATAATGGATCCAAAGTACTTAGCATAGTTCCCAGCACAAGTAAGCTTTCAATGAAGAGTTGCTATTATTAACATCTAAATTTAAGAGTTAAAAAAAAAAAATTTAAAAATACACCAGGACTAAGCAAGTCTTTAAAGTAAAAGTGGTTAGGGACTATAGATTACCTGGCAAAAACTTTATCATTGAAGGTATTGGCAGGACCACTTCTTAGGCTATCCCAGTTGGCAACCATTTCTTTCACCCATTCCACCCAGGTGTATAGGCGGAGAATACCTGCATCTGCCATGGCTTCCACAAAGTTAGCATCTTCAACAGTGTCACCAGCATCAGCTAGAGCCAAGCGCATTCCTTGAAGGAGAAAAAAATTAATCAATGATTTAAAAATGTAGTTACTGAAAATGAACTATGTGTCCAGGTGGGTACACTGCCAAGCCCACATATAAATTAAGAAAACAGCAAGTGTTTTAAACCACTGCATGGATCAACAGCAAAAATAAAGATCACCAAAAGCAGAATCGATAATGATGTTGTTAAAATATTTGAATTTTCTATACTGATTTGCATACACTCAGTATCAATATGCGTTTCTTCTTAGGCATGTTGTGCTAATGAGATAAAGTGATCTTTAATGAGGCAGAGGAAAAAATGATAAACTTGGGAAAGATATCCCTATCAACATCTCAGCCTCATTTAAAGGCAGCAAAATATTATGATTATTTTAATGCATAAGAAAACAGAGTGGTGCCTTGTGTGCACAAATACATATTTTCTTACTTCTAAAAGCAGATTCTTCTAGGTTTCCTACTAACAAAATACAATTTTTAAAACAAAATGTTCCATCCTAAAATATTTAAAAAACAAAACAAAACAACCCACTTATCTCTAAGAGTCTAATCAATTAAATTACAGGACATCCTTGCAATGGAAGACTATACTGCTATAAAAGAGGAAACTTTAATGTATCAACATGCTGCTGCTGCTGCTAAGTTGCTTTAGTCGTGTCCGACTCTGTGCGACCCCATAGACGGCAGCTCACCAGGCTCCTCTGTCCCTGGGATTCTCCAGGCAAGAACACTGGAGTGCGTTGCCATTTCCTTCTCCAATGAATGAAAGAGAAAAGTGAAAGTGAAGTCCCTCAGTCGTGTCTGACTCTTTGCAACCCCATGAATTGTAGCCTACCAGGCTCCTCTGTCCATGGGATTTCCCAGACAAGAGTACTGGAGTGGGGTGCCACTGTAAAGTGACCTCAAATATGAACTCCTAAGTGAAAAAGGCAAATTTCAGAATAGTAGGGATGGTATGCTACCATCTGCACCTTAAAGGAGGAGATGAAAATATGTGATATCAAATTATGTATGCATTAAATATCCTTTATAATACACAAGAAGCTGAACACATTTTTTAACTTTCTATACTGTAATAATTTTACAGTTACAGCAAGGATGCAAACGACGAGGATAAATGCTTCACCATTTACCAGACTTTCTTAATGTTAACAAGTCACATAACCACAGTTTCAAAAAAGCAGGAAGTTAACATCAGTATGACACTACTAACTGAACTACAGACTTAATTCAAAATTTCACCAGCTTTTTCTCTAATATCCTTTTTCTGTTCTAGGATTCAATCTAGAATACCACCTTGCATTTGACTGTTTTATTTCCTTGGTCTCTTCAAATCGTGACCATTTCTCAGTCTGTCCTGGACCTTGACTACTGATGGGTAGTCAGGAATTTAACAGAATTTCTCCCAACTTGGGTTTCTCTGATGTTTTTGCATGATTAGATGGAGGTTAGGAACCTCTGGCAAGAATATCACAAGAGTGATGCTGTATGTCTTCTCAGTGCATCATTATCAGGGAGGTACATGATATTGATATGACTTACTACTGCCATTGCAAACCCTCCTCACGTGGTCAGGTAGTGTCTGCCAAGTCTCTCCACAGTAAAGTTACTGTTTTTCCCTTAGTGATAAAGAAGTATCTTGGGATAGATACTCTGAGAATATGCAAATAACCTGTTTTGGTTTTTTTTTCTAAACTTTCATCCATTGATTTTGGCAACCGCTGATGGATCTTGTTGTAACCTCAGATATGCAGATGACACCACCCTTATGGCAGAAAGCAAAGAAGAACTAAAGAGCTTCTTGATGAAAGTGAAAGAAGAGAGTGAAAAAGTTGGCTTAAAGCTCAACATTCAGAAAACGAAGATCATGGCATCAAGTCCCATCACTTTATGGCAAGTAGATAGGAAAACAATGGAAACAGTGACACTATTTCTATGGGCTCCAAAATCACTGCAGATGGTGATTGCAGCCGTTAAATTAAAGGACGCTCCTTGGAAGAAAAGTTATGACCAACCTAGACAGCATACTGGAGAAGGAAATGGCAACCCACTCCAGGACTCTTGCCTGGAAAAATATCATGGATGGAGGAGCCTGGTAGGCAGCAATCCATGGGGTCATGAAGAGTCAGACACAACTGAGCAACTTCACTCTCACTTCACTTTCATGCACTGGAGAAGGAAATGGCAACCCACTCCAATGTTCTTGCCTGGAGAATCCCAGGGACAGAGGAGCCTGGTGAGGTGCTGTCTATGGGGTTGCACAGAGTCAGACACAACTGAAGTGACTTAGCAGCAGCAGCAGCAGACAGTATATTAAAAAGCAGAGACTTAATTTTGCCAACAAAGGTCCATCTAGTCGAAGCCATGGTTTTTCCAGTAGTCATGTATGGATATGAGAGTTGAACCATAAAGAAAGCTGAGAGCCAAAGAATTGATCCTTTTGAAAACTGTGGTGTTGAAGAAGACTCTTGAGAGTCTCTTGGACTGCAAGGAAATCCAACCAGTCCATCCTAAAGGAAATCAGTCCTGAATATTCACTGGAAGGACTGATGCTGAAGCTGCAGCTCTACTGTGGCCACCTGATGCGAAGGACTCATTTGAAAAGACCCTGATACTAGGAAAGACTGATGATGGGAGAAGGGGATGACAGGAGATGAGATGGTTGGATGGCTTCACCAACTAGATGGACATGAGTCTGAATAGGCTCCGGGAGTTGGTGATGATGGAAAAAGAAGTCTGGCATACTGCAATCCATGAGGTCGCAAAAAGTCGGATGCGACTGAACTGAACTGAACTGATGATCTTGTCTGTGATAATATTACTATGATGTTTCTCTATGATGATTTTATATTTCACTCAACTCTTCCACATTTATTACTTGGAATTCTTCTGAAAAGAAAAAGTCCCCACTCCCCGACTTACTTATTCAATTATTACTATATATCCCTAAGGGTTCATGATATTTAATTTATGCAAGAAGTTATAATTCAATACTATATTATTTACTTTGTCTCTTAAAAAGTTCTTGCTTGGGCAATTGGGAGCCCCTTCAAGCTGGCTCCTGTGCCCTTTGAAACTGTCCCCATCCTTTCTGAAACATTTTCTCATTTTCTGGTGTCATAAACTATTCCATGCTCATTTTGTATTTTCCCTACTCCAGACCTCAAATCAATCCCTGCTCCTAGGACCCTAGTTCTTTTTGCTAGAGAATGGTATTTAGAAACCAAGATCTGAATGCCAGGTGTTTCAACATTAACAAGTGTTTCAGTATCCATAAGCTCTCAGCAAAACTAGGAAATAAAATGCATGTATACTAACCCACACATAAATCTATGTTTATTTTTATTTATTTTTAAAATATTTATGTTATTTGGCTGCACTGGGTCTTAGTTTCAGCATGCGGGAACTTCAATCTCCACTGTGGCATGTAAGATCCAATTCCCTGACCAGGGATCGAACTGAAGTCCCTTCCATTGGGAGCAGAAAGTCTTAGCCACTGGACTACCAGGGAAGTCCCTATGTTTATTTTTATGTCTGTCTGTATAAAAAATAAAACGCATGACTTAATGCTGATACTGCCAATTCCAATCCAACACCAGGGAGTTCATTTGAGCATTTCCTCTTAATTTATTTCTAGCTTCCGACACTGAGCTCTCACCTACAATATCTGTTCAATCTCAGTAAACATATAAAAGTTCCAGAACTGCTAATATACACTTCTTTAAAAAAAAAAAAAACCCAACTACTATTGTGTACAGTTCTTTTTGTCTTACTATGTTGTCAAAATACTGTTTTTAGTTAGTTCTTCCCCAGCCCTTTCAGTACAGTCTCAAACTGTGGTAGCCTTGATCAACAAAAAAAAGTGCCATGATGACCAAAGGCTAGGTTACATAAGGAAGGACTGGATCCTTCAGGTTAGAGAGTACATTTTTTCCCTTGACAAAGTAATGATTAAATGAAATAGCAATGAAGTCAGGGGAAACATATTCTTCAAAAAAATGAAAGCTTCTAGTTCAACTCATCTATATATATATATCAAATATGGAGGAAATACTTTGAAAAAGCTTCCTATGTGCTTAACGTCTCTACAAACCAATTATGTAATTTTAGAAATAGCATGAAATTGGGTTTCCAGGTGGCACTACTGGTAAAGAGCCCACCTGCCAATGCAGGAGACATAAAGGATGTGAGCTCAATCCCTGAGCTGGGAAGATCCCCTGGCAGAGGGCATGGCAACCCACTCCAGTACTCTTGCCTAGAGAACTCCACTGACAGAGGAGCCTGGTGGTTACAATCCATAGGGTTGCCAAGAGTTGGACATGACTGAAGCAGCTTACCCCAGCATGAAGTTAGGAACAAATCAGGCAGCACTAACAGTGAGTTTCCTTTGAAAGAAGACTCTATTAATCTTAGCTTAAATTTGTTTCTAAACAGATCATATTAGCAATTCTTATATTTTAAAAATTATGTCACTTGTACACAAAGAAAACATGAATATTTTAAACTATTGGTAAAAGCTAAAGAGAAAAGCAAGGAAACTGAAACAAGAATGCTAATTGCCTTCTGCAGTCTGAGGAGAACTGGGAACACTAAGCAACAGCAATGACAAAAACCTATACTCACCATCGGCTGAGTATTTATCAATAGCTTGGGACAAAGTGAGGAAGTTGCCTGTGGATTTTGACATCTGAAAAAGAAAGTCAATGATAAAGCCTTAGTAAGACTATATATAAATAAAATAAACCAGATCAGCCACATCAAATTAAATGAGCAGGCTACAATTAGATAAAGATAAAAAGGATTAGAAACACGCAAAGGAAAAGACACCTTACACTTATTTTACAGAGGAGAAAACTGAAATCCAGTCATACAATGACTTGCCTGAATAACTAATCTAGTCAGTGACAAAGCCAGGACAGCATCTCCTGTATGACACTCAGTCCACAGCTCTTTCCATTATCTGACACTGTTGCTTGGGAATTGGTTTAGACATGTGGAATGATTACACTATAACTTCAGCTGGTTATAAGAGCTTTATAACAATTAGAGTCATTCAGAAATGAATGGACAAGCTCATTAGGTCAAAATTAGGGCTTTAGGAAACTTCTTGTCATTAGGGTCACAATAGCTGCTTACTCAAGCTGTGCTCTGCCTGAGAGCAGCACAAGTAAGTAGGCACTGAGCACAGCCCAGCAATCTTTACTGTTTAAAAAACTGCTATGCTTGGTAACTTTGCTAACACCAAAGAGAGGTGGCCATTCTATCAAGTTTCTACAACAGAGCAATAAAATCTTATAATAAAATGAGTATGAAACTTAAGTGAAAGTGTTAGTTGCTCAGTCATGTCCGACTCTTTGCAACCCTATGGCTCCTTTGTCCATGGAATTCTCCAGGCAAGAATACTGGAGTGGGTAGCCATTCCCTTCTCCAGGAGATCTTCCTGATCCAGGGATTGAATCCAGGATGTCCTGAATTGCAAGTAGATTCTTTACTGTCTGAGCCACCAGGAAAGCCCTCTACCGGGGACATACAGTGTATACATAACACAACAATGTGGAGACCAAAGGAAACATCATGTTATACTAATAGCAGGACTTATATTTGTACTCTCATATACACACATGCACACATATATATATGTAAACATATATACAGTTCCACTTTGACCTACAAAGAAAATATGAGTTCAACAATCAAAAGTCCTTGTTGATTTAACAAAATCTATAAAGTAGCTATTTTTCAGCCTAATGTACAAGTTACCTTAAATGAACTTTTTTATTCTGTTAGGGCACTGGTTAAAAAAATATCTCATTTTGCAATTCATATCATCTGCTATTTGTTTAAATCTATAACTATTTTCATTATGATATAGCAATGAATATTCTTTGATCATTAATATTCCATCAGATATAGCAAGATTCAATGGTTGGAACAAGTCCAACTTGTTAGGATTGTTATTAATGAGAAATAAATAACATTGCAATTTAATTTTTTTGCTTAGTTGAGGAAGCGTGCCCCTTTCTCATGTGCACAAAGGCATTATGGGGCAAAAAAGGGCTTATCAAGAGGTTGGTATAACTCCTGTTGACGATACTGAATAATCAGATACTTATGAAGCATTAAAAAAATCATATATATTAATATATGTATTATCATTATACTACTATGATACTACTAGTATAATCGTAGTAGCATTAGTAGCAATAGGTGAAGTTGCAGTAGTATAGGGAGAGAGATACTGTCTAGAAAGAAGCATTAAATAACACTTAAGAATTCTACAGGCTCCAAAATTCTATTATTCTAATTTAGTGGCTAGTCACAGTAAAAAGCAAAAGCCACCAAATTATTTTCTCAACTTAATGAGAAAGATATTGTAGGGTCACAAAGCTAGAATCTTTATATTTCCTGTCCCTTTCTCTGTCTCTCTTCTTTGGTAACACTTTGCCACTCTGCCACTGTAACTCTAAGACAATTATTATATAGGAAAGTTTTCCTCATCCAGCCTCTCAATTACTACTATCTGCTCCACTTATTCAATTTTAAAGATAAATCTTTAATTTACATTGGTAGTACTAAAACTTTTAAATGCAAGATTTTTAACTCTCTGACTTTCATACTCTTTATTTCTTTAAGAAAGTACAACATCCTAAATCTGAAAAACATTTCTGCAGAATTCTAACGTTTCAAGAGGTAATGAGCGTTACCTTCTCAGAGTTGAGGAGGAGATGTCCATTCGCTCTCACAGCTACAGGCCATTTATCACTTGACAGGTATATGTTTAAAGATACAAAATAAAATTTAAAGATTATGGCTTAGCCTTAAAAACTTGAGATAAATGCTAAGAGTCATAAACGTTTCTTAAGGCAAATGTGCAGGGATATTTATTGAGTCCTGTTTATAACAGGAAACAAATGAAACAAGTATCCATTAGTAAAAGGACTGGTTTATAAATTATGGTGCAGGCATATGATGAAATACTATGAACTATCTTAAAAATAAAGGCCAGGCTATATATATAGATATAAAAAGATCTTTGTTGTTTAGTCACTAAGCTATGCCTGACTCTTTTGCAACCCCATGGACTGCAGCCTGTCAGGGTCCTCTGTCCACGGGATTTCCCAGGCAGGAATACTGAAGTGGGTTGCTATTTTCTTCTCCAGGGGATCTTCCCAATCCAGAGATTGAACCCACATCTCCTGCACTGCAGGTGGATTCTTTCCCACTGTGCCACCAGGGATAGATCATGAAAAGTTGCAGTGAAAATTACATGAGTTACTAAAAGTGATTATAACAGTGGTAACATAAGCACCTGAAGCTAATACCCTCATGTATGTCCAAAACTTGATGCAATGGGATAAATACTCAACCATATTACTAACAAGTACTTCTAAGACACCTGATTTCTCCAAAAACACATTTAAACCAATAGAGAAAACTAACTGAATGACAAGAACCACATCAGATTTATTTTATTCCTCTTCTTCAAAATCTCTCTTTTATTCTTGAGAAAGAAAATGTAATCTCATTCTAAATGCAATCTCACCCTAAATACAAGAAGTTCTGTGAGATTGCTTTGGTTCTGCAAAATAAAATTTGAATAGTGGGAGGGATTTGTTTCTCCAGCTACTTGAAGACAGGAGAGAAAGAAACAGGGACATGTCTGGGTCAAAAGGGAAAATGACAGAAGGAATACTCTTGAGCACATGGTATTAAAAATGCATCTCTGATCCAGATTCTAGTCAGAACATCATGACTTAATACTGGAAACTTGGGGCTCTCAGCTCTAAAGGGATGTTTCCTTCCCATTCTAATGACCTAGGCTCTGTTTGAAATTGCCTGTTATTTCAGCATCTTAACAGGTCAAATGAGTCATGTAATAGGTCAAGCGTATTACTGATTGACCATCAAAGTATCTGAAAGGTGAAATGCTTTGGCAGCCCAAAGCAGGTACGAGAATTTCTGGATATAATAGGAGAAGGTATGCTTTCTCCTTCAGTACATTTAATGTAAGAAAAAGAATATATTGGCAAATCTAACCTTACCCTCTACAATAACATCAGTATATTTGAAGGCACAAGGAACCCTTGTCAATAATCAATACGTTTAGTTCACATCTTTTTTAGCACTTACCATTCTTCTGGCCACATAGCCACATGATTATAAAGGAAATATGAAAGATGATTTGGAATAAGATCCTTGCCAGAGGCTCGAAGATCCACAGGATACCAGAACTCAAATTCCTGCTTTAACTGATCTAATTTTTCCTTTGGGATCTGAGTTGTAGGAAATGGAGCTTCCTTGAAGAAAATATAATCCCAAACCTCCTTGGTCATTTGCTGTGGTCTGTAAAAATAAAAGAAACGAATAAACAACAGAATATATATAGTGAGCTTCTTTGAAAAAAACCAGCATTCTAATCCAACCATGAAGTAGAAATCTATTTTTTTTTAAGTATTTATTCTATTTATTCATTTATTTGGCTGTGTTGAGGCTTAGCTGTGGCATGGGGGATTGTCACTGCATCATGCCAGATCTTTCATTTCAGTACACAGACTCTTTAGTTGTGGCACACAGGCTCAGTAGTTGCACAACTCGGCCTTAGTTGCTCCTCAGCATGTAGGATCTCAGTTCCCCAACTAGGGATTGAACCTGTATTCCGTGCATTGCAAGGTGGATTCTTAACTACTAGACCACCAGTGAAGTCCCAGAAATCACTTTCTTAATGTTTTACAGTAACAAATGAGAACAAGAGACTCCCACAACGATGAAGAGTGAATAACAGAGGGGTTATTACTTTTTCTCAATTCAACAGCAAAACCATCATGACAAAATTCCACTAAATGAATTCTTATAAAAATGAATTATTAGAAAATATTTTCAGGGTCTTCTCTGGTGGTCCAGGGGTTAAGAATCTGCCTTCCAATGCAGGGGACATGGATTCAGTCCCTGGTTGGGGAACTAAGATCCCACTTGCCAAGGGGCAAATAAGCCCACATTCTGCAACTACAGAACCTCTGCGCTCTGAAGCCTGCACACCACAATTAGAGAGAAAGCTAGAGCATTGAAAAGTCCTTGCACTGCATCTAAAGATCCAGAATGCCACAACAAAGATATTGCCTCAACTAAGATCAAATGCATCCAAAAATAATTAATTTTTTTTAAAAAAAGCATTTTCAATACATAAATCAAAAGATTATATCTCATGCTAACAAATCACCTTTCTTCCCCTATCCATTTACCAACCTGATGCCCAACGGAGACTCTGCTTGCCCACGCAAGTTACCTCCCTGTAGCAGGTGTGCAACCGTGTAAAAGGCCATGTAAATAGTAGAGTCAGAGAGCGATTCAATCAGCCACTGCTCATCCCATGGCAAACGAGTACCTACAAGTAAAAGGAAGAAAATTCGTGCAAGATGACTCTAAGAGACTTCATTCCCAGAATCCACATTTTCAAAAACAGGTCTCTAGCACTGATAAAGCTACTTCTGTAGGTTCTTAAATTTACTTGAATAATATAAACTGATAATTTTTTAATGGTGAGGCACTAGAAATTTTCTATTAAAAATAACTGCACCATAAAACTATATGGGTTAGATACTTCTACCATCAGGTGAATAGGAGGGGTGACCAGATCCTAGTTTCTCTCACCCTCTAACCGAAAACCTCTCACTTCCAGCTCAAAAAAACAATGGAAGAGAAGGGAAAATGGCAAAGGGTTAACTTGCTATGTAACTGGAAAAGTCATTCACACGGAAACCTGAAGTTTGCTTACCTAAGCCATAAGTTCTCGAGCAAGCGTGCTCCTGCAGCCAATCTAAGGTTGCTTCAAAATTCCTCCTAGTCTCCTCACAGTACCTGGACAGAGCAGAATATAAAGTGTCTCTCTTCTTCAGCTTCACTGTCTTCCCCGTTTCTCATCTCCTTCCCCTTCCCCTTGGAGAAGGGAATGGCAACCCACTCTAGTATTCTTGCCTGGAGAATTCCATGGAAGGAGGAGCCTAGCAGGCTACAGTTCACAGACTCACAGAGTTGGACATGACTGAGTGACTAACACTTCCCCTTGCCCAGCACCTTCTCCCATCTTACGTTTCCAGGTTCTTCAAGCATTGGGATGTCTGTTTTTTCCAGTTCTCTTCTCCATAATCCAAGTACCTGGGAGTGGACAAATTGATTTAAAAAAAAAGTCAAGGATAAGCAAAGTGACGGGAAAAAATTTCTGCTTACTATCTATAAAAGAAACTAACCACTGGTCACACAGGGCCACAACGCATTCATCTGAAGACCTGGACATAACTTGTTTCTCTGGTTCCATGTAAATATATGCATCTCCCTAGATAAAAGTAAATAAAAATATGTCATATACTATGTCAAAGCGATCTCCATTCCTCCAGGATAAGAAAAGAACTTAAAAAAAAAAAAAATGCTCTACCACCAATAACTAAATTGCAAGTTTTCACTATGTCTTCCCTCTTCCCAGAGTAGAAGTTACTTGCCTTTCTTTCTGTATATCACCTGTTTCTGCAAAGGCCTGCATCTTTATCAATCAGGTGGATCACCTTCCCTAGGTACAGCTTATTCCTTTGCAGAGTAAAAATTGCTTAACAGCTTCTACTGCTATGGTTTGAAGGCTATGGCAGCCTTCTATTTTTGTTATAAGAAAAACATAAAAATCGGAAACTAAATGCATGGAACAACTGCCTTTAAAAAAAAACACATGCATGAAAACTAGATATGGAAAATAACATTACTAAAGATCTATAGTATCGTGAAAAATTCCCACTAGAAAACTGACCATAAATTTTATTTTTTTTAATATTAAAACAAATATCTCTTAAGGTGTTACAATCCCAAGCTTATTAGGATAATTTTTTTAAAAAAGATTCAGCATTGTTATTCATAAAATGATTCACTGCACTGTGTACTTAACCCAAATTCTTCATACTGAATCAGGTAGGACTTTGGTTTAACAATGGTAAATTAAAAACAAATTCAATGACAACAAAGAGGTTTTCTTTTTAATGGTATGAAGTTACAAAGACAAGAATGGGAAAAGAAATAACATCAACCAAATTTTGGAAACTATAAAGCAGAATGACTGACAATTGTATTAGTGGACCAAAGGAAGCTGGCTGAATCCTAAGCACACAGAAGAGAAAGCTGAATTCCTGTGGCTCAGTTGGTGAAGAATCTGCCTGCAATGCAGGGGACCTGGGTTCAATTCCTGGGTTGGGAAGCACCCCTGGAGAAGGGAAAGGCTACCCACTCCTGTATTCTGGCCTGGAGAATTCCATAGACTGTACAGTCCATAGGGTTACAAAGAGTCAGACATGACTGAGCAACTTTCACTTCACTTCACTTGCATTAAAGAACCTCCAAAGACTCAAGATTTGTGGCACAAGACAGTTCTGGAAAAAGAGGTAACATGAGGCTGGAAAGAGGAAGACTAACTGAAGTCTTTTAAAGAAGTTAGAACCAGATACCCTAATCCCACACCATGCAAACCGGCAGCTGCTTCTCCCTGTGCCTGCAGAGCAATGAGGGTTTACACTCCGGAGAGGACAACACAGAGTCTCCCAACCGGAGGACAAAGTTGAGGCAACGGGTTTCATAGTGAAAACAGGGGGATTAAGAGAAAGTCAGCACATAGGTGCTGACACCCACTCTAGCAATCTTCCTTCATGTTAGCTCCCAGAATGGTCACTTAGCTTAGACCCTTTAAGCCAGAAACTGAAGAATCTTCTGAGGGGAACCTAACAAACCACAAAGCCCTAATTAACAACAAGGCTAACATCAGGGCTTCCCTCTGGCCCAAATGGACCTTCCAGATCTCTCCCAGTGACAAGTCCTACCTATATCCAAAAAGGTTCCAATCATCTTTTTGTATGCACTCTTAAATATCAATAGTCTTCCTCAGACTAATAAGAAATTAAAATTTCATATTCATGAAATAAGAATTGCAGCATCCTATCACAAAAGATCAGATAACAAGAATAAGTCCTTAAACTGGCTCTGAATTGGTAAATGCTTAAGCTGAGTAAGAGGTATACAGGAATTCATTACACTACTCCACTTTTTTATGTTTGAAATGTTCTACACAAAGAAAAAAATTTAGTGATTTTTTTAGGAATATTTATTCATACACACACGCACAAGCACACATGGAGCTGATATAAAAAACACACAGTAAACAAATGTACAAAAACTCATAGGAAAAAAAAGTTGAGAGAGAGAAAAGCAAAAGAACTTCCAGAGTCTAATAGAGCCAATATCTGAATAGTAAGAATTCTGAAAACAAAGAATGAGAAGGGATAAAACAATTAAACAAAAAGTTAATTTTCCCAGAATTGAAGAACGTAAGTTTCCAGACTAAAGGAGCCGATCCTATACCCAGAAGAATGAACGAAAACTGCTGCTGCTGCCGCTGCTAAGTCGCTTCAGTCGTGTCCGACTCTGTGCAATCCCACAGATAGCAGCCCACCAGGCTCCGCCATCCCGGGATTCTCCAGGCAAGAACACTGGAGTGGGTTGCCATTTCCCTCTCCAATGCATGAAAGTGAAAAGTGAAAGTGAAGTCGAGTCCGACTCTTCNCAAATAAGCCCACATTCTGCAACTACAGAACCTCTGCGCTCTGAAGCCTGCACACCACAATTAGAGAGAAAGCTAGAGCATTGAAAAGTCCTTGCACTGCATCTAAAGATCCAGAATGCCACAACAAAGATATTGCCTCAACTAAGATCAAATGCATCCAAAAATAATTAATTTTTTTTAAAAAAAGCATTTTCAATACATAAATCAAAAGATTATATCTCATGCTAACAAATCACCTTTCTTCCCCTATCCATTTACCAACCTGATGCCCAACGGAGACTCTGCTTGCCCACGCAAGTTACCTCCCTGTAGCAGGTGTGCAACCGTGTAAAAGGCCATGTAAATAGTAGAGTCAGAGAGCGATTCAATCAGCCACTGCTCATCCCATGGCAAACGAGTACCTACAAGTAAAAGGAAGAAAATTCGTGCAAGATGACTCTAAGAGACTTCATTCCCAGAATCCACATTTTCAAAAACAGGTCTCTAGTACTGATAAAGCTACTTCTGTAGGTTCTTAAATTTACTTGAATAATATAAACTGATAATTTTTTAATGGTGAGGCACTAGAAATTTTCTATTAAAAATAACTGCACCATAAAACTATATGGGTTAGATACTTCTACCATCAGGTGAATAGGAGGGGTGACCAGATCCTAGTTTCTCTCACCCTCTAACCGAAAACCTCTCACTTCCAGCTCAAAAAAACAATGGAAGAGAAGGGAAAATGGCAAAGGGTTAACTTGCTATGTAACTGGAAAAGTCATTCACACGGAAACCTGAAGTTTGCTTACCTAAGCCATAAGTTCTCGAGCAAGCGTGCTCCTGCAGCCAATCTAAGGTTGCTTCAAAATTCCTCCTAGTCTCCTCACAGTACCTGGACAGAGCAGAATATAAAGTGTCTCTCTTCTTCAGCTTCACTGTCTTCCCCGTTTCTCATCTCCTTCCCCTTCCCCTTGGAGAAGGGAATGGCAACCCACTCTAGTATTCTTGCCTGGAGAATTCCATGGAAGGAGGAGCCTAGCAGGCTACAGTTCACAGACTCACAGAGTTGGACATGACTGAGTGACTAACACTTCCCCTTGCCCAGCACCTTCTCCCATCTTACGTTTCCAGGTTCTTCAAGCATTGGGATGTCTGTTTTTTCCAGTTCTCTTCTCCATAATCCAAGTACCTGGGAGTGGACAAATTGATTTAAAAAAAAAGTCAAGGATAAGCAAAGTGACGGGAAAAAATTTCTGCTTACTATCTATAAAAGAAACTAACCACTGGTCACACAGGGCCACAACGCATTCATCTGAAGACCTGGACATAACTTGTTTCTCTGGTTCCATGTAAATATATGCATCTCCCTAGATAAAAGTAAATAAAAATATGTCATATACTATGTCAAAGCGATCTCCATTCCTCCAGGATAAGAAAAGAACTTAAAAAAAAAAAAAATGCTCTACCACCAATAACTAAATTGCAAGTTTTCACTATGTCTTCCCTCTTCCCAGAGTAGAAGTTACTTGCCTTTCTTTCTGTATATCACCTGTTTCTGCAAAGGCCTGCATCTTTATCAATCAGGTGGATCACCTTCCCTAGGTACAGCTTATTCCTTTGCAGAGTAAAAATTGCTTAACAGCTTCTACTGCTATGGTTTGAAGGCTATGGCAGCCTTCTATTTTTGTTATAAGAAAAACATAAAAATCGGAAACTAAATGCATGGAACAACTGCCTTTAAAAAAAAACACATGCATGAAAACTAGATATGGAAAATAACATTACTAAAGATCTATAGTATCGTGAAAAATTCCCACTAGAAAACTGACCATAAATTTTATTTTTTTTAATATTAAAACAAATATCTCTTAAGGTGTTACAATCCCAAGCTTATTAGGATAATTTTTTTAAAAAAGATTCAGCATTGTTATTCATAAAATGATTCACTGCACTGTGTACTTAACCCAAATTCTTCATACTGAATCAGGTAGGACTTTGGTTTAACAATGGTAAATTAAAAACAAATTCAATGACAACAAAGAGGTTTTCTTTTTAATGGTATGAAGTTACAAAGACAAGAATGGGAAAAGAAATAACATCAACCAAATTTTGGAAACTATAAAGCAGAATGACTGACAATTGTATTAGTGGACCAAAGGAAGCTGGCTGAATCCTAAGCACACAGAAGAGAAAGCTGAATTCCTGTGGCTCAGTTGGTGAAGAATCTGCCTGCAATGCAGGGGACCTGGGTTCAATTCCTGGGTTGGGAAGCACCCCTGGAGAAGGGAAAGGCTACCCACTCCTGTATTCTGGCCTGGAGAATTCCATAGACTGTACAGTCCATAGGGTTACAAAGAGTCAGACATGACTGAGCAACTTTCACTTCACTTCACTTGCATTACAGAACCTCCAAAGACTCAAGATTTGTGGCACAAGACAGTTCTGGAAAAAGAGGTAACATGAGGCTGGAAAGAGGAAGACTAACTGAAGTCTTTTAAAGAAGTTAGAACCAGATACCCTAATCCCACACCATGCAAACCGGCAGCTGCTTCTCCCTGTGCCTGCAGAGCAATGAGGGTTTACACTCCGGAGAGGACAACACAGAGTCTCCCAACTGGAGGACAAAGTTGAGGCAACGGGTTTCATAGTGAAAACAGGGGGATTAAGAGAAAGTCAGCACATAGGTGCTGACACCCACTCTAGCAATCTTCCTTCATGTTAGCTCCCAGAATGGTCACTTAGCTTAGACCCTTTAAGCCAGAAACTGAAGAATCTTCTGAGGGGAACCTAACAAACCACAAAGCCCTAATTAACAACAAGGCTAACATCAGGGCTTCCCTCTGGCCCAAATGGACCTTCCAGATCTCTCCCAGTGACAAGTCCTACCTATATCCAAAAAGGTTCCAATCATCTTTTTGTATGCACTCTTAAATATCAATAGTCTTCCTCAGACTAATAAGAAATTAAAATTTCATATTCATGAAATAAGAATTGCAGCATCCTATCACAAAAGATCAGATAACAAGAATAAGTCCTTAAACTGGCTCTGAATTGGTAAATGCTTAAGCTGAGTAAGAGGTATACAGGAATTCATTACACTACTCCACTTTTTTATGTTTGAAATGTTCTACACAAAGAAAAAAATTTAGTGATTTTTTTAGGAATATTTATTCATACACACACGCACAAGCACACATGGAGCTGATATAAAAAACACACAGTAAACAAATGTACAAAAACTCATAGGAAAAAAAAGTTGAGAGAGAGAAAAGCAAAAGAACTTCCAGAGTCTAATAGAGCCAATATCTGAATAGTAAGAATTCTGAAAACAAAGAATGAGAAGGGATAAAACAATTAAACAAAAAGTTAATTTTCCCAGAATTGAAGAACGTAAGTTTCCAGACTAAAGGAGCCGATCCTATACCCAGAAGAATGAACGAAAACTGCTGCTGCTGCCGCTGCTAAGTCGCTTCAGTCGTGTCCGACTCTGTGCAATCCCACAGATAGCAGCCCACCAGGCTCCGCCATCCCGGGATTCTCCAGGCAAGAACACTGGAGTGGGTTGCCATTTCCCTCTCCAATGCATGAAAGTGAAAAGTGAAAGTGAAGTCGAGTCCGACTCTTCGCAACCCCATGGACTGCAGCCTACCAGGCTCCTCCTCCGTCCACGGGATTTTCCAGGCAAGAGCGCTGGAGTGGGATGCCATTGCCTTCTCCAGAATGAAAACTAATCTACACCAAATAAATCATCATGAAATTTCAAAAGAGAGGATTCTATACGCTTCGGGTGGAGGGAAGACATAGATCATGCCATGCCAGCTTTGGACTTCTTAACAGCATCACCGAACCAGAACACCATGGGTAATGGCCTTCAAATTTTTAAGGTAAAGTTATTTCTAACCCAGAATCCTACATCCAAGCATTCCAGTATGAAGACAGAATAAAGATATTTCAGAAATAGAAGGTCACAGAATTTACCTCCCAAGTACCCTTTTCCAGGAACATTTCTAGAGGCAGAGCTTCAACAAAATAAGAAAGTAAATAAGAAAGAAGCAGCCACAGGATCAAGGAGAGCCAACTCAAGAAAAACAAAGGAAATCCTAAGTAACAGTAGAGGAACATCCCAGATGACATTTGTGCACGCCTACAGTAAGCAACCAGTCCGGATGATTACAACAGGCTGGAAAGCTCTGGGAGAACTTTCTCTAAGATGTAAACAACAGCACACTGATATGTTTGAAAGTATAGAAAAGAAAAATAAACAGTTGGACAGAGTTTGTGGATGAAGTGTCTATAATTAAAAGTAAAAAAAGTAGAGAAAGAAAAAAAAAGACAGTTATTAACTCCAAGGAAAACCAAAAGCTGAGGAAGAGAAATTCTTATTGTACACTACATTATGGATCAGCCTTGTCTCAACACACTGACTACCTCTCTAACCTAAGTTATAATATACCTATACTACGAAGATGTGGGGTGAAGAAGTATTTACAAATGTGAGGTTAGAGGGAAAGACACAGGTTGGAGAAGAGTTAAATCTTGATCTTTCATAGCAGGAAATCAATGGCTAATGCCTAAAACTGAAAAAATTTTAAATTACACTACAAGCGTTTAGAGATATGTAAGAGAGGTGGAGATACTAAAATAAACAAAAACAAAAATTCAATTTCAAAAGTTCAGCAGCTAAGTAACTCAACAACAACAAAAAAATTACAACAAAAATGAAGAGAGGCAAAAGGATGAAAGCAAAAAGTAAAGCACTACAGAAAGAATTGTTAACTACCACTACTGCAAATGGTCACTGTCAGAAAGCATCATTAAAGTTCACTGTATGTAATCTACACATGCTAACTTTAAACATTTACCTTCATCAACATTACAGGTGGGATGTTCAGGTTAAATGAATTGCTATTATTAAACAGGTCTTCATACAGCTCCAGGTTCTACTACAGAAAATTGCTAATTAACATTGTAAAGTCTATGAACCAAAAGTGCTTCTAAAACAGCCTTCAGGGGATAGTCTATTACATACAGTGTCAATCATCTTGTTTCTAATAGTCTTCTTTACGTCTTGGACCTTCTGTCCTTTAAACCCATCCACCAACATTACCTAAAAGGATAAGAAGTGTAAAAACACATACAATTAAAATTTGCTTTGGGTCCCTCCTTAAACTTTCTCCTACCTAAACTTAACGCCACAAACAACCAAGATATTTTTAGGGTGAAATTTATCACATTTATAACCATACATCTTTATTTTGGCACAGCCTGGACAATTAATACTTATACACACTTGTTTTTCTTTTAGTATAACTAGGATATGTATTATGAACATGATTAGAAAGAAAAGTTCACTTCCTTCCCACTTCTTAGGTTTCCATGTGGAGAGAATTCCTCTGCCCTAACTCACATCAGTCCTGAAGGCTTTGGGGGAAGGAACGGAGCCAATGTAGCTCAGCCCCAGTTAGGCTTCTCTTTTCAACTCCATCTGTTGCCAGCAAGCATTCTCCTTTGCCTGGCCATGTGATAAACTTGGCTCTGAGAGGAAGGCCTACGGTTTCTCAACTCTGCCTTTTATGTAATGGGGAGATTTAACTCTCGGGCAAAGTATTGCCTTGCCCATTGCCGTCACAGAGCTAAGACACCATTCCCTTCTGGCTAATACTGACCTCCATCTATCTGATTCCTGTTGACTCTTTCAAATAGGTTTTATCTTTTTGAGGTTTTCGGGGGTTTTTGGCCATACCTCACAGCTTGTAGGATTTTAGTTCCCAATCCAAGGATCAAACTTGGGCCTTCAGCAATGAGAATGCAGAGTACTAATCAAAGGGTCACCAGGGAATTCCCAAAACTTTCTACCTTAAGTGGAAAGACATATTTTCTATTTTCACCTCCAATCCTCTAACGTGCCAAAATGCTCTGCATCTATTTAATTCATCATTATGAAATTATAGATTATTGATCATCATGGCACAGAGGTTAACAGCACAAATCTTAGAGCCAAGTTGCCTAGTTTGAGTTCTAGCTCTGCTTTGACCTGGCTATCTGGCTGATAATGGGTAAATTAATTAGTGTCTCAGTACCTCAATTTCCTTATCTGTTAAATGGGAATAAATGCCTACTTTGCAAGGTCATTTAGAGATGTAAATAAGTGAATATGTAAGTGCTATATTAGTGTTGGCTTTTAGTGTCATCCAAAACATGGATGAGTTTTAAAGAAGACATATAAACAATATTGGGTCATACAGAGAAATAGAAAGCAAAAGTAAAAAACATTCTTATTTACAGCCTTAAAAATCTTCATTTCAACCTCAAGTTACTAACAACTTGACTGAGTTTTTACTTTCACTAGCCTCACTTCTTTCCATGGAAATATAAGCCACATTAACATATGTATAGTAAGGAGAAAAGAGAGGTTCAAAAATGGTGCTAAGATGGCATGTAGTAGTTGTACTAACAAGTAAATTAATGAACTGAATGAAACTGCTTATTTAAAATTTCATCTCATTAAGAGAGCAAAGGGATTGGGTATTGTCCATGCAATAAGCCTTTGGCGTGTATTACACAATAAGACGAACTAACCTTAAAAATGTTCTTGAGAAATTCACTCAGAGATTAGGGGCACAAAAATGAAACTTCTGTAATACTACTGGACAAAAATAGGTTTAAAAAAAGAAATTTGGAAAGAGAAGAATATAATCTTATCATCAGTTCAGTTCAGTCGCTCAGCCATGTCTGACTNCACAATAAGACGAACTAACCTTAAAAATGTTCTTGAGAAATTCACTCAGAGATTAGGGGCACAAAAATGAAACTTCTGTAATACTACTGGACAAAAATAGGTTTAAAAAAAGAAATTTGGAAAGAGAAGAATATAATCTTATCATCAGTTCAGTTCAGTCGCTCAGCCATGTCTGACTTTGCAACCCCACGGACTGCAGCACGCCAGGCTTCCCTGTCCATCACCAACTCCTGGAGTTTACTCAAATTCATGTCCATTAAGTCGGTGATGCTATCCTACCACCTCATCCTCTGTCATCCCCTTCTCCTCCTGCCTTCGATCTTTCCCAGCATTAGGGTCTTTTCCAAGTCAGTTCTTTGCATCAGGTGGCCAATGTACTGGAGTTCACCTCCAGCATCAGTCCTTCCAATGAATATTCAGGGCTGATTTCCTTTAGGATGGACTGGTTGGATCTCCTTGCAGTCCAAGGGACTCTCAAGATATTCTCCAACACCACAGTTCAAAAGCATCAATTCTTCAGCGCTCAGCTTTCTTTATGGTCCAACTCACATCCATATGTAACTACCAGAAAAACTATAGCTTTGATTAGATGGACCTTTGTTACCAGAGTAATGTCTCTGCTTTTGAATATGCTGTCTACGTTGGTCATAACTTTTCTTCCAAGGAGTAAGTGTCTTTTAATTTCATGGCTACAGTCACCATCTGCAGTGATTTTGGAGCCCAAAAAAATAAAGTCTGTCACTGTTTCCATTGTTTCCCCATCTATGTGCCATGAAATGATGGGACCTGATGCCATGATCTCAGTCTTCTGAATGCTGAGTTTTAAGCCAGCTTTTTCACTCTCCTTTTTCACTTTCATCAAGAGGCTCTTTAGTATCTCTTCGCTTTCTGCCGTAAGGGTGGTGTCATCTTCATATCTAAGGTTACTGATATTTCTCCCGACAATCTTGATTCTAGCTTGTGTTCCATTCAGCCCAGCATTTTACATGATGTTCTCTGAATATAAGTTAAATAAGCAGGGTGACAGTATGCCACCTTGACGTATTCTTTTCCTAATCTGGAACCAGTCCATTGTTCCATGTCTAGTTCTAACTGTTGCTTCTTGACCTGCATATCGATTTCTCAGGAGATAGGTCAGGTGGTCTGGTAGTCCCATCTCGGAAGAATTTTCCAGTTTGTGGTGATCCACAGTCAAAAGCTTTGGCATTGTCAATAAAGCAGAAATACATGTTTTTCTAGAACTTTCTTGCTTTTTCAATGATCCAAGGAATGTTGGCTATTTAATCTCTGGTTCCTCTGCCTTTTCTAAATCTAGGTTGAACGTGTGGAAACTCTCAGTTCACACACTGTTGAAGCCTCGCTTGGAGAATTTTGAGCATTACTTTGCTAGTGTGTGAGATGAGTACAATTGTGCAGCAGTTTGAACATTCTTTGATACTGCCTTTCTTTGGGACTGGAATGAAAACTGACCTTTTCCAGTCCTGTGGCCACTGCTGAAATTTCCAAATTTGCTGGCATATTGAGTGCAACACTTTCATAGGATCATCTTTTAGGATTTGAAATAGCTCAACTGGAATTCTATCACCTCCACTAGCTTTGTTCATACCTTATAGTAATCCCTCTCAAATCAGGACACAGCTGAAATTGTATTAAATTTTTCTATATTTTTTTCTAAATCACTAAGAAGGAAATCAAAGATCATGGATGATAACAAAAATATTACTTACACCATCATAAAAACCTCTTAGGTACAATTTCTCCTTTGCTTCTACAAGTTTTTCACGGTCATTCTGGCTCTGAATTTTCAACTCATCACATATAGTTACAGCAGAAAGCTTTCCAAAATCTAGGATTTCAATGATTGGCACCTGCAAAAAAGAGAAATATGAAACTATTCACACTGAATGAACATAAAAACAGCCTTATGGGCATAGTCCTTTGCCTCCAATGTCCAATGAAGTCATATGAGATTTTATATACCATTAGCTCAGCTCCACACATTAGGGAAAACATCCAGATGTGAATCTATCTTCCTACTGTCCATAGGAACCACCCAAATTCTCTGCACCAACCCCCACACTGTCCTTTCCTTGCTACACATATAGTGTTCACAGCTCTCAAGCCCTCACTGAGCACATAATTTACTGAATAATGTTCAACACTGGAAAAGTGATGCATGCATGTGTGCTAAATCATTTTAGTCATATCCAACTCTCTGCAACCCTGTGGACTGTAGCCTGCCAGGCTTCTCTCTCCATGGGATTCTCCAGGCAAGAATACTGGAGTGGGTTGCCATTTCCTATTCCAGGGGGTCTCTCAGACCCAGGGATTGAACCCTAGTCTCTTATGTATCCTGCATTGGCAGGCAGATTCTTTACCACTAGCGACACCTGGGAAGCCAGCGAAATAATGTAAACAACTAAATTTATGGATGGTCTTATTTCTGACTTATATTAAGTCTTCTGGAGTCTCCATGAAAATTATTCACTAGTAATTTACATTTCTAAAGACACTAACATGAAAACATAAACATTCACGGGTAACATGGCAAAATTTTATCTTTAGAAGCCTGGGAATTTGCCACACTAGAAAATATGTTACTACAGAATTGGTGATACTAAAAGGCAAACTATTTGTTTGCTCTCGAACTGCAGGTGTCAGGAGCTAAGAAAATGCCTACTGTTAAAGTTTTCTGTTTGCTCTTATCCATCACAGAAGATATCAAATTAAGACAAGTAAACTGTTAAACTCCCTCTTATTTTCATTGTCTGTGAGTTGGTGATGGACAGGGAGGCCTGGCATGCTGCTGTCCATGGGGTCACAAAGAATCGGACACAACT
The DNA here is from genome assembly GCA_006410615.1 of Neotragus moschatus. NCBI lineage: Eukaryota > Metazoa > Chordata > Mammalia > Artiodactyla > Bovidae > Neotragus > Neotragus moschatus. The sequence goes on along the minus strand of SJYA01001158.1, from coordinate 1,009,170 downwards.
AACTGACTGAACTGAACTGAACTAATTATTTAATTCTGTTACAAGTGTTAGCTCTTTTCTTCCTCTAATGAAAAGATGGACATTAATATTCCGAATCATCTATGTACTCACAGGTTCAAATGGCAAGACCATGTCATCTCTAATTCCGTACTTCACTCGTAAAGCCTACAAAAACAAAAAGGAAGTTAACACTAATGATCAATATTTTTCTGGTATTATCATTAAGAGAAGTATCCTCTAAACTTTTCTTAAAGTATTTTTCTTCTTCTCTCCATAAAGACCAATTTTTTAATTTTATAGAAAAAAAATCTCAAGAAGGGATGTATGACTTTTAAAAACTGAACAGTTTAAGTTAGACTGAATAGCTTAAATGATGAAACTATACAATCAAAAGCTCACACAGACATACACATATATCACTTAAAATGAAGTTCACATTCCAGTTGCAATGAAAATGCGAGTATCAAAAAACTTGTTTTTACAAAACTTTCTCTTGTTAGCAATCAGGTTGCTCTTCAGCAGGTGAATGAATAAACATACATCCAGACAACAGAGTATTATTCAGTGCTAAAAAGAAACAAGCTATCATGCTATGAAAAGACAGGAGAAACCAAAATGCTTATTACTAACCGAAAGAAAATCTAAGAAAGCTACATACTGTATGAATCCAACTATGACATGACTTTCGGGAAAGGTAAAACTATGGTGACAATTAAAAAGATCAGTGGTTGCCAGGAGTGGGAGGGAAGAGAGATGAACAAGAAGAGCACAGAGGATTTTTAAGGCAGCGAAAATACTCTGTATATCATAATGATGGATACACGTCATTAAACGTTTCATAAACCCACAGAAGGTACACCAAGAGTGAACCCTACGGTAAACTATGGACTCTGGGCAGTTATGACATCAACGAAGGTTCATCTTTGATAAAAACGTACCACTTTGGTGAGTGACACTAACAATGGGGGAGCCTATGCAGGTGTTGAAGCAGGGGTATTACATGGGAATCTCTGTGCCTTCCTCTCTATTTTCAGTAAGAACCTAAAATTGCCCTAAAAAATAAGTCTTAAAAAAGATTCTACAGGGACTTTCCTGGCGGTCCAGTGGTTATGACATCACGCCTCCACAGCAAAGGGCACAGGTTCAATCCCTAGTTGGGGACCTAAGATCCCGCATGCCTCGTGAGACAGCCAAAAAAAAAGTTTCTATGAAATATTATTTTTAAAATTAAAATCATAGGAAAACATATAAATATAAAGAAACAGGTTAAAGATAGCATTAAAAAGGTATCTGCATAGTTTTTCAGCCTAATGCAACAGTTCAGTGGTACCTAACCAATGCGATGATAAAGAGGAAATGTGAACATGCAACACAGAAACTCACCTGCTTTTTCTTCAAGTCTCTGAGGGCAGCAAAATCATCAGGAGAGTCAGAAGGAACACTTGTGACCACACCAGTGCCTTGTAAAGGAAAATGTGGAATTAACTAACAACAACCAGAATGTGTCCACCAAAGAATTTCTACGAAGAAATAAACTCTTTACCTTTATCCTCCTTGATGGTGAGCATCGGGAGAACATAGATCACCTTGTAAGATGTTAAAGGTGCAGAAAGTGATGCACCAAGAATATCCTATGTAAGAAAAAGACCAGTATAAAGAGGAAGTAACTTATTCTAATCATTAAATTTTAAAACTATGTTTATATTTTAAGCCATGAGAAGCTAGTAATCAGCAATACTCATTCTTTTTTACCTACTAGACTAGAAATAACTGAAAATAATTTTAAAGCCTAAATCTTATCATGTTGTGAGGAAATTAGTACACTAATACATTGCTTTTAACTTTGCATTCCTTGAGAAAAACAATATAGGAATCCATAGCAAGAGTCACAAAAATGTTCACACAGCTTGGACCCAGCAATCCAATTCTAGGAATTTACCTCAAAAGATTCTTTGAGAATCTGCCCAGTGCTGTGTTAACTACATTAGCAAAACCTGGAAACAACTTAGACTTTGCATGATTTTTAAAAAATCACTTAATAAAATATGAGACATCAACAAGATAGACTATTATGTCTCTGTGTTTCTATTTTAAACAATAATTAGAAAGACAGTTAAGAAGACATATCTAGTTTCTCTTTAAAATAATAAAGAAGATGCTACAGAAATGCCCTTTTTAATTCCATATAGCTTCCTTTACCCATATACATAAGCTGCTTATAGATCTGGAGCCATACTGATAAAGGCTAAATATCATTAACAGTTTAAAGCTATTTTTAAAATTATACCACCCATTTCCCTCATACCACAATCTGCTCAAATTAACAAGGAAAGAAGTTGCATGTAACAGCAAGAAAAAAAAAATTGTGTCATTAATACTGTTCCCCAAAACCTCTCAGACAGAACTCTAACATTAGGAACTAATGAGATGTGGCAGGACTACTTATAACAGATGAAGCAATTCAAATATATATTATACAGAGTCATTAAATAATTTGTGGCACAGCCAAACAATGGAATACTGTGTAACAGTAAAAAATAAGAACAAAGGGAATTCCTTGGCAGTCCAGTGGTTAGGATTCTACTTTCACTGCCAAGGGCCCAGGTTCAACCCCTGGTGAGGGAATTAAGAGTTTAAAAGCCACATGGCACAGCCAAGAAAAAGAAAAAATGAGAATAAGGAGATGTTTATTACCAAGAAATAGCTAAGTAAAAAGAAAGTAAAACAGAGAACAATATGATGAAATACACTGCCATTTGTGTGTAAAAAAAGAGGGCTAAGGAATATATATGTATGTGTTTGCGCATATATACATGAAATACTTCTGCAAGGATTCACAAGACACTGGTTTCACTGACTGCTTATGGAAGAGAGAACTGAGTGATTGGGAGTATTTTGTGTACCTTTTCTTTTTTTTTTTTTTTGGCTGCACAGCCTGCAGAATCTCAGTTCCCCAACCAGGGATGGAACATGGGCCCTCAGCAGTGAAATCACAGAGTCCTAACCACTGGACCACCAGGGAATCCCTTCTTTTTGTCTTTTAAATTTTGAGTCTTATAAATATTTAGTAATCTAGTCAAAAAATAAATTTACAAAATAAGAAATAAAAGTCCAATTCAAAAAGAGAATTAAGATGGTATTCTATTCATCTTTTTCTTTTAAAAGATTTTTTATTAAGATACCAAAGATACCAAACACCCTAGTAAATAAGTGAAAGTAAAATAAACCTAAGTAAAATAAACTCTAAGGATACTACACGTGCTCATGCAGTCATGTCCGACTATGCGACCCCATGGACTGTGGCCCACCAGGCTCCTCTGTGCATGGGATTCTCCAGGCAAGAATACCAGACTAGAGTGGGTTGCCATTTCTTTCTCCAGGGAATCTTCCCGACCCAAGGATCCAGCCCAAGTCTCCTGGGTCTCCTGCATTGTAGGCAGATTCTTTACTGGCTGAGCCATCAGGGATTCAGTTAAGATCAAGACTTCCTTTCCAGAAAAAAAAGCAGCTGCTACTGCACACCAGGAACACAGGTAATCATATTACAAAAGTAGTATCAGGACTTTCCTGGTAGTCCAGTGTTAAGAATTCACCTGCCAATACAGCAGACAAAGGTTCAATCCCTTATCAGGGATGATCCCACATGCCATGGAGCAACTAAGCCCATGTGCCACATCTACTGAAGCCCATGTGTCTAGAGCCTATGCTCTGCAACAAGAGAAGCCACCACAGTGAGCAGTCCGTGCACCGAAGCTAGAGAGTAGCCCCTGCTCACTGCAACTAGAGAATGCCCACGCACAGCAAAAGCGACCCATTTTTCAAAAGGAGTAATATAATGTCTACTGCAGCTATATACTAAATCTCTTTGAGGAGAATTGTATTTTTCAATCAGATAATTACTGACCAGAAACGTAAGATTCAAAAATGCTATTTTAGGGAATTCTCTGACAATCCATTGGTTAGGACTCCATGCTTCCACCACCAGGGGGCTGGGGCTTAATCCCTGGTCGAGGAACTAAATCCCACAAGACACATAGTATGGTCAAAAAAAAAAATTTTCTAATAAATACATAAATAAAAATGCTGTTTTACTGATATGGCCACACAATGAGTATACCACAGCAATTAAAAAGCAAACAAAAAGAACAAACTACTACTATATATACAACATGGGTGAGTCTCACAGGCATCACTTTGAGCCAAAGAAGCTAGACATAAAAAAGTATAGACTATACAACTTCACTATGTAAAGTTCATGAAGAGTGACTCATCTTTGGTGACTTAAGTCACGGTAGTGGTTACCTCTGCAGAAGCAGGGATGTGAAATGGACACAAGAGCGCCTTCTGGAGTGCTCCAACTGTACATCCTTTGATTTGAGTGGTGCATAACATTTGAAGATATGCCAAAATACACACTTACAACTTATACACTTGATGGTACATATACCTCAACTAAAATGTTTTTTCAAACGTTCTTTTCTCAAATTTCATTTCTGACATTCTCCTCTAAGTGTATGCCCTAAAATAAATTCCACTACCCAACTTACCTCTCCCATTAACTCTTTAACAACAGGTACCACTCCATTGTTCTTGGTAAAGCCCTGGTATGACATATTTCTTGCAGCTCTTTGGGTGCAGATGAATATATCACCATTCATTGTCTCAAATCCAATGTACTTCATATCGGGGCGAACCCAACAGTTTGTTTGTCCAAACATAGTCTCAGGCCTGAGAGTAGCAGCTACCAAGAAGATATTTTTCCCTTTCAAGCCACTAAGAAGAAAAAAACACACATTTACGCAAAATATGTCGTGGATTCTATCACGACTATCTGATGTTTCAAAAAGATGAAGCCACAGTTCTTTGACAAACCTACCTTAATTTGGATGGGTACGGCTCAAGCACTTTCAACTTGATTAAAGTATATTCCTGAGGTCCAACACCCTTAACAAAATAAAAATTTCAAAGAGAAAAGAGTTGGATTAAACCTACTAATCTATGCAAGAGGTCTGATTCAAATTTCTAAGATGGGTTCTTACATTGCTAGAATAACTCTTCCTTCCAATGAAAAGACTGTCAGTGGTGTGTCGACCACATGGAAGCCTAATGTGTAAGAAATGACTTGAGAGACCACCATCCTACCCCATACCAGACAGAACATGTCAAAGAGGTCCAGACTACTGAGTAAGGTTTGCTAAGAGCTCTCTTAAGAGGGAAGAACAAGGGGAGAATGACTTGGCTTAATCAGCCAAAACGTGTTTGCCAAAATGGGAGTTAGAAGATACAGTCAACATCAATCCTACAGAGCAGCCATCAGACATACGATGGACCAGGGATCAAATGATGTGTATTCAAAACCTAGCTTGGGCCCTCACTTACGGCTTGCCACAAGGAGTCACAATCACTCTGAACCTTCATTTCTTTCAGAAAAAATAAAATTAATTAATTAAAAATTTAAAAACAAAAAACTGTGCTGTGCCTAACACAGGACTGTCCTGAGGAACACATAAGATAATGACACATAATGATAATGACAAAATGCTTTGAAAACCTATAATGTACTATTGAAACTTAAGATATTGCTATCATTGACTATATTCGAAGCTTAACATAGTAAACTGGCCTTCTGAAGGCTCTCAAATCTTTCGAAATTTTGATCAACTCTCACTTCTGTCAGGTAAGTTACATCATAACTGAAGGATGATTTTGAAAGGTAGTCACTAGCCTATGAATGTGTTCAAAGGTGATAACAGAGAATGACACACTCATAGGGACTACAAAATTCATTGTTGTTGATTTACTCTGCCAAGGATTTAGATGAATGATTTACCCTTGCTTCACTCAAGTATTACAGGGAACAATGTCACTGAAGTGTCTTCCAGGAATGCAGAATGAACTGATGTCATGCATGACTTGAAGTACTTTGAAAATAAGTAGGCATGTGACCAAAGCAAGTATAAATGGAATCTGTGTACATGAGTAAACCACATATCTCATGGTCTCTTTTTAGAACAGTGCACTCTCCAAGTGGTGCTTCTCAAACATGAGCAGGCGTATGAATCACACAGAGAACACATTAAAAGACAGACTCCTGGGCTCCACCCTCAGAACTTCTGATTCAGCAATTTGGGGGTGAGGTTCAAGAATCTACTTCTCTAGGAATTCTCTGGCAGTGTAGTGGTTAGGACACCATGCTTTCACTGCCAAGGGCCCAGGTTCAATCCCTGATCTGGGAATCCTGCAAGCTAAGCTGAGTGACCAAAAAAAAAAAAAAAAATCCAAGAAAGTGCTTTTCCAGCACAAGCTGATGCAGCTAAACCTACCACCAAAGTTCTAGACAAGGTTCTAGAGAAGATACAGGTACCTATGATGACAATGTGCCTCCCTCTTTAACAGCCACCAGAGTATCATGACTTATACCTCAATACTGGAATAAAGCTATTATTAGGTTTCTGATTTATTTCTTAAACTCTATGACCACATTAAGAATTATTACAGTAACTATTCTATGTCACAAATAATTACCTCCCCAGTTTGTCTGTCATGATCCATACAAGGTTGTCCATCTTTTGGAGAATAAATGGTATACCTAAAATAATAAATAAATGACAAACATTACAATGTACAAGTTTTATCCTAACGGATTTGTCAGTGTTGCTCCTAAAATCTCACAATATTTCTTCTAACTAAAACTTCTGAATAAATGTCTACATTATTTTTACGCTTTTATGGGGAATTTTGTTGCCAACAGTTACTCAATGAAAGCTTTTTGCCTTCATCAAAGGTAATACCACTGAAAAATATTCACTGATCTTGGCTTTGTGGTATTAAACAGAAGACTGTAGAATATAAATAAGCTTTTGAAATGCAAATACCTTTTAATGAGTCCATATGATCAAGGGAAAACTTTACAGAACAATTTATAGAGCAAAAGGATAAACTAAAACACAAATATAATTATTTTTCTACTTGGCTAGAATACTTAGAGAATCTTTCCTGAGATGATAAAAAGAGAATCTTTAGCAAGACCGTCTATTCTCCCAGGTTCTATTTGTCAAAAACACTAAGCAGCTCAAAGAAATTAAGACACTGGCCAGACAAAAAAGAAACCAAAAGAAATAAGAGAACAAAAAGAGGAATTATAAAGAGAAAAGATAATGGAAAAAAGTAGGCTCTGGGGCACAGTGAATTACAACACAGGAATTATATGATTTTTGCTTTATTAAACTGAAGGACAACAAACTCACCGCTTCCCAAACTTAATTCTGCTTCTTTCTCTTAATGTTAGAAACTGCCACCTGACAAATGAATCATAGTAAGGATTAACATCAGTGGTGATGAAGGACCGGCGCCAATCTACCTACAGGAGGAGAAAGGAAATGGTAATTTTTTAGAAATTTATATAATACTCTATAAACAGGAATTCCCATGAATCAATTATTTACTCGCCTACACCTAACTTTTCAATGTAGAATTATATCAAATATCAAAAGCAAACCAAAAAACTTCAAGTTCCATCTACTAAATATGTATCACAATTATCACATTAATTTATGCTTAATAGGTAAGCTTTTAAACATATATATTTACATATTAAACATATAGAAATTATAATAAATTAAGAAGGAACACTTAAACAACATCTTTTTGTGTCCCTAAATATTCAAGCTACACTTGGGTTTCTTCGAATCTCTCTTTTTTTATTATTTTATTGAAATACAGTTAATTTACAACATTGTGGGTTTCTTCACTTGAACAGTACTCCTTTTTACTAATTGCTAGTACATCTATATATATTCCAAAACAACAAACATTAAAGTACTTCATTGCTTACCTCCAAGGCCCATGTGGTTCTAATCAGAAAATAACAGTACCAAGCCATTCATGGAATACTGATGGAATATATTATTCTAAATTAAGAGGTGGTCCAAATCTTGTATAGTCACATGAATATAACTGTGTTCTTCACATTGCCTTAAACTACAGAGGTGATCAGCATACCTTCAAACCCATTCTCTTCAGATCCTGGACAGCCAGTGGTGGGAAATATTCAAGCCAATGTTCTGCTTCAGAAAATTTGACTATCTCATCATCAGAAAGGCCCAGGGATTTCATAATGTCCCACTGGTATTTAGAAGATCCAGCTTTAGCAGCCGCTTTACTCTGAAAATAACCAGCAAAACCAAACTCCATCAAAGAACAACTAACAACCAGTTAACAAACTCCAGAACCATAATAATTTTAAATGAATGATCCTATTTGGTAGTTTTTTTAAACTCTAAAACAATATTACTGACATATAGGAATACTGCAAAATCTGGATGTACTGTTTTATATGCCAAACCATACAGTATGATACCTGTATTCTGACACCAAAGGTAAGTAAATGGATGGAACCATAAAAAAATTATCATCACAAAGATAAGTTCTTAGCACCAAACCATCTCTATTCCCTTTTTTCAAATACCACATGAATCTTTTTTAGTTATAAATAAACTACTAACAAGAGTTTCCTCCTTTTCCAATATTTATCAATATCAAAAAGGTAACCACAAGCCAGGAACTGAAGGTAGGCAAAAGTGTTGGACCATAAAACTATAAAAAGGTAGGAAGAGGAATCTCGGGACTAAGGAAACCGATCTCTAAGTACCGTGGTGGCAGAAACAAGACTCTGTGCATTTGTCAAACCAAGGCAATGATATATTCCAAAGAGTGAATTTTACTTTATGTAAATTAAAAAAAAAAATTGACCATGATGTTGGAAGAACTCAAGATAGAAAGCCGACTGTGACAAAGTTATCTAACTGTATTACAAATGCATGCTATAACCACACTAAAGGGGTAGGAAAGAAAGAACTTTAGAAGTAACTGGAAAATAGCATGTTGACTAGATTCTAAAGAGAAAATGAACTATACACAACCAATGTATTTTAGTTGGTAAAACTGTTCTGTAACTACTGGTAGACAACTGAACAAATAACAGATTTACTGTAAATAATGAGAGCTAGGTTCCCTAATGCTGGAGAAAGAAGTCACAAATAAGCAAAGGAAGAATGCTAGAATGAGCCCTGTGGTGCTAAATTAAAATAGAGCCAGAGGCATCAGTATGCACTTGGAAAAAATAGAGACAGAAAGAGAATGACAAATGCTATATGATATCACTTATATGTAGATAATCTAAAATATGACACAAATGAACTTACCTTTGAAACAGAAATAGACTCAAAGATAAAGAGAATAGAGCTGTGACTGCCAAAGACAAGGGGAGTGGGAGAGGGGTTGTTTAGGAGTTTGGGATTAGCAGATTTAAATTGTTATACACAGATGAGTAAACAATAAGGTCCTACTATATAGCACAAGGAACTATATTCAATATGCTGTAAAAAAAAAAAAAAAAAGAAATAACAGAAAAGGAAAAAATATTTTAAACAAAGAAAAAATACAGGAATTCCCAGTCAATCCAGCAGTTAAGATTTGGCTCTTTCATTGCTGTGGGTGTGGGTTTGATCCTTGGTCAGGGAACTAAGATCCCCAGTTGGTATGGCCAAAAATAAATAAAGTGTTTACATTAAGAAAAAAAAAAGAAACAAATCTCATTAAAAAAAAATACAAAGAAGTAAATACGGACACATACATACACAGGGGCTAGTAGACATACACATATTTCCTTGCTCTTTCTACTGAGAAGACCTAGAAACAGTGAGCATACCTAGCACTCAGAATTTAGTTTCTAAATGCCATTTTTCAAAAAACGGAAAAAGGACTCCTTGGAAAAGTGGCTGACTCCAGGGCTAAAATAGGGAGAATAGAAAATGAGCTTGCAGCATCTTGTGGCACCTGAAAGTACAGAAGTACTCATTAAAAAAAAAAAAGGAATAAAAGAAGAGACAGAGGCACGTCAAACGGACAAAGGAGCCAACCTAAAAGATTCCCTTAATGGCCAATGCTAGAACAATCTGAGCAATAACAATAACTCAGCAACAACAACAAAAACCAATCGTATTAGATTATAACTCAAAGAATAAATAAATATGCATGAATCCACACTGATACAAAAAAGAAATAAGTAAATGAAGAAAAATCAGAACTCCACATAATAAGTGTAGAAGGATGAGGGAAACAGAAAATCAACATTAGAACAAAACAGCAATAACCACTGCAGGCAAGATCCACTGATAAATGCTAAAATTAGTGAGGAAATATATATTTTTTAAAAAAACAAGATGTTATTCCCATAGTCTCAAAGTATCTCTCCCAAAACATATATACATGAATCACAAAGGGAAAAATGAAATCTTCACAGTAGGAAACCTGACAGATACCACCTAAACCAAATGATCAAGGTTAACATCACCAGTAATAAGACATATCAATATCTTATACTCCTTGATTGGATTCACTGAAGACAATCACTGAAGAGTGAGTGTTGACATTCTAGGAATCAGCAAACTAAAATGGACTCGAATGGGTGAATTTAACTCAGATGACCTGCGGGCAGGAATCCCTCAGAAGAAATGGAGTAGCCATCATGGTCAACAAAAGAGACCAAAATGCAGTNCAACCTCATGCGAAGAGTTAACTCATTGGAAAAGACTCTGATGCTGGGAGGGATTGGGGGCAGGAGGAGAAGGGGATGAAAGAGGATAAGATGGCTGGATGGCATCACTGACTCGATGGGCGTGAGTCTGAGTGAACTCCAGGAGTTGGTGATGGATAGGGAGGCTTGGTGTGCTACGATTCATGGGGTCGCAAAGAGTCGGACACGACTGAGCGACTGAACTGAACTGAAGACACATCACCTCCCAATCTACTCCTGAGAAAGCATTAGACATGCCTAAAACAAGAGATACTTTATAAGTTATCCGACCAGTCCTTTTCAGAAGTGCTAAGATCAGGAAGACAAGACAGAAGAGACATGACAAGCAAATGCAAGATGGGATTTTGGATAGGATCTTAGATCAAAAAAGAATGTTAAGGAAAAACTGATGAAACTAAATGAAGTTGGTAGCTTCTCAAACAGTATTGTTCCAATGTTGGTTTCTTAGATTTGAGGACTGCACTATGGTTATATAAGATGTAAAGGAACCCTATGCAATCTTGCAATTCAGTAAGTCTAAAATTATTTCAAAATAAAGTAAAAAGGGGGGAAAAAGCAATCAAAAGGTGAGCAAGATATTTTTGCTTCAATACTTTTTAAAAATTGATGAGTACATTTTATGTGTCAGATACTACTATATTGTTACTCTGAGAATGTACATATAAATCTAAAAAATATAAATAAAACTTCAACCAAAATAAGCATCATCAAGTCACCAAACCTTTTTTCCTTTAGCTTTATCCTTAATTATTATATCTTCTGTTTTAACATTGATTTCTTCCTCTTCCTCTTCCTCATCTGGAAAATCAGGGGGGCAACCATAAAGTTCTACTTCCCTTTTCAATTTATCAGCACATGCCTACAAAAAACACAACATTAGAGGCAGTAAAGTTAAAAATTCCAAGGTAGAAACACTTTGATTCTTTTTGTTGTTTCCTTGGCCAACTAATACTGACTTTCAACTTTTTAGCAATACATCTACAGATATTTAGATCATTACAGAAAACTCATATGATACAAATCATGTACCTAAAAATTCACTAATTTACTTCATTTACTTGGCAATGACTTATTCAATACCCAGACTACTCAATGCAGTATACTTTATGTTAGGTGTCAGAAGTACAAAGATAAAGATATAGTATTATCATATTGAAAACAACTCTAAAAACTACATTTCTCAATTTAAAGATTACTGTCACATATGGGGTCGCACAGAGTTGGACACGACTGAAGTGACTTAGCAGCAGCAGCATACTATATATTAGTTACCATCACAAGGCTACTAGGTAGGTAGGACGAGAGATAATATGCTAGAAAACAGTCACTGAAAGATGAAGTGATTTATCCAAGGTTATAAAGCTAGTGAGCTACAGAATTATAACATGAACCTACATTTTCAACTTCAGCTCTTTTCAAGTGTACCCTATAATGAGTCCACTGTCACAAACAAAGATGACACCACGTATACAGTGTTAATGGAGAAGGCAATGGCACCCTACTCCAGTACTCTTGCCTGGAAAATCCCATGGATGGAGCCTGGTAGGCTGCAGTCCCAGTCCATGGGGTCAATAAGAGTTGAACCCGACTGAGANTTTCAAGTGTACCCTATAATGAGTCCACTGTCACAAACAAAGATGACACCACGTATACAGTGTTAATGGAGAAGGCAATGGCACCCTACTCCAGTACTCTTGCCTGGAAAATCCCATGGATGGAGCCTGGTAGGCTGCAGTCCCAGTCCATGGGGTCAATAAGAGTTGAACCCGACTGAGAGACTTCACTTTCACTTTTCACTTTCATGCATTGGAAAAGGAAATGGCAATCCACTCCAGTGTTCTTGCCTGGAGAATCCCAGGGATGAGGGAGCCTGGTGGGCTGCTGTATGACTGAATCTACTTAGCAGCAGCAGCAGCAGCAGCAGCATACAGTGTTAAAGTTTTTTAAAAAATACAAATATAGAATTGTGAATTTTCAAGAAGGGAAGGGACGCTTCTAAAAAGAAGAATTTCAGTTAATAAACAGGGGAAAAAACGAGACAACTAGAAAGTCATCATTTTACAACCACAAATTCAACTACTGAAAGACGAGGATCATGAAAGGATGCTAAAACCACTGAGTTATTGGGTAACCAGATATTCAAAGGGTCTTAAGATATCATTCCATAAATTACTTTTTAATGAGAAAAGAGAAAAGTTAATTTTAGAATGAAGAAACATGGACATTATTAATATCACTAAAATGATACAAGTTGACTTACACGGCTTTTGATGTCAGACAGTGGGAAGAATAAAAAGTAAAAACTTGCCAGAAAAGACATTTTGGGACAGCTAGGGAGATCTGACTATAGATTAGATAATGATAATATTACATCAATGATTAATTTCTTAGAGAGGATAATGGGATAGTGACAATGTAGAAGAATGGCTTTGTTCTCAACAGATAAAAGCTGGAGTGTTTAGGGGTGACATGCCATGATGTCTGCCAACTTACTTTCAATGAGTTCATAGAAAAAGAAAGAAAAAAGCGTGCATATATTGTATGTTGAGAGACAGAACTAGAGCAACTGTGTAAATGTTAATATTTGGTAACTATAAGTGAAGGGTATCTGGCTGTTTACTGTACTATCCTTTTACCTTCCCTATAGGTAGGATACTTTTCAAAATAAAAGACTGGTGCATAAAAAGAAGTAAGTTAAATTTCCCAACTCCCAAGGATTTAGGGAATCCTTTCAAATGTGTTTTTTTTGCCCATTTTATATGAAAAATTATTTTTAATACAAATTTATGACAAATTTAAGACACTTACAAAAATGACTGAAATAAAACTGTTCATTATTTTAGGCCAACAGCCTATATATGCCATGAATGCACAAAACAGTGTCCATTGTACTTGTTTTTTTTTTTTGAAATGGCCTGAGAATATACTTTTTTTTATTTTTTCCCAAAAAGGACATGGATACCAATAGGTTCACAGTAAGTTGCCTAGCATTATTAAGTATCAGGGAATTACAAATCAAAATCATAGTGAGCTATCACTTCACTTCTGTTAGGATGACTATTATCAAAAGACAAGAAATAACAAACATAAAGACGTGCTGAACCAGGAACCCTTGTACCCCGTTGGTCAGGATGTACACTGGGGCTGTCACTATGGCAAAAAGGATGAAGGTTCCCCAAGATATTAAAAGTGGAATGACTATATGATTCAGAAATTCTACTTCAGGGTATTTATCCAAGAAGAGAGTAAAAACATTGACTCAAAAAGACATGCACCCTCATTTTCACCGCAGCACTATTTCCAATAGCCAAGACAGGGAAACAACCTAAGTGTCTATGCACAGATGATAAAGAAAATGCAACGCACACACAGACACACACGCATGAACATCAGCCATAAAACAAACAAGATATTGCCATTTCTAACAGCATGGATGGACCCTGAGGAGGACATTATGCTAGATGAGGTAAGTCTGAGACTGCCAAATACGGGGTATCACCTATATGTACAATCAAGAAAATTCAGCTCATAGATGCAGAGAACAGATCGGTGGTTGCCATAGGTGGTGTGTGGGTGGGGATGAAATGGGTGAAGAGAGTCAATAATAAAAAAAATTCCAGCTATGAAATAAGTCATGGGGGTATAATGTATACATACCATGGTGAGTATAGTTAATAACAGTGTAGCATATTTGGGAGTTATAAAGAGTAAGTTTTTAAAGTTCTCATTACAAGAAAAAAAAAAATGTAACTGTGGTAATGGATGTTGACTTATTTTGACTATTTAGCCATATATATAAACTCAGTGTACACACAAAACGTTATATGTCAAATATATCTCAAAAATGCATCTGCTATCTGCTAAGTCGCTTCAGTCGTGTCTGACTCTGTGTGACCCCATAGACGGTAGCCCACCAGGCTCCCCCGTCCCTGGGATTCTCCAGGCAAGAACACTGGCGTGGGTTGCCATTTCCTTCTCCAATTGAGAAAGGTTGAGAAAGAAGTAGTACTTGTTAGTAGTCATTATCTAATTCTAAAACAGAAATGTGAATAGATAAGGTAACCAAAAGACATCAAAATTAGTTAGAAATCACTTGGACCTTAATGTTTGCCCTTTAAGTACTTCTTCAAATGTTTTCTAAAAATTAATTTTACTATAATAAATTCAATTCATTTCAAAAAAATACTTTAACATAGTACAGAAGTATGCATTTGAAAACCCTATTTCAAATTCTTGAATTGGCTATTACTATTTGCTCTAGGCTAAAAAGAGCACAAAACAATCCACAAGCAGTCTTACCTTAATGGGCATTCCAGTGCAGTGTAAACCAAAGGGAAACAGACAAGTCTTCCCTTTCAGTCTCTGGTACCCTACTGCAAACTACAGAGAGAAAATCAATTTTAAACTACAAATTTAAATGCTACATGAATAGAAAATTCTGACTTTTCACAATTAGTTTTGTTTTCCTCTTCCCATCTTCCTTTAGAGCACAAGTTAGATGTTATAGTCATTCCAGAGTTATACTTTTTTCCTATGTCTTCACCAACCTAAGAATTACTTTTGAACATATACACATACCTAGAACCCTGTGCGCACACACATAAAGCATGTGAAAATAGAAAACTTAAATTATTCAAATATAAAAACCATGCTTAAAATCAAGGAACTCTAAGTTCTCTTAACAGGAAATAAATTCTATAGATGTCATTTTCTTCAAAATAGTATTCATTAAAGACCCTCCATTCCATTATATTAAACAAAAAGGAAGCTTTACCTCACATTTAGATAAAGAAAATGTGTGTCCCAAGTGAAGGCGCCCATTCATATATGGATATGGAAAGGTTACAAAGTACTTGTCCTTGCTGCAAAACAATCATTAAGAAAGAAAGTATAAAAAAGAAAATGTTAAATTCCTTTAACAATTAAGGGTGGGGTCAAGGGAACACTTTACTGTAAGTAACTTGCTTAAATTTTAGTTATTTAAAATATATCAAAAATTAAATTTATAAATCCAGAAATTAAAAGGTCTCTAAAATTGAAATATATTTTTGATTTAGAAAAAATAAGATATTTATAGGTGGCTATTAAAAAAATAAGTATCCTTGTAGCAAATACTGAAGGGTTTAACTTAAGCTAAAACACTGAGTAAAAAATATATACAAAAAAATTAATAGAAAACCTTAATGTTTTACTGATTAAATGAGATATGCTTTCACTAAATATACATAAAGCAATTTGAAGTCCCTCAAATAAAATAAAACATCCTCAAAATATACATATGTGGCAAATTCACTTTAAAAAAGCACCTTTTAAAAGCTGCTTAATTATGTTTTATTCCTTTTTTTAATGAATCAAGTATATCAAACAGACATATGTAAGTTATAAAACACAATGAACGCCTGTAAGCACACTATCCAACTTAGAAATTCACTGAAGCTACCTGTGTGCTCCTCCCCAGCCTCCCACCAGAAATCACCATTATCTTGAAATTTACTTTTGACATTCCTTTGTTTTTTAATAAGTTGCATATATGTCTATACCCTTAAACATCATTTAGTCTCACTCACTTGTGAGCTTTATTTTAAATATGGTCTACTTCACAGATTCCTCAATTCGCTTTTTTCACTCAATGTTATATTTCTAAATTTCTTCAGTTCATTTTCTTTCACTGAGCAAAAGAGCTTTCAAATTCATGTTAGATTATTTTAAATTACTTTACAGTTGACCAAAATTCTAGAACCAAATAGAAGTTTCAAATTCTAGTTTAAATTATACCAGAGAAACTCTATGCTCTCAATGCAGAGGACCCAGGTTCCTTTTCCAGTCAGGGAACCAGATTCCACAAGCCTCAATTAAGAGTTCACATGCAGCAACAAAGCTCAAAGATCCTGAGTGCTGCAACTAAGACCCAACACAGCCAAATAAATAAATAATTATTTTTTAATTGGAAAAAATAAAGTATAACATCAGAAACTTTGTCTTAGAGAAAATTCTTCTCCTCTTTTAGAAAAAGAATTCCATTGGAGTGCAGCTTAACAGCAAAGATAGACTTTGGAATTAGAAAGTCCTGATAAGAAGTCCAAGCCCTGTCAATTCCTAGCTATGCAACCTTAAGCCGGTTACTTAACCTCTCTGTCTTAGTACACTCATCAATAAACAAGAATTAAAATACTGGTAAACTTAAAGCATTATTAAGATTAAACAAGAACCCACAGTTTAAAAATAGTATATTTCCTACTGCCTTGGCGTATTGAACCATGTGTTCAATAATAACTACTATTATTGCTATTGTCCATATATATCCTCAATTCTAAGAAGCACATTTTGCTACATTCCAACATATCTGAAATTGCAACTCAACTTATAATTGATGCACATATTTACCATGGTACTGTACAGCAGCAGTTACTTGTTGTTTTTTCCCCAATATCATTTAATTATGTTATTATCAATTCTTAACATCAAGGCAATATACATTTATAAAATAAGATTACAGAAACCCTTCAAAATTTATATTCTGCGCCTTTGGAGATAATTATCACTATTACATGATTCTCTGTAACATAACGACATCCTTTTATCAGTCAGCAAAGACAAAACTTAAAAACCCTCTCCTTTGGCTAACTATGAGAAATAATAGTTTTTTAAAAAATCTTTACATAGGAAAAAATCCTTTAAGAATTCCACAGGAAAGAGGATGCTAATTTGAAATAGAGAAAATGAAAGCCACCTCCTTCAGCCTGTTTCAGACATTATAAATACAATCCGCTTTGTTCCTGCCACACAGCAGTTTCTGAGCCAATGGCTCTGGAAGTATAACATGAAGAATCTCACAAATGATTGCTCACCTGGTCTGTTTCTCTAAATTAGATGCGTTGACCTCAAACACCTTCTTGGCATCCCATTTTTGTTGGACTTCTTTCTCAATCTTCTTCAAAAAGTCCACTTTGGCTGTTCCTTTTCTTTCCTATTAGACACAGTAGACTTGTTTTTAAGAAAGCTAAAAAAGATCTGGGTTCGCACAGAAGTGAGCCATTTATTGATAATCTTTCCATGGTTACCTTGAAGTTTAAATGAGTTAAGATTAAAAATTGGGGTTATCATGACCTGATAGGGTTATCCACTTCAAATTCAAAGGGATGATTAAAGACTTACTTAAATACATAAAAAAGCTTTGAAATTCTTTTTAATTAGATACTACAATAAATAAAACACTGATACTTCAAAAAAGCATAGGACAGAACAGTGCCTGCTTGCCCCGCTACAATTATTGCCACCAAAGGAGGACGGTGAGGCGCAACAGATATAGGCTGCAAGATGATTAGTCATCTACATGGTTTTTTTTTTTCCCAAGAGAGTTGATGAGAACTCCCCAAAATGGTTAGCGGGATATTAACATGAAATTTAAATGAAACAAAAATTATAAAACAATGTCATTAATTAAAAGAAAATATGCTAGGCAAGTACTAACTAAAAACTGGTTAATTAATAAATACTAATTAACTGAATGAGAAACGCTGGGCTGGAAGAAGCAGAAGCTGGAATCAAGATTGCCAGGAGAAATATCAATCACCTCAGATATGCAGATGACACCACCCTTATGGCAGAAAGTGAAGAGGAACTCAAAAGCCTCCTGATGAAAATGCAAGAGGAGAGTGAAAAAGTTGGCTTAAAGCTCAACATTCAGAAAACGAAGATCATGGCATCTGGTCCCATCACTTCATGGGAAATAGATGGGGAAACAGTGGAAACAGTGTCAGACTTTATTTTTCTGGGCTCCAAAATCACT